>VMDO01001973.1:0-183457 GCA_007922755.1 Pedetes capensis
TTGTTGATGTTTAGTCGTAACCCATATTGAAGGCTATGATCTTTGATCTTCATCAGTAAATGTTTTAAATCCTCTTCACTTTCAGCAAGCAGAGTTGTGTCATCTGCATAACGCAGGTTGTTAATGAGTCTTCCTCCAATCTTGATGCCGCGTTCTTCCTCATAAAGTCCAGCTTCTCGGATTATTTGCTCAGCGTATACATTGAAGAGACAGGGTGAAAGTATACAGCCCTGATGCACACCTTTCTCAACTTTAAACCACTCAGTGTTTCCTTGTTCTATTCGAACAACTGCCTCCTGGTTCATGTACAGATTTCTCATGAACACAATTAGGTGTTCTGGGATTCCCATTTTCCACAGTGTTATCCATAATTTTTTATGATCCACACAATCAAATGCTTTTGCATAGTCAATAAAACATAGATAGACATCTTTCTGGTATTCTCTGCTTTCAGCTAACATCCACCTGACATCAGCAATGATGTCCCTGGTTCCCTGCTCTCTTCTGAATCCCGCTTGATTTTCTGGTAATTCCTTGTCTATATACTGCTGCAGTCACTTCTGAATGATCTTTAGTAGAATTTTGCTGGTGTGTGATATTAATGATATTGTCTGATAGCTTGCACATTCAGTTGGATCCCCTTTTTAGGGAATAGGCACAAATATGGATCTCTTCCAGTCAGTTGGCCAAGTAGCTGTTTTCCAAATCTGTTGGCACAAATATGTTAACACCTCCAGTGCTGCATCTGTTTGTTGAAACATCTCTATTGGTATCCCATCAATTCCTGGAGCTTTGTGTTTCACCAGTTCTTTCAAGGCAGCTTCCACTTCGTCCTTCAACACCATTGGTTCCTCTTCATATGCAACCTCATGGAATGGTTGGTCATCTACCAATTCTTTCTTGTATAACGACTCTGTGTATTCTTCCCATTTTCTTTTGATGTTTCCTGCATCATTTAATATTTTCCCTATAGAATCTTTCACTACTGCCACTCGAGGCTTGAATTTTTTCTTCACTTCCTTAAGCTTGAGAAACACGGAGCGTGTTCTTCCCCTTTGGTTTTCTGCCCCCAGCTCCTTGCATATGTCATTATAATATTTGTTTTTGTCTTCTCGAGCTGCCTTCTGAAATCTTCTGTTTAGTTCCTTAACTTCTTCATGTCTTCCTTTTGCTTTAGCTGCTGGATGTTCGAGGGCAAGGTCCAGTGTCTCTTTTGACATGTAATTTGGTCTTTTCTTTTTTTCTTGTCTTTTTAAGAACTTTTTGCTTCCTTCTTGAATGATATCTTTGATGTCATGCCACAACTCTTCTGGTCTCCTGTCATTTGTGTCTAATGCAATAAACCTATTTTTGAGGTGGTCTCTGAACTCAGGTGGGATATACTCAAGGTCATACCATGGCTCTCATATACTTGTTCTAATTTTCTTCAGCTTCAATTTGAACTTGCATATGTGAAGTTGATGGCCTGATCCACAGTCAGTACCTGGTCTTGTTTTGACATTTTGTACAGAGCTTTTCCATCATCTCTTTCCACATATGGAGTCAATTTGATTCCTGTATGTTCCATCTGGTGAAATCCATGTGTATAGTTTCTGTTTATGTTGTTGAAAAAATGTATTTGTAATGAAAAGGTCATTGGTCTGACAAAATTCTATCATGCGATCTCCAGCTTCTTTCTGTCACCGAGACCTTATTTTCTACTACTGAGCCTTCTTCTTTGTTTCCAACCTTTGCGTTCCAGTCACCAGTGATTATCAGTATGTCTTGATTGCATGTTTGATCTATTTCACATTGCAGAAGCTGATAGAAGTCTTCCCTTTCTTCATTTGTGACCTTAGTGGTGGGTGCATAAATTTGAATAATAGTCATATTAACTGGCCTTCCTTGTAGGCATATGGGTATCATTCTATCACTGACAACATTGTATTTCATGACACATCTTGAGATGTCTTTTTTGATGATGAATGCAACCCCATTTCTCTTTAATTTATCATTCCCAGCATAGTAGACCATATGATTGTCTGATTCAAAATGGCCTATGCCGGTCCATTTTAGCTCACTGATGCCTAGAATGTCAATGTTTATGTGATCCATTTCTCTTTTAACAATTTCTAATTTGCCTAGATTCATACTATGTACATTCCATGTTCCAATTATTAATGGATGTTTACAGTTGTTTCTCCTCATTTTGAATCATGTCACATCAGCAAATGGAAATCCTTGGGGCTTTACTCTATTTCTGTCATCATGGTAGACTCTACTTTGAGGAGGCAACTCTTCCCCAGTAGTCTTTTGAGTGCCTTCCAACCTGGGGGGCTCATTTTCTGGCACTATAGCTGACATTGTTTCCTTGCTATTCATAGGGTTTTCAATGGCTAGTTGTTTCGGGAGTAGTGCGCCAGGTCCTACTCCCTAGTCTTTCTTAGTCTGGAAGCTCAGCTGAAAACCTGTCCACCATGGGTAACCTTGTTCATATCTGAGGTACCAGTGACATAGCTGTCAGCCTCATTGCAACACACAAGCCCCCACAGTGCCACAAACTGACAGACGTGTGGGGGACAAGCTTTTTAGTATAGCATTTAAGGTTCTTCTTACATTTCTCTATCACTTTTTTAAAAAATTCTGTTTCAATCCATATTTCTGAAAGTCCCATGTTCCCTGGGTTGTTGTACACATTTCTGTCTTATTCTAGAACACATTCTCCTTTCTAGCCTCCCCAGCCACCTTCCTTTTGTCTGAATAATTTGTATCCTCATCCTTTAAAACATAGTTTATTTTCTATTTCCTCCAGAAACTCTGCCTTGGTCTCCCTAAGGTGCCTGTTCTCTGTAGTTCCACGAGCTCATTTTATTACTTGTAGTTTATTTGTTCTTGTTTCTCTCCCTTTATGGAATTTTGTTTTCTTGAAGGCAGGAACTTTGTCTTCTTAAACTTGTTTCTTCAGATTGTATTCTGAAATATGCTATATCTCCAGTTTATGTATGGAATAAATGATTTAGTCAGAATCAGAATTCTGGATTATTAATGAAGCCTGGTTTAAATATGCAACATTTATTCTTACATGAATGAGAAATACCTGCATTGAGACATTTTTTCAATTTCTTTTGGATACTTAGAGAATGATTGTTGATGTTGTTAGATGCCATCGAGTCAGTGTCTGACTCATAGCCATGCTATGTACAACAGAGGAAACACTATTGTCAGTGCTTCTCTGCTATCCATGTGGTTTTCAATGGCTGATTGGTTTTTGGGAGTGGGTTTCTGGGTCCTTCTCCCAAGCCTACAGCACCTGGTGTTCCCAGGCAGTCTCCCATCCAAATATTAACCAGGTCTGACCCTGCTTAGCTTCCAAGGTCTGATGGGATTAGAAGCCACAGTGGTAGAACTGCAGACACAGAGAATGATAAATATCCAGAAATATGTTCGTTAAAAAACATATAGTACCAAAGCTATGCAAAATTTAAAAAAGCCCTATAGTACCCAAGCTGTACAAATGAACCATAAAAAACAAATGGAATAAAATTAGCCTAATATTTCTTCCAGGTGCCAATCTAGATCAGAATTAACATAATATAAAATCTTTGAACATAATATAAAATATTTGATAAACACAAAGTACTCTTCCAGAATTTCCATAGACATCAAACATAGTCTATATATTAAATATGAAATGAAGTATTCCAGAGAAATATAGGCATTTAAAATTTAATTTTTGAAACTGTAGGTTTCTAAAGATAGTAAAATTATACTTTTTTTCCCAGGGTAACTATAGATACACATTCAAAACAAGCAATGAGTGGCTGGTAATATTTTTCTCTTATTTTTAATTCATAGGTTAAATCTATGGACCAGAATAGTTCCCACAACATGACAAAAAACCTTTAGGAAAAATTTCATAGGCAAAATAACTTGTCATTCAGGGAATATTTAATATATTTGTGTCACATAAAACCCACAGTACAGTGCACCATGACTTGGATTCCTGTAAAATACAAGAAGATATTAGAGATAATGGGAGAAAATCTAGTGTTAGTTTTTATAAATGTAATGTATAATGAAGAAGAGTCACAAGCCTACAAAAAAACATATGAAGTCAAGTACACCTGTAGTCCAAACACTCCGGACTCTGAGGCATCAGGATCACAAGTTCAAGATCACAAGTTCAAGGTCCCCTACCCCTTTTTAAATTTTTTATCTTGAGAGAGGATCTCAGTAAATTATGCAGGCTGCCTCTGGCCTTAAAATATCAATCCTCCTGTCTCTGCCTCTGGAGTCTCTGAGATTACAGCCATGCATCACTGTACTTGGCTCGAAACTAACATGTTTTAAGAAACAGACTTTGCTGATTAGAAGAGTGAAGAATTGGATTTATCATAGCATCTTATTGTTTGATGGTATTTGCTAGGTGAAAAAATAGTTTTAAATTTGTCTGATGTCTCTTTCCTAGACTAAATAATCTTAAATTCCTATATTCTTTTTACCTAAATATGTTCCTTGATTTGTTTTTCATTATATTTTGGATCCTTCCCTACTAGTTCAGAATTTTCATTTCTATATCATGGTTTTACTCTGTCATACCCCATAGACAACCTTGTTAGTTAAATTTTAGTCCTATGGTCTGATAGTCAAGGTGTCTTGGAAATTCCTGCTCAGAAATTCTAATATCTTTTTAATATATTATAAAAGGATTTGTCTAGATAAACCAAAAGAAATCCAAAACATTGTCACTGACAGCTCCCATTTATTGAATACTTGCTATGCTCCATGCAAAGTAATAGATAATTTACCCCAAAAATGGCTAATTGATTTATATATCCAACTTTAACTTTAAAAATCTATGATTTTTTATTTTTTAAATTAAAAAATTCTAACCTCCCTTTCAGCCTTTTCAATGTATTATCAAATAAAGCCTAGTACAACTTTCTCTTTTTAAAAGTATAGAAAACTAGTTGGTTCATATCAGTGACTTGTCAAGATTCTAGATTCATCAAGTAGGCTACATGACAATTTTCATGACAATTTTTCAAATCGTTTCTACTACTTGAAAGATTGTTCTTCTATTTTATGACAGATATTACCTGGATGCAAGATTCCCATTGTTGACTTCCCTTTAGTAATGCAACTAAACAAAATAATTTTCCCACAAACATATTCAATATATGAATAGTAGAGTTCCTAATTTTCCATGGAAATAGAATGTAGGATTAATGTGATCAGATATTTTTCATCATTCACAAGGCTTAACCCTATGTAAATGATAAAAAATGTGATCTGGCAAATGTGAGTATTATATTCCATAATATCCATGTTGGACAAGTGAAGCTAAAGGAAGCAACTTGTATTGATCAGGAAGAGGAACAGAGGAATGAGAAGATCTCGCCTCAAGAGAGAAAAGACAAGACTAGAATCTAGCAGAGAACTTGCATTTAAAAATAAATTACTTTAGGTGGCTTTAGTCCTAGGTACTCAAGAAGCTGAGACAGGAGAATCACAATTTTAAGACCAGAGGCAACCTATTTAACTGAGGGACACTCTGTCTCCAAATAAAGACATAAAAAATGGGCTTGTGTCTCAGCCCAGTGATAGAGCATTTGCAAAGGATGTGCAAGGCCTTGTGCTGAACCTGCAAGTACCACAATACATAAGTAAATACATAAATAAATGTTGTTATTGTTATGTGCCTTCAAGTTGGGTCCTACTCATAGTAACCCTATATACAACAGAATGAAACACTACCTGAAACTGTGCCATGCATACAATCTTTTTTAAGTCTAAGTCCATTGTTACAACTACTGTGTTGATCCATGTAGTTGAGGGTCTTCCTTTTTTTCATTGACCCACCACTCTCAAAACATGATGTCCTTCTCCAGGGATTGGTCCCTCCTAACTACATATCCAAAATATGTAAGATGCAATCTAGCCATCATTGCTTCCATGGAGCACTCTGGTTGCACTTCTAGGACAAATCTGTTGGTTCTTTTGGCACTCCATGGTATATTCAATAATTGTCTCCAGCAGCACAATTCAAAAGCATAAATTCTTTTCCTGTCTCCCTTGTTGAGTGCCCAGATTTCACAACTGTATTATGTGACTGAAAATACCACAGCATGAATCAGGTGCACCTTGGTCTTCAATGTGACATCTTAACTTTTCTCCACTTTAAAGAAGTCTTTTGCAACAACTTTTCACAATGCAGTGTGTCTAGATTTCTTGACTGCTGCTTCCATGGGTGTTGATTGCAGACCCAAGTAAAGTAAAATCTTGGACAATCTCAATCTTTTGTCTATCATGAAGTTTCTTACTGACCCAGTTGTAAGGATTTTTGTTTTCTTGATACTGAGTTGCAATCCAAACTATAAAATTAAGAAACAAAATGAAGTTATCACAGATTGTTTATGTGTAGTAGTAGCATCCTGCTGTAAAATATTTTTTCTTTTTTGATGTTTTGATACCTAATGGATAATGTACTTTAATAATTTCAAATTTCAATCTATTCTTTTGATAACTGTTAATTTACTACGTATCTATAGATAGATAGATAGATAGATAGATAGATAGATAGATAGAGATAGAGATAGAGATAGAGATATACTTACAGTACTGGGGGTTGAACCCAGGGCCTCATGCTTGCATGCTTTGCAAGTGATGTACCATTGAGCTGCACCCTCAGCCTATTTCTTTTTTTCTTACTTTTTGAGACAGGGGCTCACTAAATTATGCAGACTGCCTTTGGTCTCAAATTTGCGAGCCTCCTGCCTCCACCTCCCAAGTCACTGGGATTATAGGCATGCTCTGCCCAGCTGGCTCTAATTTACTCTCTTCAAGTGGAAGGAGCAATCTCTGGAAATGAACTTTCTACAGGGAAATTTTTTGCAAAGCTGTCTTGAAATCCAGACAGTTATTGACCAAATTTAGGAATGTATGTTAAATTCTATAAAAGCAGGTATAAAGTCATGGATTATTTAATATCAAATTTTAGAAATGCTGAATAATGCTAGTTTTCTTAATTTTATGGAGAAACTAAAGCTCAGGTAAGTAATGCTAGAGAATATCATATAATAGTAAAACTACATGAATACGTAGTGTACCTGTTGGCTTCCAATGAAGCTATCTGAAGATATTCAGATCTGTAGTGAGTGCTGAAGGCTTGTGTAGAAATTCAGTTCCATGAGTGAACTAAAGAGAATCTAGGAAAACTCTGTCTTTTCAAACTACTCCCACAGTCAACAGATGGATGGTGCATATACCATTGAATGATCTTCCCCAAATCTCAGCATCAGTGGACTTGAGATAAGACTTGCATATTGAGCTTCTGCTTCTTTCTACACAATGAGTTTACTTCTGAGTTTGCTGAGGAAGTGAAAGTTAGAGAAATGAGTGTAATAGAAGTAAGTGGGTGAGTACTCAAATTCTGAAAAGGAGAGTCTGATGGGTAAATGAATATGAAGTAAAAATAAATACATATTTTATTATTAAAGCAGAGTTAAGACGTCAGAAGGGAACCAATGAGATGAATTTTGTTAGGAGGGGTGCCTCCACATCTGTTTTGAATCATCTGCACAATGGTTCATGCATATAGGTGACCTGAACAGAAATATTCAAACCTGTTCTAAATTGAAGTTTTGGGCCTGGTTATAGGTTCCCATTCTTTCTTTGTTCATGAATCGCTGCTGCTGTTGTTGTTAGCTGCTATCAAATTGGGTCCAACTCATAGCGACTCTATGTGTTGTTAGGTGTCTTCGAGTGGGTGTCCCACTCATAGTGACCCTACATACAACTGGCAAAACGCTATTGTTAGTATTTCACTGCTATTCATAGGGTTTTCAATGGCTGATTGATTTTTGGGAGTGGGTTGCCAGGTCCTTCTCCCAAGCCTACAACACCTGGTGTTCCCAGGTGGTCTCCCATCCAAGGACTAAACAGGCCCAACCCTGCTTAGCTTCTAAGACCTGACAGGATCTGATGCTAGAGTGGTATGGGTGCAGACTTATTCATAAATAGAACCCCACTACATCCATTTTTATTTGCAAAAGGTATTATTCTTCGCACATAGTTAATGATGAATTTTTCTCTATACCTTCCATTCCTACCCTGTTTTCCAATATCTCTGGCCCTGGCTTCCTGATGGCCTAGACATGGGAGTATCATCATACCAGGATTAATATATATCTTTAATAGTTATCTTAATGATTTATGAATTTTTTCTTTTAAAAATTAAATTGGGTGGAAAGTTATGATTTATTCTTTCCTATCAAGTTAGACACATTTATAAGAAATATACCTGTGAACACAAAGTGCTAATCCAAAAAACTACCAAATAATAATGAGTACCATTATATTCTTTTTCAAGCATAGTTCCTATTGTTGGGAATGCTTTTTTTCTGAACTTCATTCTTAAACATGAAATCAAGCATCAAAGATAATATGAGCAAATCACCCAATATTATTTTTCCAATAGTTTCAGCCTGATTTTACTTAAAAATATATTAAATATGAATATTATTTCAAGTTTAAAAATTTTTAGCTTGCTCCTTTTTTCCTTCAGGCCATTTTCCAAATAGAAATTTAGTGATTTCTCTATATGAGAAGTAATTAGAATAACTATGGAGTAATTATGTTTTCCATAGCAATTATGTAGTAATCTTTCAGGCTGAGCTTCCAAATGAGGTTGTTGTAAAGAATGTCAGGCAGAATTAAAAATAAAATAAAGACTCTTTTCCACCCATAACTAGAGAGAAAGAAGAAAAAAAGAAAGAAAAAAAGAAAGAGGAAAGGAAAGGAAAGGAAAGGAAAGGAAAGGAAAGGAAAGGAAAAAGAAACCCTCAAACAAAGCTCACACCCTTCAAACGTAAGATCATCTTTTACTTTACTTTTCTCTTGGTTGTTTACTTTACCTCCTGGAAACATTGCCCAATCTATTAGCTTTTTCTCCTTAAATGTTTGTAGGACACAGAATGTACTCTGAACATTTAAAAAACTAATGTTGACTCTCACAACAGAACCAGTATGTACTTGTTAATCACACGTCTACCTTATTATATAAAGTTGCTCCACAAATTATAAAATAAAAAGAAATTTAGAAAACAGAACTTATGTAAACAGTCCATGTGCTTTATTACTTAGTGACTACTGGGAAACATGTAGCAGTCAGTGTTGGTTTATCATTTTTGAGTCCATAACAGCAGGATCATTGGCTAGTTAATGACAGTGACCAGGAACTTTTGGTGTTGGTAAGACTGGGCGACCAGTGATTGATGTAGAGTGATGGGGAAAACTGGAGAGAGAACAGAAGACCCAAGTTTCAGTTCTGCCCATCGTTTTGTTGAGTCATTTAATTTTTCAGTTCTCTGTTGCTTTGCTTTTGGACCTAACTCAACCACACCTAACAACAACAACAACAATTGTTTTGCTTGTTCAATGTCAGTGTTACACTACAGCTGAGTGGACCTCCTTCCATGTAATTGTAAATGTTGTATGATTTGATTCTATTGCCAAATAAAAATAATCATTGCCTTATCTCTGCTTAGTATGATGTACACTTTTTTTTGTCTCCATCACTATGCATTAATAAGAACTAATCATGTAAAATTTTGCAGACTGAGATTCATCAGTGACAGTGAACCATAAATAAAATAATTGAGATATACAAATTATATATATATATATATATATATATATAAACAATAATAGAGTATTAAATTATACTAGACAAGGGGAGATAGAACCTCTTTTTTACTCCACACTAAATGAACTTTTCATGAGACTGTAATGTGATTTTATTTCAATGTTCATATTTTAATAAACCTATCCAGAAATTTGATTTTTCTCAGAGAAAAACAAAATGGATTAAATTATAAAATATAGATCTATAAAGAATGGATAAATTCTGGAGAAGGAAGTAAAAGGTGAATGATGAGAAAACTGATTGGTCCATGATTTTTCATCTCCACCGACAATTGTCTCACAACAGCAAAACAGCTTTTAACAGCTGATAGAAAAACCTATTTCCTTGTCTTTGAATTTGCAGTTTTGAGGAAGGCTCAGGAGCCACTACTGATAATATTACAGAACATTATAGCCACTTACTTTTCTGTCTGTAGTGTTTTATATGTATGTCATACTTTGGCAGAGATTTTCTGGTGTCTCTTTCAACTTAGAAATTTGAATGAAAGAATGCTAAATCTGGTGACAAATTTAGTGACAATGCCTCATTTTTCTTATCTGTAAAGTAATAAGAAGATCTAACTTATGATCTCTTCTGGTTCAAATTTATCATTTTTGGTTTTTGAGGTGTTAGACCTGAAGCTTCACTAAATATTTGATTACATAAATATTTCTCTAAGAAAACTTATTTGGGGTAAGGAAATCAGATATTTCTTTTTTAACTATAAAGTGGTTGTATTCTGAATTTAATAATTAGATTTTAAAAGGATCCACTCTGTGAGTCTTTGGCTCTTGAAGATTCAAACCCATGAGACATTACAGTCAAGATTTACATAGTAAAACTAAGTGGCTACCTTAATGATTTCATGAAAGAAAAAAGGATGAAAAATATCTAAGATAAATTACTTAAGTTGGCAAGACCTGTACCATCTTGAATTTGATTTCTTTATCTCTAAAATGAAAACAATAATAGTAATTACACATGTGATTTGTTGAAGTAATGAGGTGAGAAAATGTTTGCAAAGTGGGTAACAAAGTGAATGGCAAGTACAACAGGATTCAGAAATTCTAGTTATTATTTTTCACATTGCCATTGTTATCACCATGACAAGCTGAATGTTTGAGTATACTATTCCTCCCAAGAAAAGGTTCAAATATGTACATATTCAAATATAATGGAATAATGGGGGAAATTCATGCAAAGTAGAAAATTCTACCACAATTATCTGTATCCTAATTATTTAAAATGCAAATATGAATAATAAAAAAGTGGCAGAAAAGCATGTATAGGCTTTCATTGCCAAAAAAAAAAAAAACAAGAAAATGGAATAAGTTCTTATATACAATCACTGACGTGCTTGTACATGCACAGATAGAGATTTTTTTCCTGAAAAAGAATACACAAGAATATTTAACAATAGTTATCTCTGAAAGGGAGCCCTGAGAATATGAAGTAGGATAGAAACATTTTTGGTTTTTGACTATATATTCTATAACATGATTGGGATATTTTTAATGTGTGCATCAATTTTAAGGTAAACTACTAGCACAAAGGATATTTTGACTGTGCTACGACCAAAACTATAAAAGAAATACATCTTCTCAAGTAATGATTTCTTCATTTTGAACTGAGAAATGAAAACATTTTGTTAAAGTTCTTATGAAATTTTAGGATAACAATTTTACTCATTTTTGTGTGTTACTTCTTTCTTCCTTCCTTAGGCTTGAAAGGTTTCTGACTTACTATAATAAGTTTATGAACATATCAGAATTAAAAAGATCTTTCATTTTATGGTCATTTAAAAATATTAGTCCATCCTTAAATTGTATTTAACATGAGTTTGCATAGATTGCTCTGTGCTTGATGTTTGAAGTAATTTGCAAATGTAAAACAACAGAACACAACACACATTTTTAATGAAATGTTTATGTATGTGATGACAACTAAGAGAACATAAGGAAAACACATACCATAAGATGTAAAATTTGTGTTAGTATAATTTTTGGACACTAAACACTGTTGAATCATGTTTAGTGAAACGGATGATTTTAGACTGTAGTACCACAATATCCCTGGAGAAGTATTTCCCCAAATTTGTGTGATCTCAAATAATTAGACTCTAATAAAACTAATTTGGCAAAGAGATAGTTATACTCACTCAATATAAAGCATTTTGCTAATACCTAATGTAAAGAAATTTGTTTAACATTAACCTTGTATGTAACTTAAGACATTTTGAGAACCATTGTTTTGGAAATAATATTTACAAATACAATGTGTTACACAAATGAAAAATAGTATCCAGATTTAGGATTATTTGATTGTTGGTATATTCTAGAATGATACTTCTGCATTATAGATCAAAGCACAACAGAAGAATATAGCAACTAAAAAGAAAAGAAACCTACTATTCATTTCCATGAGGATACATGAAAGATTTCCATGTCATTTAGAACTTATATCATCCAAATTTTAGTTTTAAACTCATTCAAATATGTTGTTGTTGTTAGGTGCCGTCGAGTCGAGTCCGACTCGTAGCGACCCTCATAGGGTTTTCAATGGCTGACGGTTTCAGGATTGCCTTGGGAGTGGGTTGCCACGTCCTTCTCCTGTTTTGCGGTCCTGGGAATTGAACTTGGGACCTCAGAGACTGCAGAGCAATGCTCTACCAACTGAGCTAAACCCCAGCCCACCATTCAAATATAAGTAACCCTAAATTTTTTAGGGAAGCAGCCAATATAATATTACTGTAATATTTTTGCCTGGTAAATTACATACATTGCCCTCATAAATGGAAGCATCAGGCCTAAGGGACTTTCACAAATATTACCTCATTACATTGGATATAGAAAAACTTTATTGACAAGCTATTTTCAATCATAGAAAATTTTAGAGTACAGATATCTGTAATATAAAATGCTTTATTCCTTTACCTTGTGAATTGCTTAAAGAAATAGAAGAATATTGAATCTTATCTCTTTAGTGGAGGTCCTTTAGAGGAATATAGCAAGGCTAAATATTGTGTAACCTTTCTAGAAATCTTTTCAACAACAAGATTTTTTTTTATTACAGATTCATACAAAACATATCTATAATGCATAAGATTCAAAGAGATGCCAGTTGATCACAATCTCTCCATAGACTGTTGTCTCTGGCACTTTTTGGAAACATCATTCATAAAATGATGCTTTTTGATGATGGCAATCTAGATAGTGGTGTCTTACTTTTAGATTGTCTACTGACATTTAGAATTCCAAATTGTTCTGATTTCTAGTCCCTCCTTTGTATCTGATATTTGGTTTTCAGTAAGTAAAAAGCTAACTCAAAAGACATTAGACTTTAAAATGTGTGTCAACATGTTTTAAAAGAAGAAACTAAAAAACAAAGACATATATATATATATATATATATATATATACACACACACATATACATATACACACATATATATACATACATACATACACACACACACACACACACACACACACACACACACACACATATTCATATATATCCCTGAAAGAAAAGATGGCAAAATTAAGGGTGTAGTAAAAGGACACTTCTGAAAATTTCAAAATATAATGAAATTTGACTGGAGGTAATCAACAATCTCAGAGTATTTTAGCTGACTTTACTTGTCAAGTGCTGAAGCAGAGATGATTTAAGTGAAAAGGGCTTTCAATTTATAAGCTGGATGCATAGAATATGATGAGCATTATGAATCCCATCAAATTGCAATTGTAGTCCAACTGCTATAAGAACAAACAAAAAACTATGTCAATAAAACAGTTTTTATCCATTTTCTCAGGAGGGCTACATCAGTAGCCAACTACTGTGGTACTTGCACTAAATATGGTAAAAGATTGCATACAAAACACCTGAAGCTGAAAGAATTAAAACTTAATTCTTAGATAATTAACTCACTAATAAAGGGTGGAATATTTGGGATCAGTAAATTAATTGTGTTTAGTTCCCATTGCATTTCTCTGTGTGCCTGTAACACATGACTCATCACATATGCCTGTTGGTGTCTGACATAAAAATAACTAAAATGGACATGTGAAGGATGAGGGCAGCATTGGCATCTTAAGATGTGTATTTGCTGTAGAGTACACACAGTAATGGTATGGAAACTACAATGCTCAGTTCCAAATAAATGCCTTGGCTTTTCTAAATCCTAGTTCCATTCTGAATAGGCCTCTGCCTCCCAAGCTGCTGGGATTACAGGCATGCGTCACTGCATCTGGATATGTTCCAATTTCTGTATAGTATTTTTCCTTCCTTTTAATTTTGATTCAGCTCCCACATATGAGTGAGAACATGTGGTATTTCTCTTTCTGAGCTTGTGTTCATTCACTTAAAATAATTTTCTCCAATTCATCCATTTTGCTGCAAATGACATTATTTCATTTTTTTGATTGCTGGGTAGTATTCCATTGTGTACATATACAATAGTTTTTTTTATCCATTCTTCTGTCGATGGGCACTTTGGTTGATTCCATATCCTTGCTATTGTGAAGAGTGCTGCATTGAACATGGAGATGCAGGTGTCTCTGTGGTATGATGACTCATCTCCCTTCGGGTATATTCCCAATAGTGTTATAGCTGGGTCATATGGTAGATCTATTTTAGTTTTCTAAGGTACCTCCATATTGATTTCCAAAGTGATTGGACTAATTTACAGCTCCACCAGCAGTGTAAGAGGGTTCCCTTTTCTCCACAGCCTCACCAGTATTTGTTGTTATTTGTTTATAGACCTTTGCTGTTCTTACTGGAGTAAGGTGGAATCTCAGCATTGTTTTGATTTGCATTTCCCTAATGGCTAGCGATATTGAGTATTTTTTAATGTGTTTCTTGGCCTTATGAGCCTCTTCATTCGAGAACTGTCCAGTTCCTTTGCCCAGTAACTATTTTTAAGAAAATATAAGACATGAAACATATTCCACAATGTACAACTCAAAAATCATTTTCCTTGTTTCAGAATTGCATTGGATACGCTTAGAACTACACATCTCTATGATCTTCTGCCACCTATGAATTTATTGGCATGAGCAACATTGTTTAGGCTGGGACATGATTTTTTTTTCCATTTTGAGCATGAATTGCAACCATACAAAAACTGTAACAAGCCAATGACTGAATGGTGGAAAATCATTTAATAATTCAGCAGTTTATAGAGATTGCTTTTGTTTCTAAGGAGTCTATCATAATGGCCTTGTAGGGTTTGTTCTATGTAGTTACCTTAGGAGTAATTTTATAATTGGTGAAACAAATGTGGGCTAGGTAACAATAACCATATTTTGCAATGATTTTCATAATATTGTGTGACTGTCAGCATAGTAAACAGTATGTATCTCATGCTATAAGATTAAACACAAGCTTATTATAACAAATTAAAGATCTGCAAGTGTTTTTGATTTTTTTATCAAATGATTTTCCTGCCAACTTTATTAACATAGGATTTGTGGCATTAAAATAAATTTAACACACACTTTGGATCTTTTTACAGCTTAAAAATAGATTTAATGAACACAATGGAATATGCTCTTACATGTTAGGTTAAACGATCCTTAATGGAACTTTTTCAAGACAGTGTTTTTCATATGTTGCCAACCTCATCCTAAAATGTATAATATTGAGATTTAAGAACTTTTTTGTCTTGGAGAATATAAAATAATATAGAAATTCATAACAACAAGTAGATTCACACTTTCTGAATGTGGAAGGATATTTTTTCTTATTAAATTATTCTCTATGTATAGTCATGTTCTACATTTACTCTGTTTGATATTCCGTGACTTTTGCATGCAAGCTTTCTGTTTTAGGTTATTTGCCCTGAAAATGATTTTCTCCTACAATTAAGTTAAAAACAATTCACTCAAAATGGCCCATGATTCTACCACCTGTGTTATTTAGCATATTTTATTGCTGTGACAGGAGTTTATACAATCTTGTTTAAGCAAAAATGAGTGATATATAATGAGGGTAAAAGAAATCTCTATAATTAAGGGAGTCATTGGAGCTAAATATCAGGACTCAGGAACAAATTAGAATCAAGGGCAAGATCATCATCAGTTCCTTCTGCCTCCGTTTCTCAGCCTTTGTTTCTTTTATTTATTTACTTTCTTATCTGTTTCTATGTGTTATATTTTGATTCTAAGACCATAAGGCAGCCTTTGGTTTCTGGGTTTAGTTTCTCTTTATTCAATAAACTAACCAGCATGTTTCACCTATTTCTGATTCCAAAATCACAAGGAAAAGATTCTGATTGGCTCAGCTTGGGTCATGTGCTCACCATGAAACAATTGACTATGACTGGCAAAGAAAAGTCAGCAGATTTCTATGTCATTTGAAGAAAATTGGAGAATGGACTGAGCAGGCAAAATAGTTCAACTACTTATTGGACATCCATTGCTGTTGTTTTGGATAAAATAAGATGTGCATTCAAAATTTTTAAGAGAATGTGGCAGCTGAATAAATCATGAAAGTATAGTGGAGGCAGAGAATGGAGTTTGGTGATAATCAGAAGAGAAACTAAGAGGCTAGAGGGGTGTGATCCTCCTGAGAGTGTTTAAAATAGAAGAGATCTGAATATGTGTGCGGGCAAGAAGAAGAAGGAGGAGGAGAAGGAGAAGGAGGAGGAAGCCGCAGTGGTAGCAGAGGAGGAGTGGGAGGAAACAGGCTATTGTGGCAGAACTGAACCTAGAAACAAATGAAGATTGGTTGGGCAAGTCTTAAAGTAATATAAAAGGAGGATTTAAGAAATGGAACAAGATTGCTTAGAATCTTGTTTGGCCTATTCCTTAAAGGTGGAACCAAATATGGATAAAGGCTTTACTACACATTGAGTTTTTAAGTAGAATTAATTGTTGTTGTTGTTGTTGTTGTTAGGTGCCCTCGAGTCGGTATCCGACTCATAGCGACCCTCTGTACAACAGGGGAAACACTATTGTCAGTGCTTCTCTGCTGTTCATAGGGTTTTCAATGGCAGATTGATTTTTGAGGGGGTTGCCAGGTCCTTCTCCCAAGAGAATTAATTAGTGGACATGATTTACAATATCTTTACTGAGCATAAGTTGAAATATGGTGGAACCAAATCTCATCCATTGCCTACTTTTCTATTTCTTTGGTTCTTTTTCTCTGTCATTCATGCCTTGGGTCAGTAATTATTGATATGGTCAAATCAACATATAGCACTCAGGAAAAACACTATTTACTTTTGGGTTTTCATATCTTTCCAAGGATTATGACTCTCTGATTTCTTAGCAGGGTTTTTGTTTGTTTGTTTGTTTTCAGTTCTTGGGACCAGACACATACTTTGCAAGTGGTCTTTCACTGGGCTGCATGCCACGCCTCTTTTTATTCATTTATTTTTGTTTTGAGACAGGGTGTCCATAAGTTACTCAGGCAGCCTCTGGCATCAAACTCGCGATCCTCCTGCCTCAGCTTCCCAAGTCCCAGCGATTAAAGGTGTGCACCACCACTACCAGCTAGTTTTAAAGTTCTTTTATTACATATCAACATGTGAAATAGTATATTTTATAAAAATATGTCTTTATAACTTTAGGGGGCATTAAGGTTTTGGTAACTTTCTATTTGTGGACTTTAATGTTTAGCTCATGATGATAAGGTTTCTGTTGCAGATGAATACAATTAATTTTCTAAAATAACATTTTTTTGTGAAGCCATATCAAATAGTGCACTAGAGTTGGAATGTGTTACTTTGCCTGACTTCCCATTTTCTACTACCATTTATAATTTAAATAATAATACAATAAGATGTGTCTCCTAAAATTATACTTTGTGAAATGATGATGGCTATTACTGTACCACTTGCATTTCATAAATTTTCCTCTTGACATTTGTTCCCATGTTTAACTGACAATATAAGTTGAGATGGTACAGATACAAATCCTACCTTTTGTTAAATGTTGATTTTTGTTCATTCTAGAGTTTTGTAATACAAAATTATATAACTATCTTATGCTATTTTGAATAAGTAATAGCTATAAGCTTAAATGAATGACTAAATTTCTAAAAATATTTTAGCCATAGAAAATAATAGGTAATTGATTTCACTTTTCCAGACCATTTCCTTCTCAAATAATGCTTTCAATTTTCAATAACAGCAACAACAAAACTGAAAACACCCATGCAATATTTCTTTTATTTTTTTCTTTTTTGCTTTTGTTTTTCACTGTTCCAGATTTTATTTTATTTTTTATTCATCTCCCTTTATTAGTAAATGATGATGGGCTACAGAGTCGTTGGTTTTTTCCATTATGCATCCATTACATCACTTCTGGTAATCCTTTCATCAACCCACAAGGTTTCTGGAGCCTCTGGCTACTATGTAGTAAAACTCAAATGCATATTTGAGTTACATTTCCCTATTTTTTTCAATGTACTCTTGAAGTTGCATTGTTTACATTAAGATTGCAATATTTCAAGACTATGTAATGATTGAATTACTTTAAAGGTCAATTTGGCTCTAAATGCAAATAAAAATCCACTTAATAAAGCTTTTTAATGCAATGAGATTTCTTTTCTAAAATGACATTGTTTGCCAGTCCTAACAATATCCAAAATAATTTGAAGTATCTTTTAAAATTGGCTTTTTAAAAAAGATTTCTTTTAATAACTCATTCAAATATTAATTGTCTACTGTGGGTTAGCTAATGTGCTATGTTGAATGCTGGCAAAGCTGCAATAAACAAAACACAGTTCCATAGATTTCATTTTGGGACAATGATGGCCCTCAAACACGGACATGCATCAGAATTACACAGATAGCCTGTTCAAATGTAGACTGTTGAGCCCAACACCTAGAGTTTCAGATTCAGAGTGTCTAACTTGAGGTCTAGAGTTTGCATTTCTTGCCAATATCCATATGTTGCTGTTGCTACTGGCCAGGATCACTTTGAGAACAGGTGTGTTAGAGGAGGCAGGGCTGTCTAATACTAGGGCTCCAGTTACCCCATGCTCTACTCACCCAAGGCCACTACAGACCACTCTGTTTTAGTAATTTCCAGTAGAGGGAATGTCTTCTATAAATGCAATCTGGGTACTGAATGCTACACAAATTCTGTAGCTGCTTTATCAAATTATTGAGAAATTTACTAGGTCAGGTAAATATAATTTTCAAAGACAAATCTATTTTGTTTACCCAGGAAAAATGTATCATCAGCATTATGGCCTGATTTCAAATTTAATCATCACTTTATTTTAACATAAAGCTTTTCTTTCTGATTTCTTTTTTTGGGTAGAGGGATGAGAGGGACTGTCCAGTTTTCCATAGTCTTTTAAATGTGATAACCAGTGGTTCATTTACTGCAATAATTAAGATGGATAGCAGCATGCCAGCCAGAATAACTATACTTTTGTTTATTGTATAAATCATTTTCCTGGTATGAAAGCCTCTTTTATAGCTTTTGCCTTAGTCAAATCTCTTACACCCTAAACCATTAACCACAGCATGTTTAGGAGAGTAATTTGTAAGGAAGTTAGAAATATCTACCAATTTTTAATCACCAATAGTTTATGTCCACACTTTTCTTAGCACTCAAGATTGACTTTCACTTTGTTCCTTCTGCCAAGAGCAGCAGAAAAAAAGGCCTTTTAGGACACATAGACTGTTGTTGTTTGTTTGTTTTTTTAAACTACCTTTATACTTCTTTCATTTCGTTTTCCTTCTCTTCCCCTTTCCCTGTGAATCTTAAGTGACTTAGAGTAGTTTGCTTGCACTACTTAGAAACACAACCCCAAATGTGAATTTCTAATAAGATTGTTTGAAATTCCTTAAAACACAGACAGCAAAAAGATTTTTATAATTAAAAAAAGATTTCTTGAACTTGGTAGTCTTTTTGATTTCAAAAATAAATGCACCTCAAGTTTAACAGAAATTATTCAGATATAAGTTAGACAGTGATTGTATTATTTATGTATCCATCATTGCACCCAACTCATTCAGCTAAATTTTTGCTGACTTGACTATTTTTGTTCTTTACATTATACCTTCAAAGGAAACTACATGCATAATGTCTTCCTGAGGGTTACAGTAGTCATTGTTGGTATATTTACAATCCTCATCTTTCCTTTTAAATTTGGTTAAGTCTGAAAATGCAAGTAATACTATAATATTATGTCAGGAAATTAAAATAGTTGCTACCCATATGTCAAATAAGTAGTTAAAACAATTCACAGTAGTTAACAAAGAATATTCACTGGTTAGGTAGATAGATAGATTTGTATATACATTTATATTAGGCATAATTTCATTTATAGTATATAATTCTCCAAATTGCTGGTCAGATTTCACTCTGAAGAGAAAAAGTGAATGAAACAAGCAAGACTATATTGAATTATTATCATTGGTGCTAATTTCATCACTTAGTGGTTTAATGCTATATCTTGATGGTTTTAGAATTTTGGACCAACCTTTTAGGCTATCCTTTTCAATTACCCAAGCCATGAAAACTTGCCCTCCCTGGAAAATCTAAAAGAGTGGGTCAGTTCACACAAAGATAACAAGAGTTACTCTGTAAAACATTGGCTCTTTTTCAGCAGTCACCACTGGCAAGAGAATACAGAGCATTCTTACCCACTGGCTAAAATTAACTTGGTGAGAAGACTGCCTTCACCCCTTTGTATAAAACCTGTTCTTAAAAAGTAGCAAACTTTGTACTAAATCTTACCTCTTTTCCACTATTGCTTTTTGTCATTGACTTGTTAATACCTTTATTCTTTTTTTAATTAAAAAAAGTAATTCTTTTTTAATAAGACTGGTTAGCAGACAGCCTTTATAAAACCTGTTCTAATTATTATTATTATAGTAGTAGTAATACTGGGGATTGGCCTACAGCCATAGGCCCGTGGCATCCAATCCCGTCAGATCTCAGAAGCTAAGCAGGGTCGGGCCCGGTTAGTACTTGTATGGGAGACCACCTGGGAGCACCAGGTGCTGTAGGCTTGGGAGATGGACCCAGCTACCCGGTCCCAAAAATCAATCCGTCATTGAAAACGCTATGAACACCAGAGAAGCACTGACCATAGTATTTCGCCTGTTGTAGGCAGGGTTGCTATGAGTCGGATACCAACTCCACGCACCTAACAACAACAACAACAACAACAACAACAACAACAACAACACTGGGGATTAAACATGGGGTCTTTTTTTTATTAGTGTTTTTTTATGGTACAACTTCATAGGTCTTGGTATAACATTTCCATGCATGGGTTTCATTGTACATTGCTCATGTCCATCTCCCCTGTTACACTCCCAGGAACCCCTCCCCCACCCCATCCCTCCCACCAATGGATCCCCTTCTACTTGCATGTCTTGTTCCTGTGTCTGTCTATCTATCTGTCTGTCTGTCTATCTACATCTCAGTTTTGCTTTATCGACAACCTATGTGATATTGCCTTTCCTTCTCCCATTCTCTTTTCCCTTTCTTCTTGTCCCCTCCTCCCTTTTCTTTAGCCCATTATCATTCCTTTTGTAGCTCCCCCCTTCATGAATTATGTGGGCTTTTTTCAAATTTTTGTTGGTAATTTTTAATGTAAAACTTATGACATTTCCATACGTGCGTCTCATTGTACATTGCTCATGTTCATTTCCGCCTTACCTTCTCATAACCCCCCATCCCTTCTCTCCCCACCAGTGGTCCACCTTCAACTTGCTTGTCTCTTTTGTGAGTGTCTCTGCAAATGTATATCCAGTTTTTGTTGTAAGGACCACATATGTGATACTTCCTTTCTTTTCTCCCATTGCCCTTTCTTCTTGCCCCTCCTCCTTTCTTTAGTCCATTATCTTTTCCTATATAGGCCCCTTCTACTTTCATGACCTGTATGTTTTAATAATGAATATATATTGAAGTCTAACATCCACATGTGAGAGAAAAATGCAATGTTTTCTTTCTGAGTCTGGCTTATTTCACTTAAAATGATGATTTCTACTTCCATCCACTTGCTAACAAATGCCATATTTTGTCTTTTTTATGACTGAATAAATTCCATGGTTGTATACCACAGTTTCCTTATCCATTCAGCTGATGGTGGACAATTAGTTTGTTTCCATACCTTGGCTATTGTGAATAATGTCAAAATGTACATCAAAGAGTATCTCTGTGGCATACTGATTTTTTTTGGATATATACCCAGGAGTGGTATATTGTTGTTGTTAGGTGCCGTCGAGTCGGATCATAGGGACCCTCATAGAATTTTCAATGTCTGATTGCTTTGAAATTGCTTCGGGAATGGATTGCCAAATCCTTCTCCCGTTTTTGTTGTTCTGGGGATCAAACTCAAGTCCTCAGAGAATGCAGAGCAGCCTTCTACCTACTGAGCTAAACCCCAGCCCAAGGAGTGGTGTAGCCAGGTCATATGGCAGTTCTATTTTAGTTTTTTGAGGAATCTTCATATCGATTTCCATAGAGGCTGCACCATCCTGCATTCCCACCAGCAGTATGTTGGGGTTCTTTTCTCCCTACATCCGCACCAGCATATGTTGTTGTTTGTTTTGTTGATGCTGGCCATTCTGAATGGGATGAGATGGTAAACACAGGGTCTTGAGCATGCTAGACAAGTGATCTACCACTGAGCTATGTCCCCCGCCATTTTTCATGTATATTTTAGGCAAGATCTCACTGAGTTGCCCAGGTTGGCTTTGAACTCACTATGTTGCCAAGGCTTGCCTCAGACTTGTGATCCTCCTACCTAAGCTTCCTGAGTAGCTGGATGCCACCTCACTTGGCAAAACCTGTTCTTAAGAAGAAGCACACATTCTCTTGAATTTCTTTACCCCATCCCCATTAATGTTACTTACTTTCTGTCACTGACTTGTTAATATCTTTATTTTTATTTTACATTTTTATTTTTTGGTGCTGGGAATAGAATGCAGGGCCTGGAACATCTTAGGTAAGTGCCCTACCACTACCACTGTGCTAAGGCCCCACCCCTCTTTTTATTTTTTTATTTATTTATGCAGTACTCAGGAGTTGAACCCAGGATCTCACACATATTTTCAAGTGCTCTACCACTGAGTTGCACCCAAAGATCATATTTTATTTTTTATTTTGAGATAGAATCTCACTAAATTACACAAGCTGCCTCTGGACTCAATCTTGTGACATTCTTCCCTCAGTTTCCTGAGTTCTGGGACTACAGGCATATACCATGGTCTCCAGCATGTCTTTTTTTTTTTTTTTTTTTTTTTTTATGATATCAATGTCCAGCATGTCTTTATTCTTACCTACAGATTTTATTTCTTTTATTCCCTGTTTTCAAATTATTGAGGTTAACATCATATATAATAGCTGAATGGAGTGACTATACTATGCTATACTGACTGATAAAATTATTTAGGTAATTAAGCTACACAAAGGTAGAACAAAAAAAGTAAATATCCTTACTTTGCATCATCAGTGATAAGATAAAGTATGTTTCTTAGACCACATTTGTAGTCCTCAATCTGACACTGATTAATCAGCTATCTTTATTAGGTTTTGAAAATTGTTTGTATTTTGAAGTCTAAATATCTAAATTCTCTAAATATCACTTAATATGTAAGTAACAGAAACAAAGCATTATCACTTGTATATGTACAAAATATTTTAAAAGAATTTTAAAATAGAAAATTACTCAATGATGGGTCTTAGATTAATGGAGTGATCTAGCATAATGTATCACTTGCATTTATTTAGTGATTTTATTATTGCTTTTCTATAACCTTATAAATTTGGAACAGTAACACAGTAATATCAAGAATTTTCAGCCTATTTCAGCCCCATTTTTGAGAGAGAAAGAAGTAAAAGGCTCTCCAGACATACATAAAGAACTCTTTTTAGAACTGAAGACTTATTCATGTGAAAGACTCCTGGGAGAGGGGTTGATGTCTTTATGGTGGCAGTTGGATGGGGGAGGGGGTAGAAAAGGGTAGGAAAATTAATCCATTGTTTAGAGCCTGGGTTAGGTAGACCAAATGTCTGCACTATCACCAGCTAGCCATGTGTTTTTGAGAGTGTTACTTTAGGCCTTTGAGTTCTTGGTTCCCATCTGCAAAGTAGGTGAATTAATGCCTGATTTATGAAGGTATTGGAATCATTAAATACTTAAAATGCATGTTTAAAACTTTCTGTTCACAAAGTAGGTGTTTAAGCATTAGTTCTATTACTAAAAATTCTGATAATTACAGAAAAAAATGTATTACTAATACGTGTATGGGGCTGGGATTTAGCTCAGCTGGTAGAGCGCTGTGCTGCAGTCTCTGAGGTCCCAAGTTCAATTCCCAGCACTGCAAAAATGGGAGAAGGACCTGGCAATCCACTCCCAAGGCAATCCCAAAACAGTCAGCCATTGAAAACCTTATGAGGGTGCTATGAGTCGGATACCGACTTGACGGCACCTAACAACAACAACAATAAATGTATAAACTCCAAAGTGTCAAGGGTACACAACAGGTATACTTCCTGTTGATGTTGAACCTTGATGAGAGTATAATAAGGAAGATAGTCTTCGGATATCTTTGTCTTAAGAAATATTTTCTTTTCAGTTAAACTCATGGTTGCTTTCAATGTAGTTGTTTATTCATTCATTCATCCTAAAATCTTTGAATCATTCATTCATTATGTTATTGTCATAGAACTATACTGGAAAAATAGTAGTTACCAATACATGTACAGTATTTGCTTTCACAGAATTTACAGTGTGTCTAAAGAATTTTTTAAGAGTTATTTCTATACTTTTGGAGGATATTGTCTATAATTGTTGTTGTTAGGTGCTGTCAAGTCACTGTCCAACTCATAGCGACCCTACACCAAACAGGCAAAACAGTATTGCTACTGCTTCTCTGCTAGTCATAGGGTTTACAATGGCTTATTAGTTTTTGAGAGTGAGTTGCCAGGACCTTCTCCCAAGCCTCCAGCACCTGATGTTCCCAGGCAGTCTCCCATCTAAGTACTAACCAGGCCAAACCCTGCTTAGCTTCTGAGATCTGATGGGATTGGAGGCCACAGTTCCATGGCGGCAGGCCATTGTTTATAATAGGTAGAAGAAATTGAGTAAAGTTGCCACTCCATTCTATACCCCTTTCAGTGACTCTTGCCTTTCTCATTATTGAATATGACCAGATGAACTAGATGCCCTGAAACAAAGTATATGCCCCCAAACCAATTGTTTTTAACTTAACTGTGCCTCACAATCACCTTGGAGGATTAAAAAAAAAACCTCACTCTCCCCATAGACAATCCAGTAAGAATCCCTGGATCTGGGACCCAGCCATCAGTGTTGTTTAAAAGCTATGGAATTGACTCTAATGTGTAGGCATGAGTGAGAACCACTACTTAAAAGAGAAGAAATAGAGAAATGGCAATGACTGCATAACTCTAGGGGGCGCTGGGATTTAGCTCAGTTGGTAGAGTGCCAGTCTGCAGTCTCTGAGGTCCTGGGATTGATGCTCAGCACCACAAAAATGGGAGAAGGATGTGGCAATACACTCCTGAGGCAATCCAGGAACAATCAGCCATTGAAAACCCTATGAGGGTTGCTATGAGTCGGATATGACTCGTTGGCACCTAAAAACAACAATGTAACTCTGGGGTTATGAGTAATGATAAAGCACAAGAAAAGAGAATGCTAGAAATAGTACTTCAAAAACTTTACCAGACATTTCCGTTATAAGTTTCAAGTAGGTGGTTCACCCAGAAAGTAAATATCTTCTAAATAATCTAGTGAGTTCATTTATACCTGGTGGAAATTTTCTGTCATAAAGTGCCAAATCTAGATACTTTGTCAGATCATTCAGAATTTCCTGTCCTAACAAATAAATTATTATGCCATATATTGCCAGTAAGAGCTGTATGATTACAATGGATGTCAGACAGCTTGATCTGTGTGTGTGTGTGTGTGTGTGTGTGTGTATACATATATTATTTATTTATTTATTTATTTATTTATTTATTTATTTATTTATTTATTTGCAGTGCTAGGTTTTGAACCCAGGGCCTCATGCTTGCATGCTTTGCAAGTGATGTACCACTAAGCTGCATCCTCAGTCCACTTTTTTACTTTTTGAGACAGGGTCTCACTAAATTATGCAGACTGCCTCTGGTCTCAAACTTGTGATCCTCCTGCCTCTGCCTCCTGAGTCACTGAGATTACAGGCCTGTGTCACTGCGACTGGCTGATCTGTATTTTTAGTAGACTTTATGTTTTATAAAAGTTTTAGGTTCACAGAAGAATTAAATAGAAAGTACAGAAATTCCCTACATACCCTAAATACCCCTACCCTTTCACATGCATGGCTTCCCCCATTATCAACATCCCCCCATCATGTGGTACCTTTGCTATGATTGATGAAACTGCATTGAAAAATCATTATCATCCATATTCATAGTTTATATTAGGGTTCATTCTTGATATTGTATGTTCTGTGGGTGGGAAAATGTAAAATGATATTAATCTGTATATTCAAACTAGTGGTATACACATGAATTTGAATTTGGCATTGGAGCTTTAAAACATTGGTTTTATTGCATCCTTATAGTCACCTTTTGATGTTATAATAGGGCCACCTGAACAGTTATACCATTGGCAGGTTTAGTCTCTAGGATTGCCAATCTGGGTAACCCAAAATTAACACAATGTGGAGGGCATTTTGGGAAGGCTACATTAGAAACCACAAAGACAAATCGTCTTAAACTATAGATTCAACTGTAACATCTACCATAAAATCTATCAGATAATTAGAATTGGTTTAAAGCAGGCATAGGATTTAATGTTCATTTAGTGTGTGTGTGTGTGTGTGTGTGTGTGTGTGTGTGTCTGTGTCTGTGTGTGTCTGTGTGTGTGTAGGGGTGACACCTCTTGTGTGCACAAATATTGTCTATGTTGTTGTAAGGTGTCATGGAACTAGGCTTTGCTAACTTGGTTTATGATCCACCATTAATTCATTTGTAAATCTAGATGCTAATTCTTTCATTCTGTTTACCTTTCTGAAGCAGACACGCTTCAACTGACTTAGCAGCATGTTGGCAACTAAGAGACCATGAAATCTAATAACATTTTGACCCATCCATAAATTGCCTCATCTTCACACTTTAGATTCTTACTCTGTAAAAAAAAAGTTTGATAAATGCCTTCCTCTCTCATGGACATTTCCTTGAGGAATAAATATTAAAAGTGATTATGGGACACTTTATAGTATAAATTGTTATGAAAAGTTAATTATTTTCAATATTTTGTTTGACAACCACTTATCGAGAAAAACTGTAATATTTCTCATTATAGACTTTTTAAGGAAATTAATATTTAGATTATCCCTAAAGTTTTCTGTATTCACATACCATTATTCTTCTAACCCATTAATGGGGTTGATAAACATCATATAAAATTAAAAGATATTCCAATTAGATAGGCTTTCAATTATTTATGTTAATGGAAAAACATTAATGTAGATCTTAGAAAATAAGCAACTGTCAGAAAGATCTCAGGAAGGGTGAAAGGCCAGAAAATCTAGAGTCCTTGCTCTGTATAAACTTATTGCAGTATCTTTGTCAAGTGAATAATAATTGTCTTAGAGTCTATATGATCAGGAATGAACCAGCTCACCTTTACAATTAAGAGCAGCTGGGCATACCATGGATGAGTTTCCTGATTCACCAAAGGCATTCCAATTCACTTCTGGATATCCCTCTTGGTAGAAGAAAGTATATTTGTCAGGGTATAAATAGCAGCAACAGCAGTGGAAGCAGCAGCAGCAACCATAGTGGTGAATAAATAGTAATGACCATAACATCACAAGTCATAGTAACATCACCAGCCACAGTAACACCAGAGCAGCAGCAATAGCAGTTGGACTAGTAGAAATAGTAGCAGTGGCAGTAGGAACAATAGCTATCATTTATTAACTATTAACTCTGCCAGTTACTCTTCTAAGGTGTTCACATGTTGTATTACTCTTAATTCTAACAATAGGCCTTATGATGTGGCAATTTCCATTTTGTCTATGAGAACATTATTCATTAAAAATCAGTAAAGGCCAAAGGTATGAGTGCTCATAAATTTTAGATATGTGGTTAGTCATCTGGACAGAGCTTCAGGGACTTCCTAGCAGTGCTGCCTTAAAAGGCAACAGAAATCCTCTAGTTTGCTCTCAGCACCTGATGGCCATGGACAGTTTCTGATGCTAGTGAGAACATAGAGAAAGCTCTACAGTTCTCTAACTTCGGGATCTTGTAATCTAAGAGAGGAGGGAAATAGAGCCTAAAATAAAAGAGGAGAATATATTTAATCTGAAGATGAGAAGCCTAAGAAGTGACTTAATCACATATAAAAATTCATATTATAAAGAGAAAGGAAGGGTAAAATCTCATAGTAGTAAGGGCATTTTTATGAACTGAAACAGGTTGCTGAAGAAGGAAATGGAATATTTTCCCCTGGAGAAATTTAATGCTAGGGCTAATGACATCAGCATGGGATGATACGCATAAAGCCTGGAGAAAGAAGGGATAAACCTCTGGAGTCCTTAGGATTATGATTTTGAAAAGTAATTTAATTTTTTAATATCTCATAACAGTGCTCATAATGGAAGAAAAAGGTCTTTGTTTTGAAATAATTAGAGCATCACTTTCCTTCAAGGCCCCATCTTAACAACCTTGAAGACAGTTTGCAAAAGAACATGGAGGTCAAAAAGCATAAAAACAAATGTACTTTATTTTCATTATGAATTGATATGATACATATGCTTGAATTTTAAAATTATAATTATTCTGAAATGAAGTATTCACAATATAAGCAAATATATCCCTTTCACTGTTAGAAGTAAAACAAAATAGAATGATTTTATACTCAATTTAGTAATATTATTGATCTATATGCACTTATTTTCATGCAAATTATCTTATGTTATGCTTTTGTGCTTGTGAAATACTCAAATCGTAATTCAGAATTGGAATTCTGAAATTGTCATGTTGTTTCTTTTACACTTGAAGTGATTCACAATCTTAAGTGCTTTGCTCTTCAGAAGAAAATGAGTTATATATAGTGCCAAAGTCAACATGAGCAAAAAGCATTTTTTTTACTTAAAGAAAAAACTTTCCATAGTCCTTTAATTTTAGAAAGTACTAGAACATGTGCATAAAAATATGAAATGTTCATCTGAGAAGTTTAACTTTTTATATTAGGTTCATGATAAGATCTAATAGATATGTTAGCAAGGATATTAACTAGCATTTCTTTAAGGATATATTTTAAAGTATATGGCCATAAATATATCACACTTATTGTTGTTGTTGTTAGGTGCTGTGAGTAGGTGTCCAACTCACAGCAACCCCATGCACAACTGGTGAAACGCTATGTCAGTCCTCTGCTATTCATAAGGGTTTCAATAGTTGATTGATTTAGGGAGTGGGTTGCTGGGTCCTTCTCCCAAGCATATAGCACCTGGTGTTCCCAGGTGGTCTCCCATCCAAGTACTATCCAGGCCTGCTTAGCTTTTGAGATCTGACGGGATCAGACACCACAGTGGTATGGCTGCAGGCCCCTGCACCTATACTAATTATTATATAATAAAAAAATGATACTATGTTTACTTACACTTAACATTTCAAATTTGTTCATTTTGCTTGAATTCTGTGAATTTGCATACATAGGAAATATTTCTTGTAATTCAAGCACACTTGGTTCTAAATCAAAGTTCTACCACTACTTTGCATTGTGACTTTTGCACTGTGACTTTGAACAAGGTAATAGCATCTCTCTTTTCCGTTTTTTTCACTTGTAAAATATGGGTAATGATAGCATTTATTTCATTGTTCTTGTGAGGATTAAATTAATGCATGAATTAATTGCTTTGTGGAGTGAATGATGTTTCATATGTGTAATATTTTGTAATTATTATTTGATTTAAAACTATATCTGATCATCATACTCTATTTAGGTTAAGTATTACTGGCTAGACAGTTATAAAAAGGCACATTTGCACAGTATTTTTTTCTGGTGTTAAATTCTTGCATAAATCTACTTGTAAATAACGATATGAAATAGTTTTCCATCTTCATTATACATATTTACACATCATTCCAAGCATACAGATCTGAGGAATTGTGTTGTAGCTTAGAATACGTGTTGATTCTATAATCAAACATATCTAACTTCTATTTCATATTGTGGCATCTAATAGGTGGATGTTGAATAAGTTACCTATTTATCTCTAAACTTCAATTTCATTTGTTATATAAGAGAATAGTTAGCTCAAAGATCATTTAGAATTACAGATAAAACAATATCGAGAGACTCTGTGGTTAATATAGAGTAAGTTTAATATGGACTAAGGGATGTGTCCTCATTGTTACAAAATGTGTTTAATTGTTGTAGGCTTTCTTGTAATTACAATCTCTTTTTATTAAAGAAATACAAGAGAAAAGTAGTTAGAAAACAGAATGTGCAACGTTTTTGGTTGAAATTTTGTACTTCTTGAACAGAGAGAATTGTAGAGTAAATAGTTTCCTTAGGCCTAACATGGTCATGTGGTATAATGTTAGTTATCATGTATTATTTAGTTCAATTTAGCAAATTTAATGCCCCCTATATGCAAAAGATTATGCCCAGTGCCAGTGAAGGGTGAAGACAAATGTAAATAAATTAGACACAATTCTACTACTCAGTGACTTAAAATCTAGTGACTAACAGAAACAGATTTTAAGATAAACAATGAAAGTGAAGAGATGCATATTCAAAGTACTAAGATTGGGAGAGAAATAATGTTTGTTCTAACTGAATGAATTGGATAGCCTCTTTATGCAGCTTGAAGGTTGCGAAGCCTGTTGTGAAGTTTAAGGACACTTTAGAAAACAGCTTCAACAATGGAAACACTCAGATTTAGAATATTCAGAGCCACTTTCAGGGAGATGAAATATGGGTTGCTTACATATATGTGTGTATTTATGCTTGTGTTTATTTGTAAGAAACAGTCTGTGAGGGCAGAGTATAATGGAAGATATTTATCAAAAGCGTAAATTGTGATTAAACTGAAGAAGGATTTGAATTCTAGGCCAAAACATTTGATCTTTATTGTGTACTTTAGGAATACATCAAAGGCTTTGACGAAAGGAGCTAAAAGACCCAATTTTTGTTGGAGAAAGATAACTATGATGCTAGTGTTTAATGCATCCACAGAGAGTGAGTTTAGAGAGAGAGGTAGAATTTAGGAAGCTATGGTGAAGGTAAGAGCAAAAGGCCAATGTGATCTGACCTAGAGTCTCAGTCATGAGTAGAGCTGACTCAAGAGATACTATAGATAGAGCTCTGAAAACAGCCATGCCAGCTTAAGTAGTTTTGGCTGCTCTGAAAGTACTCTTTTGCATGACTTATAAGGTTAGAACCCTGATAATGCCACATAGACCTCTTTAGAGAACATGCTGGTGTAGTTGATAGCTGTCCATTTTTTGGTGCTTCTTTCCTAAGAGAAATTAGGTAAGGTGCCTAAATATGCCCATTGTCATTAAACATGAATCACTTGCCTTCATCACTTTGGTTTCAGAAGGAGTTTAAGGATTAATTAGTTGAGATGAAGTTCTTTCAAAATAAGAACTATGGAACATGCAGTTTTCCATAAACAAATAAGTGTTATATGTTTCTGAATTTGTGCTTTGGAAATAAATAAAAGAAAAGCAGAAATTCTGTAAAACTTGAAGATAAGCAGAGAATATCAAAATAGTAAGTTCCTTGGGACCAGATTTTCCATAAGAAATGAACATTTCTGTCCACTGGCATCTTTCTTTTATAAGAAAACAACCTAATGTCCAGCCCCAAAGCCATATTAATGTTATCCATTGAAATATTTATTGGTCCTCTCTGGAAACCATAAGAATGAGAATTTTGAATTAAAGTAGTGATATATAAAGTAGTTTTATTTTAATCTATGACCTTATATTTTTTCTAATAGAATTACATGTCATATTTTCCTGCCACAGTTTTTTCCTTCTGCAACTTTTCTTTCTTTTCAAATAATTCCTACAAATTTATGTGAAAAAATATATGTTCGTTATATTTTTACCAACAGTTAGTCTTTGATGCAATGATAAATAAACATCAATAGACTGTATAGAATATTTATTTTCCAGGACTTACTATCATGCTGTCAGTTGTACAATTCAAAGGTAGAATAATTCAAATGTTTTGTATTCTATGGCACATATATGTTATATTTTGGTTTTTTGTATGTTGTTGTTTTTATTATTAGGTGTCTGTTGTTGTTGTTATTATTGCTAGGTGCTGTTCAGTTGGGTCTGACTCATAGCAACACTATGTACAACAGAATGAATCACTCCCTAACACTGTACCATGCTCAGCACTGTGTTAGTGCTTCTTTGCTATTCATAGGGTTTTCAATCGCTGATTTGTTTTTGGGATTGTTTCAGGAATGGGCTACCAGGTCCTTCTTCCATTTTGCAGTGCTGGTTGATCAAACCCAGAGCCTTGGAAAGCACAGAGTAGCACTCTACTCATTCAACTAAACTCCAACTCCTTTGTTGTATCATTATACTTTGCAACAGTTAGGTAAGACCATCAGGTGGCTTATGTCCTGTCTAACTGCCAACAGATAAGGTAAGCATGCTGCATAATGTTTCTTGGGGAAATCTTCCAATTCTTTTGTTTGTCCCCCAATTCAGCCCATTTCTATGAGGTTCTATGTGACACCTTATTCTTTGTTGCATTTGTCATTTTCAGTGTGGCCTTGCTCTTCCTCTCTCAAGGAAGCAGTGTGGACTATCATTGCCACTATTTTCAATGGAGAAAACATTCACTAGTGTATCTCCATAGGACTTTAGACCACTAAGGAGAGATATGGATATATTTGTGCTATCCTTTTACCAAATATAACATTTAATATTTGGTTAATACTTTTTTTCTTATACTTTATCCAGTTAGCATTACCACAGTCTATCTGTGTCATATTGATCAAATTATTAAATTTTTCAGTTCCTAATTTTTCCACTTATAAAATTAGGATAATAAGAACAACTCAGTTTCCATCATATAGTAAGAATTTAACAATTTGTTACTATTGATTCTCATAAGAAGGTTATTAATATGAAATTGCTCCAAATTGTTCTCTTTCTTTAGTGTTTTTTAAAACTCTTTTTCTCTTTTTCAAATCTTAATAAATGGCACCATCATTTAGCCAATTTTGACACCAGCATCTTGAATTATCTTCCACTTGTCTCCATCCATCTTATCCTACATACACTCATTTGGAAAATTCCGTTGATCCTGTTCCTAGGTATCTCCTGCATTTCAACAATTTTCCTCCATTCCTGTGTGTTGCAATTACTCCTAGTTCAAGCCACCATCATTTCTTCCTTTAACTACTACAAGAGCAAACTCATATTCCTACATTGCTCTTTAACATTTTACAATTTATCCTCATAGTATTGCTGGAGAGATTTTGAGAAAATTCAAATCTGATCGTGTTACCTCTTGTTGAAGCATTTTAATAGCTTCTCATAACCTCTAATATAACGTCTAAAATCCTTGAAATGAGCTATATTAAAAGCCCAGCACAATATGTTCTTTGCCTAATTCCCTAGTGCTATTATCTCCTTTTTACCACCTATGTCCCCAAGTTCAGCTTTACTGAATTTCCTTTCCCAAAAGAGTCAACCGTGTCATTCCCAAAAAGGTACCTGTGGCACTCCTATTTCAGCTGCCTAGCTATTTGTGGAGCCCAGTAACTTATCCCAGAAACTTTCCTTATACCTTCTTCCCTCTCAATCTCACCCATTTCCAACCTATTATTAAATCTTCAAGAGTTTTATATGTCTACACAACATTCATTGTGTTGTATTTTCTTATTTAGGGTCTGGTCTTCATCAATTAATTCTTAAGTTCCTTGAATACAGAGATAATTTGATTGTTTTCACCATTTTGGTCCAAATATATAATACAGATGAAAAACAGATATTTAGTAAACAGTTGTAGAATGAAGTGAATGACCTATAGCGACATTGTAGACTGTTAACCATTCAGACCTGATCTCAAATCCCAGCTTGACTGCTTAATAATTCTGTTACCTTGAAAACATTGGTCAGCTTTGGTTTTTTTTTTTTTAAACCAGGAAGTTGAGAGCTAATTATACTCTCCTCAAATTTCTTGTGAGAGTTAAATGAGGAAACATGTAAAGCACTTAACTTTTTTGAATGTATTTTCTATAAACATTACTTCCTCTTTTTCCCCATTTATATTTAAAGTTGTTTTGTTTGAAGTAGTAGCAGTAATTTTGATTTGTGTGGAACATCCATGTCTTCTTAATGTATATTCTCTTAGGACATACAGAACATAACTTGTTCCCTCTTTTTGACAATATTCTTTGAGTGACTGATAATGAATCATTTTAGGGTAACTGGGTATAGAAAAATTACTATCCTCCTCTTTTTGGGATGAATATTCTTTTCCTTGCTGTGGCTTGGGGACATGGGTGATCTAATAGATAAAAGTACCCCCCAAAATTGTCCTTTGCTGATTTGAGTGGTCTGATTATGTGGTACATTGGTGCCAACTCACCCTGAGTTAAAAATGTGTTTCTTTCTCATTTCTTCCTACTAATCTATGACTGTGTTCATTCTTTCTTTAAAAAGATCCTTAACTTTATCTCATATAATCTCTGATGTAAATTCTGTGTGTTTTTAAAGTGTCTTTTACTTGATTTTTTAAAGGTAAGACAGAATAAGGGAGTGGAAGAGGTGACTCTTTTGGTTTTCAGAATATTAAAATGCAATCTTCATGAGCTGTCCATTTTTAAATTAGATTTCAGTTTCTCCCACAGGGTACTATGTATGCTGGCTGGCTTTAGAGGAAGAATTTAAATGGTCAAAAAGCTTTCAAGTTAATTCTCCATTAAGAAACAGCTGAGAGGTGGAGTCTGACACCATTTCTCCTTGAGTCTGCACTCAAGCAGACATGCTTCTTTCCGTCAGCCGGTACTACCATGAGATTAAAAAGAAAAAAAAATATTTAATGACAATTCAAATTCATATCATAGAGCAATGTTCCCTAAAATTATAGATGACCATGGTGGACGACTTGGATTTTTTTTTCTGATGTATGTTCTTGTTCATTTTGTCTTCCTAAGCTAGTTTGATGCATGAAGGCTCACTTGCCCCAGAATTTGGGGGAGATTTGGCATTAGAATCAAAATGAGCGATTAAAAGGTATTTTTTTCTTTGAAAAAAAAAAGAATATACTTAGGGATAGAGTAATACTTGGTATTACATATTTTCAAGAATACCTTCAGTTTCTTTGGTTTCCTAGGTATTCACTATAGAAATCAAATGCTACTGGTCACAAATGGATTTTTTTTTCTGGACTCTATTTTTTAAAATAACAAACTCCAATACCTTTATTGCATTTCTCATGTACCATTACCCACTTACTCTCATTTCTACCATTTTCTTTTGGTTTTACAAATAAACCTTCCTTACTGATTTCCATGTCTGTGTTTCCTTGAATAGTTGACACATGTTACCTTCTATAGAGGTCATTTTCCTACCCCTCCCCCAATTCCAGAACATCTACAGAGTCTCTGGATTTTATATTTCTGGAAAAAATGGTGTTAAATTTTATGGGATAAAATTATCATATAATACCTTTATATGCCTATATATAATATCTATATATAATAAATTTCACCTCATTCTTTCTGAGAAATGTGAAAAATATTGTAATATTGTAGTTCAAAATAGCCCATTCTCACTAACTTCCTAAAAGGCTACAGTGAGGCCAAAAGCATTGGATTTAAGGAATAATACAGAAGTATGTGTGCATTAACTATACAACTGTGATCTGTAAATCACACTCAGATTAACACCACTCTTTTCACTCTGGCATTTGAGAACACATTGTAGTAAATTCAGACTATGTAAGCCATAACTGATAGAAATGAGAAAAAAAGAAGTAGGATCAGAGAAGCACTAATGTTTCTAGAACACTAATGGGAAAAATAATGTGTTGAGAGAGCTACATTACGTTCACCTTGACAGCTAGCATAGGTGATGTCACAAAGTACATTACAGAGAATATAATAACTCTATGATGTTTCAAGGGTCACTTTGACAGGGAAAGTCCAGAGGCAAAGAAGGAAATGAATATAAAGAACCAAATTTTGTTAGGCCTTAAAATAGTTATAAAATTTTCCGTACGGAATCTGAAAAAGTATAGCAGACTAGAAATTATAAGTATTTTCAAAGGAGTCTTATTTTTCCAGTAGAACATATCGTGGTTGTTAGGTGCTATTGAGTCAATGTCTGATTCATAGCAACCCTACGTACAACAGATGAAATAGTCCCCAACATGGTGCCATTCTTGGCACTATGTCAGTGTTTCTCTGCTATTCATAGGGTTTTCTGTGCCTGGTTGTTTTTTGGGAGTGAGTTTCCAGGTCCTTCTCCCACGCTTACAGCACCCAGTATTCCCATGTAGTCTCCCATCCAAGGACTAACCAGGCCCATTCCTGCTTAGCTTCTGAGATCTAATGGGATTGGATAGCACAGTGGTATGGCTGCAGGCCCAGTTGAAGTAGTTGCTACTAAGGTGAGATTTATAAGTACATTGTGGTCAAAATAAGGAGGTGGTTATATGAAAGTAAATTTCCCTGGAAAATGAATAAGTCAATAGTGACATGTAAGTAATTATGATATCACACAGTTATATTCTAAACAAAGTCAAAAAGTAAATACACATTCAATTTCATCTTTCAAAATGAACATTACCTGTTGAGGGCCTACAGTGTGCTGGGCTTCGCTATGGGTTCGCATTCTAACTGGCTGGATATGTGAATGGAAGATGGATGGGCTCAAGAAGGTAAAGCTTTTTTATACATACAAGCACAAACACAAAAACTGTTTTGGAACTTGTGCAGAATCATAAATACTACTTTATATTTTGAAGTCAAAAAAATTATCAAATACTAAACACTTAATTTTGTTTTTCTTCAAAGGTAAGTGTTCCAATTTTACCATAACTTATGGCCTCATCTAATGTCTTGGGAAGAGGCACCCTTGGATGTTTTCGTTCCTCTCTTCTTTCCTGTCTTTGTCCCTTCCAACTTTCACTTTTACCTTTTATTTCTAATTATTTTCCTCATTTCATAAAAGTGAGCTAATGTTGATGAAAAAAGTAAAACATAAATTGAGTGGATATTTTAAATATAAAAGAGAGATCAGGAATGGTTTCAAAAGAAGTAGACACTATCATACCAGGGATATGCATGAGGTATCAGGTGTCTTTGCTCACAAATGTGTCATTAGGCAACATAACATATTGGAGAGAGCCTTGAAGTTGTCAGAGAGAAAGGTGCCTTGCCATGTGCCAAACATATAAACAGACAAACGGCTTAACTTCTCAGTAATCTCATTGCTCAAGTAGGGCCAGTTTAATGATATATATCTAAAATCTTCAAGTCATGATTTTTATATTGGTTCTCAAAATAATTCTAGGATAATACATTGGCATGTAGCTCAACTTAAGTCCATTTATTAACATCTAAACTGATGTGATTCATGTATGTTTTGGGTGATCTGCCTAAAATAAGCACAGCAGTTCTTATGTGGACTCCACAGACAGATTAGGATGTCTGAATTATTTGAAAAAATTTGTAACTCCTGCTCACTTGCAGTTTTCTGAGGAGAATTTTCATTTCTTAGTTTCTCAGAAAGACCTTTACATTTGAAAGGACAGAAGCTAGTATAATATAGAGAGAGCTCAAAGAGCCAAAGGAAGGGATAGCTTATAGATTTTCCCAGCTGTCTCTTTCAAATATCAGATACCTGAGTGATTCTTTAGGAAAAATCAGAGGAGTGCACTCAGGATCATTCTTCCTAAGAGTCCCTAACGTCTCTTCATTCCACAAATAGCACAGAGCCCAGAAAATAAACACAAAAAGAGAAGATACTCATGATCTTAATATGGAAAATGAGAAGTTTGCCTTTTGTTTTTACTGCAGAAGGTAAACTTTCTCCTTTCCTGCTCACCATATGTAGAACACCTACAGCACCTTAGAAAACCCACTCGCCTTTCTAAAAAAAAAAGAAAGAAAAAAGAAAAAGAAAAAAAAAAGGATTAAAAGTGTAAAAAGGCTCAGTGCCTAGATAAGTAATGTCCCTTGTTTCATTCTCCAAAGTACAATTTTGCAAAGATATTAAGACGACTATTTTAAGTTACAAAAAGTCAAAGGCAGGGCCTACGCTTCTTTCATTATATAATAACCCAATTTTGCCTCAGAGAATGTTTGCTTTGAAGAAAATACTGTATCTAACTATCAGCCAAAAGAAGCCAGCTACAGAATGGAGCTGGATGAATAGATTTGCTGGATGAATTATGTGGAATTACATATTTGAATTTGAGGGATTGTTGTTGTTGTTGTTGTTGTTGTTAGGTGCCATCAAGTCAGGTCCAACACATAGCAACCCTATGTACAACAAAACAAAACACTACTCAACAACGGTGCCATTCCTGGCATTATGTCAGTGCTTCTCTGCTATTCGTAAGGTTTTCAATGGCTGGTTTTCAGGAGTGGGCTGCCAGGTCCTCGTCCCAATACATGCATTCGAAAAATAATTTGTGTCATAGTATCATCTATTAATTTTACTCCTGTACCATTTGGTCCTGCAACCATGCATAGAGATCCTACGATGTTCCACACAAGTACAGACTTCTAGAGATCCAGAAGCAAATAAGAATGGCTGCCTCCTCTGTGTGGCTCACAGAACAGTAGAGATAACAGGCATACTCACAACTAATTATCATGTGCAGGGATTGAGACCTATAATGGAAATATCACTATGGGACCATCAATAAGGAAGCAATATGTTTTGGAGGAATTGTGAAACGTGGATTTTTTTGCTGAAGAGCAGAAGGAAAAATAAGAGGATTTATCATCTCCAAGGAAATATAGAGGAAGAGAATTCAGGAGGTGTAGACATTATTTGGCTGGATTTTTAGCCAGGAAATCAGTGATGGATTCGTAGAAATGACACTAGAGCATTTATTTATTTATTTATTTATTTATTTATTTATTTATTTATAAGATTGGCAACCTATGAACAAATGATCTACAGTTTACATTACTTTTCATTCTTGAGACTCTCCACTAAAATATTCTTAGGTATTAGATGTTTTACTTATGTTATCTCCTTTAATATCAGCCCTCTAAGGTAAGAATTATTAGCGTTAGTTAAAGATGAAGAAAGTTTCAAAGAGGATAAGCAAATACTTCAATTTACACAGAAAATAATCATCACCAACAATCTAGCTAAGTGAATTAAATGCAAGAGGGGAACAGATAGAAATGAGAAGATAAATGACTGTATTACTGAAAAAAAGGAGAATAGCATCTTTACTATGTTTCTTTTTAAGTTCGTAACAAATTAGTTAAGTCTGTGTTGAATATAAGAATGAAAATATCAGAGTGCAGTGATCGTATAGTCTAGTCATAGTAAATTGGCAATTTGAGTATTATTTTAAAAATAGGAACACAAATAGGTTATTTTTAATACTATCTCTTCTTCTCCTCAGCCTCTTCTATCTCAATGAAGGGTCAATAAGGAAATGGTTTATGGTAGAAAGGTACCACTCTGAAAAGTGGATTCAGACTTGTCCATAAAATCCTAGATTGGCTAACCCATGGCATTCAACATAGGCCTCCCAAGTAGTATTCTAGTTAAGAAAACTCCTGGAAGATTCGTGCTCATTCTCAAGTCAAAATTTGATGAGATTAAAATACTTTTTTACTCTACTTTTCAAGGCCTTAGTTCTGAAAAGTTCTGGTCTCTGTAGGGTGAAAATATTTTAAATCAGCTATTGTTTCCAGAATTATTTCTAGTGAGAATGGTAATGCACGCAGGCTGAAAATTTGTTTGACATTCCTCATTTTCTTTGAAGCAATGTACTTTTTGGACACTAATTAATGAATTAATAGTTTTGAAATCTTTATTTGCCCCGAGATATTTTACAGCCTTGAGCAAAAACTGTGCTTTTCTGGACCACAAGTGATAAATAGAGAAAACAGTATCTTTCCTCCAATTATGGGGGCTGTAGCATTCACTTAATGTGTGCAATATTCTGGATGCTGTCATTATGATGCAGTATTGGATTTCTTTGGTATATTATGGAGCAGAATATTGAATAAGATATGATAAGATAGTCTTTTAAGTAACTTGAGTTCAGCTACTGATAATTATGAAATTATGCCAGATGAACTTGTTTTGTTCTCTAACCACTTCCTAAAGTGTTCATGGAATATAAAATGTTTGAGGGTGGAGAAGCACTAATGGACAGAAAGAGCAAATGTAGTTGTCATTACTCTAGGGAATGAAGTAGTTCAACAATTTAATGCAACTTTTCAGAAATGATTAAACTCATAACTAACAGTTGTAGTAGCTCTGCTTTGAAAATATAGTAGCTATTTCATTTTACAGCATAGTATATAAAGTCATATAATTTTAGTAGAATTTTCTAACATAAGTTCCTATTGTTAGCAGTGAAAGAAACAACTGGCCACTGGGGCATCTTCTGAAGGAACAATATGAAACTAAAACTTTTTTTTATACTATCTACATTCTAGTTTGAAAGAGGATGAATCAAAAGGTCTTAGAGTGAGAATTTTATCATCATAATTTATTACCAAAATTTATTATAGCTTCATTAGCTCTTTACTATACTATTCTTGGTTCTTTGTGAAATCTTCCTGCTTCTTATATTAAATAAAAATATTCAATGGGCTTTTCAAGGCTTCTGAAAAAACACATACTTTGACAGTATTTATTGTTTCATTTCTGTGGGGATTCCTTCACTGGAGGACAAAGGGAGGCAATGATTTAATAAAGACATTAAGCCTAATTGGTTATCCTAGCATTTTAATATTGAATGATTTTTTTAACAGTGGGAAACTACATTTTGGTATGCATTTTAAACAATTATTTTTTTTCAAAATCAGAAAAACATATAATTATATAATGAACATCATTATTGTTATTATTTTTCACATTTTACAGAGACAGGGCATATTAAATTACACATTTCCAAAAGAATTAGGACTCAGGCTTGATGCTGAGGTACATACCTGTAATCCCAGCTACTTGCGAGACTGAGGCAGGAAGATCACAAGTTCGAGGTAAAAGGCAGCCTACACAAGTTACCAGGATCCTGTCTCGAGATAAATAAATATTGGGCTGAGAGTGCAGTTTAGTGGTGGGGCACATGCTTAGCATGTGTGAAGTCCTGAGTTCAATTCCCTAGTACTGAAAAGAAAATGATTTTGATTCAGATTAGCCCTTACAATGCCCTGAACCCAAAAATTATGGTCCTTTTCCACTACTCTGATGATGGGACATTTCAAGCAAAAGAAATATTGAGAACAAAAGTATATTGGTATTGGAATAAGACCCGTTTGTGGTGCTGTGCTAAGGAATTAAGCTTGTTTGATGTTAGAGTTGTGAGTAAATAATATTGAACTATTTAAAGCCTTTTGTTGTTGTTGTTGCTAGGTGCCCTGGAGTCAGGTCTGACTCATAATGACCTTGTAGGGTTTTCAATGACTGGTTGTTTAGAGAATATCTTAAAAGATAGGCATTGTAATTTGGGATTTGGCAAGGTTCATACAGGGAGACTAGAATGCCATCAGACAATGAAATCATATCCAGAATATCACAACCACTTCACAGTAACAGATGACTTGTTGATATGCTGATAGACTCATTATGATAGGTGAAGAATAATAAAGAGTAATATACTTTCTGACTTGGGAGACTGATTTTGTTCAACTAGTAACCAAATGAAAATTTTCCACCTGCCATGAGTCACCCATTGTGTTTTGCATCTTGCTTTAAGTGGAAAAACTAGAACTTGTTGGGAGGTTTTGCATAAAAGTTCTTACTCATAATTTCACTATATAATCTCTAGCCCATGGATGACTGCATGTTCAACTATTTTGATTCTCATTTTAGAGATGTGGAGAAGGAGTCTCAAACATGCCTCAAATTGTCTTAACACCAGAGGAATCAGTGCTAAAATTCAGAACCTTTGAAATTCGTTTCTATATTTCATGATTATTAAATGGTTCCACAGTTCTTTTAGTGTAAGTGCTAATCATTCTGAAAAAATTACTTTCTTACTTGAATTCAGCCTGTCCCAAAGTTTGATAGTACAGGTATTCCACTTACTTTACTTGTTCTTGTGTGTGTGTGGAGGGGGCACTTACTATCTAACTAGGCCTGAAAGGGAAAGAGGAGCCAGAATTTCCCCTGTCAGAGTGGAACCTTTCAGTTTTAGCAAAGGAGAAGTTACATCAGAGCAATCTTGGGTTTTAGGACCTCTGCTAAACACTTCTGATACTGGGGAACTGATTTTTGTTCTCCAGCAATGATTTGGAGAACAATTTATCACAAAAATTAAATAGATTGCACTGTAAAAATCATATAATTACTCCTGTAAATCTGCAGATGAAAGCAAGCACAGGAAATTATAGTGCAAAGTTTTTAATTAGCTTCTGATTAACAGTAAGCTTATGTTTTAAATGTACCATGCAGTGCCTTATAAGTAGGCATAAATTAAATAGCCACTAATACATACATGGTAGAAAGATTAATACATCTACTAGATATTTTTTGGCATAGTTCTAATATTTTTACACTTTGAAAAGGGAATGTATTCTATACAGGTGTGTATCAATCACACAATAATTGAAATAAATAGCAAAATATTCTTTCAGAATTTGGACAATATTCTTTTACCTACTTCACTGTGTGATTGGTGATTTGTTCATTTTGGAGAATATGAGGAGGCTATCTTTCAAAACTGAGATTCTTGCATAGTTTTCCTTATTCTTTTATTAGAAAGAAGTGCTTGCCTTAGGATTTTAACAGAACTAAGCTCCAGTTTTACTATTTTGTTTATTCTGTGTTTCACATTATACTGTTATGAAGTGGAAACATAGTTTGAGTGAAGATTATAGTATTTTTAGAACTGTTTTTGGGTTGCCAGGCGCAGTGGTGCAGGCCTGTAATCCCAGCAGTTTGGGAGGCGGAGGCAGGAGGATCACAAGTTTGAGACCAGAGGCAGTCTGTGTAATTTAGCAAGACCATGTTTCAAAAAGTAAGAAAAAAAAAGGGGGGCTGGGGGCGCAGCTCAGTGGTTCAGCACTTGCAAAGAATGCAAGCGCGAGGCCCTAGGTTCAACCCCAGTACCGCAAAAAAAAAAAAAAAAAAAAAAAAAAAAAAGAACTGTATTTGGGCTAGGGTTTAGGGTTTAGCTCAGTTGGTAGAGTGCTTGCTCTGCAGGCACTGAGGCCATGGGTTTGATCCTTATCCCACACCAGAAACAATCCTTAAACAATGAGCCATCAAAACCCTATGAATAACAGAGAAACACTGACATAGGTGCCAAGCTTGGCAGAATGTTAGGGAGTATTTCGTTCTTCGATTCATAGGGTCTCTATGAGTCAGACCTGACTCAATGACATATAATAACAACAACAGAACTATATTTAGGGATATTAACTGGGTGAGTGATCTTGGAAAAGTCATGTTAGTTCTCTGAGTTTAATTTTTTAACTGATAAAATAAGGAGGCTAAAACAAAAGATTTTATACTTGATATCAAAAAAAGAATCATTTATGTATTCATTCTATTTTTGAAAGTTCTTGGCACCTGATTTCTTTCAATAATATCTAAAGAATCAAAAATTTAAGAGTCTTTTTTTAAAGAAACCCCTCAATGTCCTGACATGAAGAAAAAACATTGAATTTGCTTTTCATTATACAGATTGTATTTTTAACTTTTTAAGCTAATAGAATTTTTCTGAATTAGATTTTGGATCTCATTGAATGAAATAACATAAAAGTTCTAAGTCTACCCTGAATTCAACACTATTTCTATTCAAACCCTAAACATCTCAACTGGGCAATGATAATTGATTATTTATATCTTTTTGGTGACTTGACAAATAACAGAAAATGGAGAAACAAACAAATAAATAAATACCTGGTAAAGTTCAAGAGTTTGTATAATTTTATATTTCCAAAAAGAACTTTTCTCAGGGACATAGCATACGTTAATAGAAGTCTGGTAGGTGTAGAAGTAACACCCATTTCAAATGCTAAATGTAAATTAGCACAAATATGTTTTTCACTAGACTTTATTAATATGGCTAGGATTCACTCACCCAATACAGAAGCATTGGAAAGATTTTTTTGGCTTATTATTAATGTGTGTAATATCAAATAAATAAACAGAACATTTAACAAAATATCAACAATCTTGCATTTTACGTACAGTGATCATTTGAGCCAGATAGGATTGCTCTGTCCTGTAAGAGGAAGAAGAGGACAAAAGAAAATCATTTTCATCTTGTCAACACTGCCCATCCTTTCCAAAGTACCCTCTCTAGTTCTTATTACTTTTTTTTTGCACCAGCAGGAAATGGAGAGAAAGGAAATCCAGGAGAAAGACAATACATGGAGAGAGGGAAACTGGTAAATGGGGAGCAGAAAGGAAAGCAAAGGTAACCAATCTTTTACCAAAGAACTCCCACTGGCTGTGCTCCTCCTTTTCCTGACAAGCCCCAGCTACCCTTGCCCTTTTATAATAAAGAGGTGGATTAAAAGAGAGGAGAAATAGCCAGGAGGCAGAGAAAAAAGGGGTTGGGTGGGAGAGAACAAACCATAATTTATGGTGCCCAAAGTCACCAAGTGTCCATCAATGGATAAATAAAGAAAATTACTATATAGTCTTTAAAAAGAGATATTTTGTCACATGAGACAATATAGATGGAACTACAGAATGTTATGTTAAGAGAAATAAGCCAGGCATGAAAAGATATACTTGTGTTGTTAGCTGCTGTAGCAACCCTTCTTGGGTTTTCAAAGGTTGATTGTTTCAGGATTGCTTCCAGGTGGATTGCAACATCCTTCTCTTGTTTTTTGTTTTTGTTTTTTGGTTTTGGTTTTGGTTTTGGTTTTAGTTTTCGTTGTGGTGGTGGTGCTGCTGCTGGGGATTGAACTCATGGCCTCAGAAACTGCAGAGTGGCACTCTACCAACTGAGCTGAACTCCAGCCCATATACTATATTGTTGTTGTTGTTGTTAGGTGCTGCTGAGTCCAGTCTGACTCATAATGACCCTATGTACAGCAGAATGAAACACTCCCAGATTCTGTGCTAGGTATACAATTTTCTTTATGTTTAGGCCCAATGTTGCAGATACTGTGTCAATCCATCTAGTGGAGGGTTCTCCTTTTTTTCTTTGACCTGCCACTCTCCCAAACATGATATCTTTCTCCAGGGATTGGTCCCTCCTGATTACATGTCCAAAATATGTAAGATGCAGTCTAGCCATCCTTGATTCCAAGGAGCACTCTGGTTATACTTCCTAGGACAGATCTGTTGGTTCTTTTGGCAGTCTATGGTATATTCAATAGACATCTCCTGCACCATAATTCAAAAGTATCAATTCTTTTCCAGTCTCCCTTGTTCAATGCCCACCTTTCACAATCATATGATATAACTGAAAATACCATGGCATGAGTCAGGTGCATCTTCATCTTCAATGTGACATCTTTACTTTTCAATACTCTAAAGAGATCTTTTGCCACAGATTTTCCCATAGCAATGTGTCTTTGGATTTCTTGACTGCTGCTTCCATGGGTGTTGATTGTAGAGCCAAGTAAAGCAAAATCATGGACAACCTCAATCTTTTCTCCAATTATTGTGAAGTTGCATACTCCCAGTTGTAAGGATTCTTGTTTTGTTGATGTTTAGCCACAATACATGCTGAAGGCTATATTCTTTGATCTTCATCAGTAAATGTTTTAAATCTTTTTTACTTTCAGCAAGCAGAGTTGTGTCATCTGCATAATGCAGGTTGTTAATGAGTCTCCCTCCAATCCTGATGCCACGTTCTTCCTCATAAAGTCCAGCTTCTCAGATTATTTGCTCGGGATAGAAATTGAAGAGATATGGTGAAATTATACAGCCCTGATGCTCACCTTTCTCAATTTTAAACCAGGCAGTGTTTCCTTGTCCTATCTGAACAGCTCCCTCCTGGTTCATGTACTATATTAGTTCACTTCTATATAGAATCTTTAAAAAGTTGATCTCATTGAAACAGAGAGTAGTATGGTGGGTACCCAAGGTTGGGATGGGGAAGAAAAAGGAAGGGATGGAGAGAGATTGTTCAAAGGTCCAAAGTTACAGCTAGAGTGAAGGAATAAATTTTAGTGATCCATTATAATGCTTGGTGATCACAGTTAATAAATAATAATGTATAATAATGTATAATAATGTATAATATCCTTCAAAATTACTAAAGGAATAGATTTTCAAATATTCTCACTTCAAAAATAAAGGTAAATTGGGATGTGATAATTGATCAAATTTTTCATATATATATATTTTTCATATATATATGAAGTCACCACTTCATACTACATAACTATGCACAAATATTATCCCCTAACTCTGGACTTCTTTACCCTCTTCCTTGGCCTTCCCTCTCCAACTGTTCATCAAATTTTACCTTGCTCATATGGGCTATTCTGAAAACCTAATCACCATGTGCATAAGTTTCATCTATTGGAAAATGTTTACAAATTATATACAAGGGAAGTTTCCAGACAGATAATTTCAATATTGGAGACAGCTTATAACATTCATTGAAATCAAATATTATGGGAGTCAAATTATAGATTGAAATATGTTTTTCCCACACAACTATACTCAAAGAATTTTGTAGAACAACAACAAAAAAAAACTATTGTTGACTTCATCATTTGTAATCCTGAAACATCTGAAGTAAATATTTGAATGCCTACAAAGGTCTGGAGTTGCTATGTGTTCTTGGGATCACACTATTCATATCTGTTGTAAGCACTCCGTGACTGAGTACATATGATCAGACAATCCCCAAAATAAGGCAGTGTTTTAGTGCCTTGGTGTCCAGACTGTAAGTGGTAAACATAAGTCCTTAAGAAAGGAAGAAATAAATCTTTAATTTTTCTCCATTTATCTTCAATATAAGCTTTACATGGACAAAAACAAAAACTGTCAGTGAATTTTTGTTAATACTCTTATTTATACAAGAAAAAACTCAAACTTAATCTGATCCATAATAACCTATGCTTAGAATTTGTAAGCATAGGATACCCAACTTCAGATCATGAACATTGAACTAGTATATTAATTATTCATAACTATAATTATATTTGCAAATACTCTATCTGTTTTCTAGAACTTAATATTAAGTTTCAACCATACTTTCTGCCATCCTTCTTGTGGTTGCTATATCAGTAGACTCAGACTATAGAAGAATCTCTCCAAAGCAAATCACTGGAGTTCCCTTTCAAACAGAGATTCCCAACAAACCAAACAGAAAAAAGTAAAAATGAGAAGTAAGTTTTATTAAATGTCTTCTACACCTGTTTCCATTATCTTTTAGACCTTTTTGCCAAAGCTCTTTGGATAGCCTAAAATCCTTTTAAAGCCACAAGGAATATGGACTAAAGGTTATTTAGTTTCAGCATTATTTCTCTCAAAATATTAATTTTTAAAATAATGACATGGTACTAAAAATAATAATGTTCCATGTTCAGGGAAGCTCTATGAAAGATTTCTAGATGAAAAGGTTATAGTTGCTAAGCAGATTGGTTATGTATTAAGCTAGCACTGTAAATAAAAAGTATTTAAACAGCTGGTATCTCTGTGATCCCACCATTAATCTTCTCCAAAGAGAATGTGACAAGACGTGATATTTAACAATCATTTTAGAAAATGTTAGGGAAAATCAGTTGATGGTGCAATTTGCATTTTGTTTTTAAAACTCAGTTAAAGTGGAATCTATTTATTTAAATGCATTTTAGAATTAAAATTATTTCACTAATAAAATTTATTTTATTAGGGTGAGATATTTATTTTAGAATGAGATATTTTATTACTTATGTTCATTAAATTAAGCATATGTTAAGATACATTTCTGTATAGTATGTTTGGTAAATCACAAATTTGGGGATTTTTTTTAACTATACTTGAAAGTCCAAGAAAATCTAATTAGATATTGAATGTTAAAATGAAGAACATATCAACAGTACATAAACAAAATAGTTATGTAGAATCAGTCCTTCCAAAAGTTAAATCTATGAACTAGATTAATGATTATAGTTTAAGAAATATATACTTTATTTACATGTTTCCATAGGCATTGTATTTTTAAGTAAATGTTTAATTTTTGAATATTTTGGGGTTTATAGAAAATTTATAAATATACTAATGAGTTTTTTTAATACTCCATATCCAGTTTCCTTATTGTTATCATCTCATGTTTGTGGTACATTTGTTACAATTAATGAACCAATCCTGACATATTATTATCAACCAACACTCATATATTTTTAATTTTTGACTAATATCCTTTTCCTGAGACATTTGGTTACTACATTTCATTTAGTTATTATGTCTCTTTAAGGTCTCTTTGTAAGAGTTTCTCAGATTTCCCTTTCCTTTTTTTTTATACCATCATGGCAGTTTTGAGGGATACTTGGTAGGTATTTAGAAGAATATTCTTTTATTGGAAATTTGTCTGATGATGATATTGGGATTGGAGCTATGGGGTTTTAGAAGAAAAGCCGCAGAGGTAAGATGGCATTCTTATCACATAATATCAAAGCTACCTACTATGGACACCTCATTATTGTTGTTATTAACTTACTGCACTTGGCAAAGTTGTGGTTGTCAGCATTCTCTAAAGTAACTCTTTTTTGCATTTTCATTATATACTCTGGGAAGGAAGTCACTGTGCAAAGCCCACACTTAAGGCCACAGTATGCTAAGTGCACACTTCATATTCCAGAAGTTGTTCTTTCCAAGGAGTTAGCACAATATTTATGCTCCACCTCATGGATACACTGTTTAAGTTATCTGGAATTATTTTGCATAGGAGATTTATCTATTTTTCTCCCACTCTCAAGATTTTTTCCATTTGTTTATATCAGAATGGACTCATGGATACCTATTTTATATTTGGGGTTTCAGCCTGCAACTACCATGTTTATTTGCTTGCTTAAACAGTTCCAGGCATTATTGTTTGAAGTATTTATTTATATTTGGAAATTGCTTGCATAATGCCAGAAACATAGTCAATGTTCAATAAATGGTAATTCAAAGTAAAACTAAAGGTAGAAATAGATTCATGAACTATCTTCTAATTAAGAATAAGAAATATAATTTATTAAGATGCACTTGATCCTTAACCTCCAGATCTGTACTTACACTCTTAGGGGAGAAAAATGAGAGGAGACAGTATATAAATTACATATTGCCCCAGTAATGTGGCATAATAAAAAAACACCAAACTTGGCAGCAAACAACAATAAGTTTTATTTAGTTTCTGAGTCAGCTGGTGTCTAACTGGAGTAACTCAGTCTGGCCCAGGATCGCCTCTTATCATGGGGAGGACAACCAGAACATAGTCTCATGGTGATGGCAAAGGGCAAGGGTAGGCAGGAATGTGTAAGGGCTTTCCTCAAGCCTCAGCTTGCCTCATATTTGCTATCATTCCAGTGGGCAAAGCAAAGCAGGGGTAAGTCCAAATTCAAGAAGTATAGATATGATTTGCGCCTCCTTAGGGAGAAGAACTACAAATATAGTTGCAAATGTAGCATCTACAGAGAGTGGCAAAAGAATGGGGTCACTAAATAAGAGATAGAAGTCTCCCATGCATAACTATATAAGGGAAATGTCTATGCTCCCAAGGATGTTTATTGTTTTTGAAATAGGTTTTGCCCTGTTTTTGTTATGAATTGTGACAGTAAATGGAAGTGCAGCATTATCATTAACTGTGTCATATTTCAAAAGCTGTTCTTTCCAAACTGATGACCAAATCATTTAAAAATATAAGATAGTAATTTACTTTTCAATTTTGCACACATCTTGGATAGTAATGAAATTTTATTGAATGAATACTTTTTAATGGGCATGTGTTTCCAATATGAATGAGTTCATGCAGCAAAATTTGAACTATAATAATGAACAGGTCTGTAAAACGAAAGAATCAGCTAAGCCTACAAATCTCTTCCATGTACATTTATTTGAGAATTGGGCATATGAATAATCTATTCTTAGTGAATATTCAGTAAAGAATAAAATTTGCTCGTATAGAACTCTCCAAGGAAATGTTTTTCCAAGTAGAATTACTGGCAATTGCAAAATATACAACTCACAAATTTGTTGTTTTAGAGTTTGCTTAAATTAAGCCTTTAAGAATTTATGCATATCAAATTCTAATTGTTATGTAGAATAACTCAAGCTGAAATAAATCCCTTTTTTTCAAAACATTTGAAAATAATGTGTGAGATGTAATTAAGCATAAACTTAAATGTTTACATCTCATGTTCTAAATACAATTCTGAAAGAAGCTGTTTCTATTATGCTTCCTTTAGAAAGCTGCTTATGTTTAAGTAACACTTGTGAAGAAGACTTGAGCTTCAGATCCAGGGAACCTTAGGTAAACGTCCTGATTCTCTTTCTTTTGTAAAGTTAGTTTAGAAAGTTTTTTTTTAAAATACCTTTGTGAGTCTGTTCTTTACCTATGAAAAAGAAGTAATAGATCTGTTTCATATGATTTTTAATATGAAGTAAAAGATAAATAAATATTAAACAGCAGTGTTCACACATAACAGGGTCTTTATTAATACTTTGATATCACTGCCTTCCAAGGTGGACACTTTTATATTTACTTACTTATGCTTTACTTCCCAATAGCTGCCATTTGTATACTGTGAAGGAAATGGTCCTGAGAGTATAAACAAAACAAATGACTGCCACAAATTGGTATATTATTAGGATTAATATGCACAGATATTACACAGCTTGACATAACCATTTTTTTCTCACCTAATAGCCTTAAAACATTTTCCAGTATATTATACTGAAGAATTTTCACCAGAAAATCATAAGGAATAGCCATATAGGGAAGCAAGTATTAAACTTCAGTTTATATATCACTTTCTTATCTTACAGAGACGGTGAAAACATGCTTATAGTTATAATAAGCTACAATGTGAGGTAAATTCTTACCACTGTTCTTAGTTTAATTCTTCTGGTAATGCTAGCTTCTTGTCACATGATTTCTTAGAGTATGACAAGCCCTTGATCAAAAAGTTAGTAAAGGAGAAATAGGCTCGACTGATCACTAGATGTTTAGCATCCAGTTTTCATTCAAAACTTCCCCTAGTTCAATGAAACTTCCTGATAGTCCAGCCAATGAGTTTTTAGTACAAAAACCCAAATATCATATTGCACAGAATCCATAAATAAGAGCTACGACCAAGCCACTAAATTCCTCATTTATTTCTTTTAGATGGTACTGAGAAGGCTATATCTTAAAAATAGAGCTTGATGTTGCTTTCACCACTTTAAGAAATATATACACACTATCAGTCAAGCTGACACACTGAAAACTGGATTATGGATTGTGTATTTAAATATTATGATGGATATCTGGTGAGCTGGTCAGTGTGAATCTAAGAATTCATCCACTGAACGAAAGCATTTCTGGGTCTATTGCAATGACAAAAGACTGAGTGATTTAGAGCAATGGAGATGGTTTCCCTCTACTCCCCTTTCCGTCCCTCAAAATATTGCTTACTTCATTGTTCCTCCAAACAGGATGTATGTAAAGGTCGTAATTATAAGCTTGATCTTAAAATATTAGCCTAAGGTTTCATATTAAGAATTCCTTATGATTGATATAAATTTTAAAATCTTATCTAGTTTCACCATAAAGCGACTTTCTCTTTTAATTCCTTTGGCATTTATGGAATTCCTAATGTCGCATTAGCCTGCAGCCTTACCACTGTGTCATCCAATCCCATCAGATCTCAGAAGCTAAGCAGGATGGGGTCTAGTTAGTATGTGGATAGGAGACCTCCTGGGAATAGTGCTGTAGGCTTGAGAGAAGTATCTAGCAACCCACTTCCAAGAAATAATCAGCTGTTCAAAACCGTGTGAATAGCAGAGAAGCACTAACAATAGTGTTTCGCCTGTAATATGTAGGGTCCCTATGAGTCAGATGCTGACTCATTGGCACCTAACAACAATAACAATGTTGCATTGACACAATGCGTTTCATGCAAAAACTTCAAGGTACTTCTTATTTGTCACATGCTATGATTATTTTGTATAACTGCAAGATGTTTCTAGATGATACTAGAGTGAGAAAAGATTAAGAAAAATAAAGTATAATTTTGGAAAAAAAGTTCAAATACATAAGATTTCATCTTAACTAATTGTCTTAGGTTTTTATGTTGTTGTTGTTGTTGTTGTTGTTGTTGTTGTTAGGTACTGTCCAGTCGAGTCTGACTCATAGTGACCCTATGTACAACAGAATGAAATACTCCACAACACTGTGCCATGCTCAGCACTATGTCAGTGCTTCTCCACTATTCCTAGGGTTTTCAATGGCTGATAGTTTTGAGATTGTTTGGGGAATGGGCTGCCAGGTCCTTCTCCCATTTTTTCAGTGCTGGGGAATAACCCCAGGGTCTCAGAGAGGACAGAGCAACACTCTACCAACTTATCTAAACCCCAGCCCCCTCGATTTTTTTATGTTGTTTTGTTGTTGTTGTTGTTGTTGTTGTTGTTGTTAGGTGCCCTGGAGTTGGATCTGACTCATAGTGACCCTCATAGGGTTTTCAATGGCTGATTGTTTGGGGATTGCTTCAGGAGTGGATTGCCAGGACCTTCTCCCATTTTTGCAGTGCTAAGTCCATAGTAAATTAGAATGAAATGTGCTTCCACTTAAAAGCTAGCTTTGCTAACATCTGTTTCTTTTAAATTGGACTTGAATTTAAAATGACTTGTCCTTGTTTTTAAAATATATTGAAGAGAATTTGCCTCAGATTTTGAGTTAACTTCACCAAAAATTTCATATGTTGATATATGTAAATGTATTCTACATTGGCCTTTTTATCCTCTTGGGCAATTAGTAGAGTAATTCATAGACCTGTTCTTACTGGTAAGTAGGGATAAATTAAATTTGTCAGGACACTGAAGTAGCATTAGATAAATTATATTATATTGACCTAAAAGATAGCTAATTCTAGGGAAATGTAGCAGTTTGTCTTAACTCTTATCTAAGTTTATATTGGAATTTTGAAGGAGGTAATGAAATAATTGTTCGGTTAGCTATTATTTAGTAGAATATACTATGAAATTCCTTGTTATTCCTCACACATTACCACATATATGTAGAAACTGAATTGTTTTTCTGCATATGAACAGATTTCTATTGTTACATGACAATTTTAAATTCTTGTATATGTGTTTTAAAAGCAAACCTGTAAAAAAATTAAAGTATGAAAACAAGTAAAATATCATAGTATGCCTTGCTGTAGTAGAGTCTTTTCCTCTGATACTAATCAGTGATGGGTAAGTCCTTAACTTTGTTCAATTGTAAAATAAGGGCATACATTAATCCATTGATTGTTACTTTTCTAAAATATAGACTTTTTTCTGCTTCGAAAACATGCCTATAGTTGTTTACTATTGGCAACACAAAATGTTGATAAATTATAACTTACTTCATTCCTACAGTTAGCAATGCTGAAATAACCAGTGGCAACTTAGACAAGGATAAGCACCACCAAAAGCTGTTAATTGTAAAATAAGTGCTCTTCTTTCTCCTTCTGAAGTTTAATCTGAGAAAGTGAGATGACAAAAGTGAGAAGGACAAAAACAATGCTGGTCACTTCTGAGAGCACACTATGACCATCATTATTTCCCTCCCACAGTTAGTACATAACTCACCGTCAGCATGACACCATTCATTTCTATTATATGTAGGGCCATAAGTAATTGATACAATGGTATTGGAGGATGTATTTATGTGATTAATTAGGTAGCAAATAACAAGAATATATAAAACCTGTTTACATAAAAATGAAATTTATTGAGTCACATAACTTCAAAATAATGGAATGGAGAGAGAGGCTATAATGCCTGCAATCTGGAGCTTAAAGGATGCCAAAATATGCTTAACATCATTCAGCTTGGTTTTCCTTTGTCTTGACTTCATTTGCCATGGTGTTTAACATGGCAAGGATTATGACACGTCCACTGGGCAACTTCATTGTAAACAGCTTCTCTTTCTTAGTACTTCCAGTACAAGTTTTCCAACTACCTCTTTGGTCTGGTATATGTCCCATGTCCATCTGGACAAAATGGTATGACTCAGTAGGATAAACTCTTCCTATTGGCTAAATAAAGCATCTCTGGAATTTGGCTGGAGATGAATAAGGTCAACTTGCCTGAATGCATAGGCTATTTAGGAGGGATGATGCAGTGATACTTATAACTTTGTTCCCAGAATGGTGAGATGACTGCTGAGTTGGCATTGTTGTTGTTGTTGTTAGGTGCTGTGGAGTCATGTCCGACTCATAGCGACCCTCATAGGGTTTTCAATGGCTGACTGTTTTGAGATTGCCTTGGGAGTGGATTGCCAGGTCCTTCTCCCATTTTTGCAGTGCTGGGAATTGAACTCGGGACCTCAGAGACTGCAGCGCAGTGCTCTACCAACTGATCTAAATCATAGTTATTCATTCCAATGAAGAGTCAAAGAGGAAGAAAAGGAGAATCGGAAAGGGAAGTCCCATTCTCTCAACAATCATATTTTATTTGTTACTGTGTGTCCTATACACTGAGGATACAAGAGTTAACAAAAGAGAGAAAAATCCCTGTCCTCATATTGCATACTCTAATGGAAGAAATAGCATATGTACTCACTTCTGACAAAATATCGGCACAATGTTTTAAAATATGGGAATTATTTGGGTTCAGGGTGTGTCCAAGACTGGACTTGCTTGATTATTTCATTTCTTACTTGTAGCCACTGTAATTTTGAGGATGCTCAAAATTGCTAAAGATTTTTTTTTATTCTCCTTACAGCTCAGTATTGCGTATAACAGGCAACATATCTCTGAAAATGTAGTTACAGAATTTTAAAACCCATGTAGTATTACATAGTAATTGTTGTTTTTTTAATAGGGAAAGAATTAATAATTTTTAATATGCATTTTGGAGAATATTTAGCTGCTGTTTAAAAGCCTTTCCCACTTTCTGTAATACTGTTTCTATGATAATAATATGACTTCATGGCAAAGATAAAACTAGTTTTTATTCTCCTATCTCTCCCAGTCCTCCACCTTGCTGGAGTATGTCTTACCATTATTTCTTAATGTTCTTGATATTGCCTGGAAGGATTCTTTTTCCTCTTTTTCTGAGGGAATAAAAATAAGTTTATTTTTAAAAATATCCCAGGTGTTAGCTGGGCATAGTGGTACACACTTGTAATCCCAGCAACTCTGGAAACTGAGGCAGGAGGATTGCCAGTTCAAGGCCAGAGGAAGCCTACATACCTTAGCAACACCCTTTCTCAAAATTAAAATATTTTTTTTAAAAATTGGGCTGATGGTGCAGTCCAGTGGTAGAGCACTTGCAAAATATGTGTAAACCCCTGGGTTCAACCCTCATGTACTGAAAGCAAAAAATAAAAAATAAAAAATCCTAAATGCTTGTGAAAGAAGTACTGCCTAATTTTTAATGTTAAAACACAGTAGTTGACAAGGAAGGAAAATTTAATGCAGAAAGATATTCTGATTCATTCAACTCTATTACATGAGCCCTCTGGTACATTGCTGCTGCTGCTGCTGCTGCTGCTGCTGTTGCTGTTGTTGTTGTTGTTGTTAGGTGCTATCGAGTCATATCCAACTCATAGCGACCCTCATAGGGTTTTCAATGGCTGATTGTTCCAGGATTGCCTCCTCCTTCTCCCATACACAGCTGATCGAGGACTCTAATCTGCTATAATATTTAAGAGATTTCTGTCCTAATATGTATCATCATAATAAAATAATAAATTCTTCCTAGATCTGATTTTACATTTTTTCCTCCAAAGGTGGAATGATGAAGTAAGTTAACATGAAAAAAGGAATTTGCAATACTCCTGCCTCTGCCTCCCATATCCTTGGGATTATTGGCATGAGCCACAGCAGACCACTCAAAGAGTTTTCTCTTTTAAAATCTACCACCAAATTCTTCCAGTGTTATGAACTCATTTTCAAGTTATAGATAAATACAAAATACCATACTTATTTTATACAAAATTGGAGCAACTTATTTTTACTGATGAAGAAATTCCTAAACCCTTATGTTTCATAGTAAGAAAATGTATCTTAATTTTTTTCTTTCTGGTACTTGGGAGCTGAGGGCCTCACACACACTTTGTAAATGCTCTGCCGCTGGGCTTCACTCCTAGCCCATTTTTTACTTTTTATTTTGAGACAGGCAGGGTCTCACTAAATTACACAGGTTCCCTCTGGCATCAAACCCCCTGCCCCTACCTCCTGAGTCACTGGGATTACATGCATGAGTCAATATGTTGTTGTTGTTAGGTGCTGTTGAGTCGTGTCCGACTCATAGCGACCCTCATAGGGTTTTCAATGGCAGACTGTTTCGGGATTGCCTTGGGAGTGGGTTGCCACGTCCTTCTCCCATTTTTGCAGTGCTGGGAATCGAACTTGGGACCTCAGAGACTGCAGAGCGGCGCTCTACCAACTGAGCTAAATCCCAGCCGCCCATAAGTCAATATATTAAGCCTTATTAATGTTAAATTTAGATCACATTTAATTTTTTAAAGGAGAAGTTAGAAGCTGGGTGCCATGGCTAATGGCTATAATCCCAGCCACTGGGGAGGCTGAGGCAGGAGGATAATGAGTTTGAGGCCAGAGGCAGCCTCAGCCTGTATAACTTAGCAAGAAACTGTCGCAGAACCAAAAGGGGCTAGGAATGTCAACCAGTGTTAGAGCATTTGCCTAGCATGTAGGAGGCCCTGGGCTCAACCCCTAAGTAAAAAAAAAAAAAAAAAAAAAAAGGAAAGGTTCGGTTCAACCTAAACTCAAAGACATTTACAAATAAATAAATCTGTAAAGTGACCCTCATATATTGTAAAATCATCTTTAAGGCATGAATTTACTCTCAGATTCCAGATGGGATCGGATGCCACAGTGGTACAGCTGCAGGCTGGGGACCCTTAGTGAGTGATTAAAGCTTAGAAACAGAGACTGTGGCTGCTTAGATGTTAATATAGGGTAATGACTGAGGGAGTTAAGAATAATAGCAGAGGGTTTGAATTTCTCAGTCATCAGGAGTTAAAGGATTTTAGGATCATTAATTCAGAGGAGAAAGTAAGCAGGACTAAGAGGTTAAATTTGTTTAAATTACTAATATCTATTTAGTGCAAGCCTGCAGCCACACCACTGTGGTGTCCAATCCTGTCAGATCTCGGAAGCTAAGCAGGGTCGGGCCTGGTTTGTCCTTGGATAGGAGACTATCTGGTAACATCAGATGCTGTAGGCTTGGGAAAAGGACCCAAGAACCCACTCCCCAAAAAACAATCCACCATTGGAAATCCTGTGGATAGCAGTGAAGCACTAACAATAGTGTTTCGCCTGTCGTACATAAGATGACTATGAGTTGGACACCAAGTGGAAGGCACCTAACAACATTAAGTGCAAAGTTTTATAGTGATGACTCAGACTGGATTGGAATCTCAATCAATCACTCACATTATTTGTGTGGGCTGTGCGATTGACCTATGCTTCAGTTTTATTATCAATAAATGTAGGCCAAAAATCAAAAGGCAAACAACAACAAAAAAGCCCCATAAACACCTTAGATGTGTGTCTCTGTTTTCATATGTAGTAAATTATGTGGGATGCTACTGCTACACGATAACTGCTCAACAAATTATAGTTCCTACCAGATGGATAAAAAAAAGTGGTATAATGCTAACATAAGGTTATGCTTCTGTTGGAAAGAAATTGTTACACAAGTAATTAGAATGAATAGGAATTGGGAATGTGACAAATTTGGGATTAGTATGTAATCTTGAGGATCCTGTATTCTAAAATGCAAAAATGGAGCAAATGTTGATCTAGAATCTAAAAGGTCAGAAGCACTGAGATCAGAATACAAGTATTCAGAACACCAAATGAGTACAATCCCAAGGCAGAGGGCATAATTTCTCTGGCCTGTTTTAGATTTCTGAAGGAGGCTTCTATGTTGAAGATCAGGACAAAAAGCTTAGTTCTTTTCTAAAGAGCAGAATCCCTATGGCTGCAGAATCTGTTACAGTTCTTGCTGTTATTACTGATGTTTGACTATAAAATGAGAGGAAAAATGTGGGAATAGAGATATTTCTATTCTAATATATGAATAGCATCAAAAGTAGAGTTAAAATATTGTGAATGATCGTTCTAATGTTACAATTTAATAATTTTCTTAAATCTCATATATGGTCATCTCTCTCGGAATCCTCAGAAGATTGGTTCTGGGATCCCTCCTTCACCCCTTGGATACCAAAACCCATAAATGCTCAAATCCCCTTACATAAAATAGCATAGTACTTGCATATAGTTCTGTACATTCTCCTGTCCATTTTTAAATCATCTCTGGATTACTTATAATAACTAATACAGTGTAAATGCTATGTGAATAGTTATTATATCTTTGGAAAATAATGACAAGTAAAATAAATCTGTATATGTTCAGTATATATACAATTCAGTATATATACAATTTTTCCTTCAAGTTTTTCGATGAGAAAGGGAGAGAGAACCGAGCTAGCCAGCACAAGAGTGCCACTCTGCTCCAGAAAAGCTCTTAAGCCTGTCCCACACATGAGCTGTTTCTCTTCCTGGATTCTCTTCCTTGGTTCCTCTTTAGCCAGTAGATCACACTAGATCACCTCCAGGGTGGGTCTCTCTCAGTTAGGCCTGGACCAGTCAAGTCCTCTCTGGAAAAACCCCCATGGAAAAGTACAGAAATGTACTTCAGTAATCTGAGAGATCTCTTTAATCAAGTTGACAATGAAGGCTAATCATCACAGATAAATACCCAGTAGTGGGATTGCTGGCTCCAATATTAGTTCGAACTTTAATTTCTTGAGAAGCTTTCATCCTGTTTTTCATAATGTCTGTACTCAAATATTTTCTTGAAGTTTTCTAAAAATAAGATTTTCTATAACACTATTTAGTGTCTTAACAAGAAAATTATTTTATTTCAGCATCTTTTAGCTTTATTTTCAAATCTTTACCTTATAAGTTAATAATCTATAAACATGTATGCTATTTTTCTTCTCTTGGGACATAACTGATTTAGTTTAAGATATAAAGTGATATTTTGAATGAAAAATTTCAGCTAGTAACATTGATAATGTAAATAATGATACTTTTCTTCTCTTTAACTTTAGACTAAAAGATAACAATTGAGAAAATTATTGGATTTAAAAACCTTATAATTATAAACTCTGTCCATAAAATAATTAGAAATAATTTCTTAATACTGGGAAATTGACACTTATAAACAGTTCTAAAGAAATTTAATGAATTCTGCTAAAAACATTGTCATGGATCATTGACATGCTGTTAGTCTCATTTGTAAACCATCTTTTTAAACAGATAAAAATGAGAAAATTAGAAGACATATTTTTCTACTAGAGCCTTTGTGAAGATAAACAGCACAGTACAGACAATTTTCATCAAATTGCTGAGTCAAAATTTCGGTAAAATTTGACTTAATTTCTTTTTTCTAATGACAACTTGTTTTTCCTTACTACTAGCTTACATGAGTTAAAACACTATTTTTTTATTAGATTGTAGCATGTGACTAATTATCTTACATTCAAAATAATTTCAATGTAGGGCCATATATTGAGTACTTTGTTTTATTTCTAAAGATTATTTAGATGTATAATCATATTTCTTATAGGAAAATGTCAGTTATACAGCATCATTCTATAATATGTAAAGACCCCTTAGTATTTACAAGAAACTCTACCAATTAGTGAAGATAAAATTGATCATACGAACTAACAGTCTTGAGGGGGCAAGGAGGAAACAAACTCAGAACTAGAGAAAGCACTTTGGGGTGGTTTAGCTGTGGCAAGACAAAAGAATTAGCTCCTATCTGAAATAAGGAGCAGGGGTCAAAAACACAAGAGACAGGACAAATAAAACATTTGTTGAAGAATTCTAAAGTGGAAGAGCAAAATATCCAACAAATATCTACTATCTGTTCTAGAATAGAATAAAGGATCTTTTCAAACTTGTTTTATTTTGCTTATATTTTGAGATGATGATGGAGTGGAAGGAAGGATGAGTTGAGAGAAAATATCCCCAAGTTATAACTTATCAAAGTGAGAAATTTCCCTGCCACCAAAACAGAGAACAGGGGCCAAGAAATGGGAAACTTTCAATTAAAAACAAAAAGGTTAGACTAGTGTTTGGCAATCTTTAGAGGGTTGAGGAATGACTACCTCTTATCTCCATCCAACATGCCCTAGGGAAGATGTTAGCAAAGAGCACTAGGCCTACCACCTCCAGTCACTAATCAAGATCTATTTATGTTAATAATCCCCTTTTAAAAGCAAGTCAGGCAGGCAATTTAAGTCAATTCACACTTTTACGTAAATTATCTCCATCAGATAACCAAATAAACTGCTTTTCTTTTTAAGTTATCTCAGCTCTTCTGCCTTAGGATATTTTTTTTTCAGGCAGTGAAGGACAGGTGTGAATTTCTTTGGGAGTCCTGGCCCTTTAGATCTTAGTGAATCTTCATGGAAACAAGGTCATGGATAGAAGAGAAAAAATGAAGATAGAGCAGAAAACAGCATGGAAAAGAAATTGTCTCTTTTTTATTTTTACCTAGGATAGTTCTAGGAGTTAGAAAACTCTTTCAAGAACATTTACTATAAATTGCTAATATCCAAGTTAACGTAAAATAATGAGACCTGAATTTTTAACTTGGTTCTGTGTTTCAATCCTAATTAGTTGGATACGAACAGAGGTCTAACTGTCATATATATGTTTGCAAGAGAGTTATGGCTCTGTGACCATATAAAAATTAGTGGAAATATGAAGGTCTTCAATACCTGACTTTTCTTATGGGTTTATAACTTCTTATTTTCATAGCTCTGAACTAAATAATTGATTTAGTTTTTCATATTTTTACATCTTATTTAGCTGTAGTAACTAAATGGTCTCAGTGTTATTTATACCATAACTGAAATTCCTGGTTCATAGTCTGTGGTAAAGCATTGAATGAAGTTTCTCCTCTCAGTCAGTCTTTCTTTCTTTCTTTCTTTCTTTCTTTCTTTCTTTCTTTCTTTCTTTTTTTCCCAGGGCCTCACACATGCTCTGTAAGTGCTGTACCACTGGGCTGCACCCCTAGCCCATTTCTATTTTTTATTTTGAGACAGGGTCTCTCTGAGTTACACAGGCTGCTTTTGGCCTCAAATTTGCAATCCTCCCTACCTCCACCTCCTGAGTCACTGGGATTACAGGTGGGTGCCACCACATGCCCTTCTCTCATTTCTATGAAAGAGAAGACTGACCAGATGAGCATATTGCCACCTTATTTATTATGCATACCTCATTAGTTCCCTTGTCAACTTCCTTTTGCTTTTAATCAGTTGAAAGAAAAAGGCTTCACAGATTTTTAGTAGGAAACATATGAACTGTAGCTCATCAGTAATGTGGGAGCTTCCATTTAAAGGGGCAGCTGACTTTGACTATGCATTCTTCCCAAGCTTCCTCTTATAAATCCTGTGATCAATAAATGAAACAGCATTCCAACCCCTTCACAGGTCACCTTCACATGTCTGTTTTCCCCAAACATCATCTAAGCTTCTATAGAACGTTTTTCATTTGTACTATTGCCTTCCACAAACGTTATTTCTGTTGTTCCTTTGAAATGGTATTTAGAACTCATTTTCAAGAATTAACAAAATAAACTATTATCAGCTTTTTAAAAGAAATAACCAAGAGTGTTTAACAAATACCACTACATTTTCTTTCTTCTTTCTTTCTTTTTGTTTTGTGTATATTTGTGAATTTATGATACTTCAGTAGATTTTGGACATGAGTCACTGCGGTATTTGAGACTGGATGAGGTTTCATATTATTAATAACCATTAGAATGTGATATGAACTGATATGCTTTATACCCCTTTTTTGAAGCATCAAGATGCACCTACCTCTTAGAGACACTATGGCTTAAGTAGAATTAACCTTAATATTTTCAAAGTATATTAAGGTATTACAGAATGTTGGCTAAGTAAATTTCTATGCTTAGTTTTTAACTTCAGTGAAAAATGAGAATAACTTTCCACTTTGTTCCTTAGGACAGGTGAGAAAAATACCAAATATTTGAGAGGAAAAAAGACAGATAAAAAAGAAAAAAACACATTTATTGCTGGGCTTCATGGCACATGCCTATAATCTCAGCAACTTGGGTGGGTGAGGCATGAGGATCAAGGCCAGAGACAGCCTACGAAATTTTAAAAGACCTTTTCTCAAAATAAAAAATGGAGGCTTAGGATGCAGCTCAATGGTGCAGCAACTTGGGCTTAATCTTCCAGTACTACAAAAAAAAAAAAAAATGCTTCTGTGAAAGTAAATAAATTCTGTTTTCAATTGGAAGAGGTATTTAACATATCAAAATGTACTCTTATATGAGGTATAAATGACAGTTTAATAAAAATGGTCGTTTCCACTTCAAAGATTTTCTTCTTTCATATTTTGAGTGCCCATTTTCTAAGATTTCATATACACCATCCAGATGTTATATGTATTATTTGGAAAATGAAATGGAAACATTATCCATTTAGTCACTAATTCTCACAGGAGGACAAGTCTGTATTCCAAGAGGCTCAATGATGATCCTTAGAAGTATTTTTTTCATACTTTTTTCCTACTTCACCAGCTTCCTGCATATCCTGGTAGACCTTCTCCATGCTCCCTCACTTCTATTGTGTTGAAAACCATACTGTGCAAAGTGTCTGAGTGGTGTATGTCATGCAAGCAAACTTTTTAAAAGCTGAAAAAATACTGAGAACCAATAAATTAAACCATAGCTTCCTGAAAGATATTGACTAATAGGAATATAATAGGGTTTAATTATTCACTAGTAAAAAGCTTACTTGGAGTTTTTCTAAAATAATATAATTTTTGACCAGGAAAAATGTACCTAATTTAAAATGGTTTCTTTTGAAATTATAATGAAACATAGACATATAGGTTCCCATCTTCAGCAATGGACAAACGTAGAAGAAAATTTATTTGCTATTTAAGAACACAGATAGGTTTCAAATAGTTGTGCATGTAAACTTGCTGACAAAGATACTTTCAAATCAGGCCATTTATAACTTTCATTCTTTGAAATAAATTCACAACTCTCTTACTTTCATAGCATTAGAGAGATAAATCAAATATTTCTTTGATGCCTACTTCCATTTATTCTACAACCAAGTTTTCAAGACTATTGTCACAATGCCAAAAAACATAGACTAAACTTTTAATAATGTTTCTGATATGATAAAGATATGGTAATTTTATAGCACTATCTAAGTGCTATATTCATGTAGCACTTTTCAAATAAAACTAAACCACCTTTAGTTTCTTAAAGGACCTTTTAAAGAAATGACTGTTAGAAAAGCATGATATATCTATCATAGAGTAAGAAATGGCACTTTTTATAATGCATTCAAAACAGTGGTGATTTCCTTTTACAATGCATTCACTTTATTTATTGCAATTTATTGCAGCAAGAATAGTGCCCCATCATAATACAAAGTCAATCCAAAATTGCCTAAAATTTGTTCTGAAGTTGAAAAAATTAAACATGCTATTACTACCTAAATCTCACCAGTCTGCAAGAGGATTATTTTACATATATATATATATATATATATATATATATATATATGTATCTCATGCTCTCATCTTCTCACTCTGATACCTTTTTAAGATAATTTTAAGATAATTCAATCATTTAAGCAATCACTGATGCAGATTTATAACATAATAAATAATGAAATCAACCTAGATTGTCTTACCAAATATGAGGAGTGACTTTTCCACTTGAAAATACTAAAACCATCACTAGAAAAAAATTAAAAGGAGGTTCTTCATGGTAGACAAGACACACACAGCAAGATAGGATGGAGCCAGAGATAATATATCCCTAATGATCTGTGCTCAGTGAGTTATTTTCTCCACCTATGCCCCATATCCTAAAGTTTCTAAAACCTCCCAAAATAGCACCAGCAGCTAGGGACCAAGATTTCAAAATAGAAGTCTATGAGAGACATGTCATAGACAAATCATAAAAGTCAGATAGATAGATAGATAGATAGATAGATAGATAGATAGATAGATCTCTATATATTTACATATATGTATATATGTTGTTAGGTGCCATCAAATTGGGTCTAATTCACAGAGACACTCCCTGACTCTGTGCCAGGCACATGATCTTTTTTATCTTTAAGCCCATTGTTACAGCCACTTTTTCAGTCTATCTAGTTGAAGGTATTTCCTTTTATCATTGACCCACCTCTATCCCAAACATGTCCTTCTCCAGGGATTGGTCCCTCCTTACAACATGTCCAGAATACCTGAGATACAGTCTAGCCATCCTTGCTTCCAAGGAGCACTCTGGTTGCACTTCTAATGTGGATCTGTTGATTCTTTTGGTAGTCCATGTGTATTCAGTATTTGTCTCCAGCACCATCATTCAAAAGCATCAATTATTTTCCTATCTTTCTCATTCAACATCCAACTTTCACAACTATATGATGTGACTTAATACCATGGTATGAGTCAGGTGCACCTTAGTCTTCAGTGTCACATTTTTACTTTTCAAAACTTTAAAGATAGTCTTTTGTAAAAAGCTTTTCTCAATGCAATGAGTCTTTTAATTTCTTGACTGTTGCTTCCATAGGTGTTGATTATAGACCCAAGTAAAGCAAAATCATGGACAACTTCAGTCTTTTCTCTGTTTATCATGAAGTTGCATACTGACCCAGTTGCTAGGATTTTTATTTTCTTGATATTGAGGGACAATCTATACTGGAGGCTATATTCTTTGATCTTCATAAGTAAATGTTTCAAATCTTCAGTTTCAGCAAAGTTGTGTCATCTGCATATTGCAAGTTGTTGGTGAGTCTAACTCCAAACTTGATGCCATGTTCTTCCTCAAAAAGTCCAGCTTCTTGAATTATTTGCTCAGCATAGAGATTGAAGAGGTGTGGTAAAAGGATACAGCCCTGAGGCACACCTTTCTCGACTTTCAACTAGGCAGTGTTTCCTTGTTTTGTTTGAATCACTGCCTCCTAGTCCATGTACAGGCTCCTCATGACTACAATTAAGTGCTCTGGTATTCTCATTCTTCCCAATGTTATCCATAATTTATTGTGATCCACACAGCCAAATGCCTTTTTGTAGTCAATAAAATATAGATAGACATCTTTCTGGTATTCTCTGCTTTCATCTAATATATATCTGATATCAGCAGTGATGTCCCTGGATCCATGCCTTCCTCTGAATCCAACTTGATTTTCTGCGAGTTCCTTGCTTATATACTGCTATAATGGCTTTTGGTATATATAAATTGCCTCGAATCTTCCATGTACATCCAGGAAACAATCAACAGTTTAACAGATGTATAATGAATTAATGAAATTATTAAGTGAACTTAATTTGTATTAGTCAGTAAAATAAAGCCTTATATCTTACCTTAATCTAATAGTATTTGTAATGAGCTCAAAAAGGAATAGCAACAAAAGAAATGACAAAATTAACATTGAAGTCACTCAAGGAATCAAGTCATCTTTCCATAAAATATCTAAATATTCATCTGCAGTAAATGTTGATTAACTAAAATATGAACAAGTTATATTCTCTTTAAAATTCGGAAGCAGCCAAGCATGGTGACACATGACTTTAATCCCAGTGACTGGGTAATTGGAGGCAGAAGTTTCACAAGTTCAATGCCAGAAGCAGCCTGGGTAATTTAGCAAAACCCTGTTTCAAAATCAAAGTTAAAAAATGGGCTGTAAGGCCCTGGGTTCAATTTCTCGATGAGACAAAAATAAATAAAAATTAGGTATTTGGAAGGATTATCTAGCTGAGGAAAACTATTAAAAGTATTACTTTTAGTGCAGGGGTGGATTTCAGAATTTTAAGGGGACTGTATCTTTAAGGGAAGATTGCTACCAGTCCTATTAACAGGGAGATAAATTAATGCTTTAGTTTAAAAAATATAATTCTGCAAACTCTAGCATGATTTTGGAATGCTTCTGTTATCAAATAATGCTTGCAGTTGGCAGTGGAATAAGGCTCAGCCTTCCTTTGTGGTATTCGTACAAATAAACACATGAGAAGAATGAAAGAGCTATATTGATTTTTTTCCCTTTCAATGTTCTAAGGAATAAGCCAAACATATGAGAAGAAGACATTAGATGTTTGATATTTTTGATTATTTATTTTCATATAGATCTCTAGATTTCTTCAACTGGAATCATTTACAAACACTGCAAAAAAATTAAGGGAAAAAAGTTAGGATTATGGAATTTTAATGATGCAGTGAACCTTTTTTTTTTTTTTTTACTAATTTTTTTGTTTTTTAGTAAGTTATCTAAAGTTCACTTAAAGTTGAACTAGTTATTTCTGTAAAGTCACAGGAGCATTTTCATCATGATTTAGAGCCTTGCTTTGTCTGATCAATTTGAAGTAATTTTCACATGTAGATTTTTTACCACATCTTCACTTTATATAAAATCCTAAGGATTAAAGATTTTTAAATAGAAATAAACCATTTGTAAAATACTGTGGAATCTAATATTGTTGAACACTTAGTGTGCTGATCTGGAGTTCCTTTAAGTTAAAAGTGAGATAAGATTCCTTTAAATTAAAAGAAAAATGAAATTTCCTTTAAAAAGAAAGTTGAATCCTGAATTTTTTAGTGTGCATTAAAAATAATACACTGTTCTTCTGAATCTCTTTTCAAAAAGAGCTGTCATATCTTGCTTCTACACATGATACTGCCTTTTTAGTCAATTCCAACTTAGAGTGTTGAGTAGCCATGGCTTCATCCAATTTTCCACATGACATCTATAGCTGCAGAGGCTCTCCTACTGAGCCCTCCCATAAGTTAGAGCTTTCCTTTCTGTAGGAAAGTCACTGAGACAGGAATCCAGCCAGGACTCTGCTTTAGGACAAGGAGCTGCACTGGCTGGGAAGGTGACAAGGCAATGTTTCTTATCTGTGGTATTTTGTGCCCTTCCCCCATGAAGCTGTGCTCCTGTAGGCTGGCAGGGAACTCATCTCTGGACAAGAGGGTGACAGACCCCCCTTTGATGATGAACATTCACAGGTACAGGAGCAGACTCTTTCTATTCACTGAGCGACACAGCTGTGGCAACTGGATCCTGCTGGGTATCAAAAATAGGGGGGAGAGCTTCAGTTTAGGTGAAAGGAAAGACAGTTCCAGGGCTAATGAACTGCTTTAGGCTCATTGAATTTATTTTCTCCCAGAAGCCTTGAGAATTAAGATCCACGCTTTGTTTTACTAATATTCCATAGTTGTAAAGTGGCCTTTTGTATAGCTCATTTGGAAAATAATAATAACAATGTTTCCATATCCCAAAAGACATATTTGCCTATATGACATCTTGGTGGATCTTTGGCATTAACCTGATAAGGAAAAAAAACCCAGCCACTTATCAACCTTCACCCGACATTGACATAAAGTCTTTATGTCAATAATTGTGAAACCATAAGATGGCTTCACAATTATGTGGTCTCTCTTCTTAAACTCTGAGCTCAGTATAAAATAGTTTTTTGATGATTCACCTTCAGTGGTATTGTATGCTCTGCTTGCCTGCAGGTTGTTTGGGGTGACGGTTCATTGAATCAGATTTTTTTTCAATTTTACAAGAACAGAAAGTTTGCATATGTTATGCATAACCTGTTCCAATCTAGAGAAAAAAATACAGGCATGTCCTCTAGACATTTATAGAAGGCCGTGAAAGGGAATCTACGGTAGGTGGCTATTTCCAGTGAAGCAAAACTTTAAGAACACATAAAGAGTTACCCAACTGCACAAATGAGTATGCTAATCAGTGCATAATTTATCTCCGAGGAAACATATTTATTGTGTCCGCTATTTGATTAGATGGCTTCAGTGTTCAATTAATCGGTTGCCTTTCAATATCATTCCTGAGAGCGGCTTAATTAATCTGTTGCACTGAAACCTTGTTCATTCTACTAGCAATCTCTCCCCTCTTTACAAATGACAAAACCCAGGAACTGTGCCACATAAAGACTTTATGTCAATGTCGGGTGAAGGTTGATAAGTGGCTGTTTTTTTTTTTTTTTTTTTTCCTTATCAGGTTAATCAAACCAATCAGCCTTGTAGGATTTACATTTGCTAGAATATTTTAATGCATTCAGACTAATGAGAAATAAAGGAGACAAAGCCCCTGAGAGCATGGTGGCACTGCTTGTGTATCTCAGTGTGGTTTACTACTTTTATTAAACAGATTGTTTTCTCCTACTTTACCAAATGAGGAATTTAAAACATATTGCCAGTTGAGCACAGCCTATTTTATTGTGCACTACCATATCCCTCATTAACAAATGCAGCATGACACAACCCTGTGTCTTTGAAGCAAAAAAGCGATCTTTAAGAAGCTATTTCAGCCCAATGGATATGTGTTAAGTAATAATGAGTGGAAGGTGACTTTAAAGCACTGTGAGTGTGTGATTCTCTGTTGTTCCTTTAAGTATAGAGCCATGCACTTTTGCCAGTGGAACTGGGTATGCCATTACTCTTGTAAGGAAACCAGTCATGTACTTTTATGTAGGGACAAGGTACAACCCTACTAAAGCATGTATAGAAATCTTAAATATCATTAAGCATGCCAGAAATAAGGACTGGTTTAGGTGATCATTTTGTTTTTGCTTTCAGCTTTCTGTTTTTGATTTTCTTTGATTAAACTACTGTCTATCAATTACTGGTTGTTGTTAGGTGCTGTCAAGTCCAGTCAGATTCATAGGGACCCTATGTACAACAAAATGAAACACTACCAAATACCGTGCCATGCCTGGCACTATGTCATTGTTCCCCTGCTGTTCCTAGGGTTTTCAATGGCTGATTGTTTTGGGAGTGGGCTGCCAAGTTCTCCTCCCAAACCTACAGCACATGGTATTCCCAAGTGATCTCTCATCCAAGTACCAACCATGCCCAACCCTGCTTAGCTTCTGAGATCTGTCAAGATCAGACCCCAGGGTAGTAAGGCTGTAGAACAATTACTGGTTATATACTAAAAAACTTTAGTTTCTAGCATAAGCTCAATTGACAAACTATATATTCTAGCTCATTTTAAAATTATCAAAGTAAAAGTAAGATATATCTCCATCAGTACCTGAAGACATTCTGATGAGTATATGGTAGTTAAAGTAGATACTAAGCCTGCTTTTCATCCTGCATTCCCCTTGTAGATGAGGGCTACTACTAAGTACTCAGTTACTCAAGCCACAAACCTGGAAAACATCTTTCATTTTGAGTTCTTTCTCTTACCTCTCCATATTGTTTTTAAATAAGCTATGGCATTTCACTCTGAAATAACTCTGCTTCAGTTTATTTGGGTGCCATATCATTTTCCCTGGCATATTGCTGGAATATCCCATCTGATCTCTCTACCATGAATCTCATCCTTTAGACTCACCTCTTAGAGATTTTCCCCAAGTATAAATCCTTTTATAAATATCTAACACCCCCTTAGGATTAAAGCCAAATCCCTTCTTCAATTTTTCGAATACATTTTTAACACCTATGATGTATCAGGTTCTGTGCTGAGTGCTTGCCATATACAACCTTCTCAGTATTATGTCTCTTCCTTGCTTCATCTCCTGGCTTCACCCCATCATAAACTGTGAGTGCACTCACCATCTAGAACTATGACCTTTTCCAAAATGCTGAATGTTCTCTTACACTCCCAAACCTCTGCATATCCTGATGCTTCAGCATGAAACATTCTTCTCCCTTCATTGTTTAAGACTCTTCTCTGCCTCTGTGAGACTCTGTCATCCCTTCTGCCTATACTCAGACAGAAACAGAAACTTTCTCTTGGTGCTCCTATAGTCAGGTTTTCTATGCTTACATGATAATTTTCACCATGATGTTTCTGTTTGTGTCTTTGCATAATTTACCTAGTACACTGGTAAGATTGGGTATCATCTCACTCATCAACATTGTCAGGGACAAATGGTTGATGTTCAGTTAATATCTACCAAAGAAATTACTGAATGACTACCTTCTTGCTTTACACGGGCATTAAACTGATGGTGTGACCATGATCCAATCTCTATTGTGTGTCATGGTTATTTGTAAAATTGCCTTCTACTTTCTCTTCCAATTACATCAAAGCCCCTGTAAGACAGTGTTATCTCCCCTAGTAAAAGCCTTTGCACATAATAAAGACTCAATCCATAATTTTAAAAACACTCCAACAAATTTTCCTGTAGTCTGAACTTCCAAAATGATGACTACTTTGCTACACATCATTAGTTATCAAGAGAGAATTGGGCAACTTTCTAGGGAAATTATTTCTCCTCTGAGTCCCTGTTCTTCTTATGACTTCTTTCCCACTCTACTTGATTAATCTGTAGGCTTGGACAGAAAAGGACCAGAACCTGTGGGAGGGAAAGCTATTCCAGATAGAAGCAGCTCCACAGGAATTAAAAGGAAAAAATGAGTTTTCCATGACAGGAAAGAAAGTAGAAAATGTTTGGGAACATTAATTCAAGGAGCATCTTGGGTGTGAGGAGGCAGAATCAGCACAGTGTTGGGGGGAAGAGGGCAGTCAAAGCGAGGTGGCTTTGATAGTCTGTGGTGGAAACTCTCCCTGGTATGACTAATTGAGAATTGATTGTGCATGCAGAAAGGTTATGTTTTATTAAGGGAAACCTGTTTTCCCTTTTGTCATTATGAAATCCTCTCTTCAGCAGATGTTATTCCCTTCACATACTAAACCCTCATTAATTTATAATTCACCACATTGCTTTAAAAGGGCTGTACAGATTTCCTGTTTCTCTCACACGCAGTGCTTCTAATAGAAAAAGTCAAGTAGGATATAGGTTAAAATGCTTCTTGTCTTGAGGGCTGCATGCCAGACTTGCTGGTGCCAAAACTCTTCCCCAATCCTCTTTAGATCATTGTAAATGTTTCAAAGTGCCATTTTGCAGGCTCCATGAAAGTGAATTTGGGCTCTACAACAACTCTCTCACTATTGACTGTAAATTGACTCTGGTTTGCAGAATCTGGAGTCAAAGAGAAACAGCCTCCTAGGGGGGCTGTGTTAATTTTGAGGACAGGGACCCTTACAGAGAGAGGGGCACAGTTTCATCAAATACAGATTCTGAGGGCAGAGGTAATAGAAATGGAGAGCAGGAAATGAATACCCCTACCCCTAGCCTAACTCCTCTCTTCGCCAATAAATTTGACAGAACTTGGGAAATTGTTGGATACAGAGATGTAGAAAGAGAAATCAAAAAGGCTTTTCAATTTCTAACTCCCCAATATACCACTAGTAAAGATAGGAGTTAAAGAAGTAGTTTTAACATCCATTTTCTTTAAATTCTATGTTACTGGTATATATGAAATGGGAGGATAAATTGACAATTTAAATATTTTTTCAAAAAATTCAAAACATCTGCAAATATCTGCAACTAACTAAAATTTGGAAATTTTAAATGGTCAAACAAAACATACATTTGAAACAAATTTGTTCTTACAGGATACTAATTTAAGATCTCTGGATTGTAGCCTTACTGAAGGAAAAAAATACTTATACTATGTTAAGCTATTCAGGTGTAGTATAAACCATTGCATAATGGGATGACAGATTAAATAACATGAAATATTAATGAACAAACTTGAATATGAAATGCCTAGAAGATTTATAGGTGCAGGTCTCAGATCTTTTTAGACATTTCAAATAAGTATATATGTGCTGAGGTGAGTATTAGTATAGAGGGTTCTTCTTAGGTGCCGTCGAGTCATGTCCGACTCATAGTGACCCTCATAGGGTTTTCAATGGCTGATTGTTTTGGGATTGCCTCGGGAGTGGATTGCCTTGTCCTTCTCCCATTTTTGTGGCGCATCACTTTACAAAGTGAGCTAAATCCCAACCCAGTGTAGAGTGTAGGAGTTAAAAATCTCACGTATCCCACAGGTTCCAAAAAGATAACATAAATAAATTAGACAAGTCAGGTGTTGACAGACAAGAACATGTGCTTAGACAAAAGCCGTGGTAGGTAGTCAGCTATGGTTGATTACTGCTAAACAAAAATGCAGGCCAAGTGTATCCAAATCTTGTATTTTTATAGGAGAAACTAGGAAACTAATTTTTTTCATCCAGTTGCACATATCTGCAACTAATTAAAAGTTGAAATTTTATTATAGTTAAATAAAATACATATTTAAAGCAAATTTATTCTTACTGGCTACTGATTTAATACCTTTGGCTTGGAGTCTTATTGGAGAAAAGAGAATTATAATATGTTAAGCAATTCAAGAGTCATATAGGTGATGCGGGGCTGGGATTTAGCTCAGTTGGTAGAGCACTGTGCTGCAGTCCCTAAGGTCCCGAGTTCAATTCCCAGCACCACAAAAATGGGAAATGACCTGGCAACGCACTCCCAAGGCAATCCCAAAACAGTCAGCCATTGAAAACCCTATGAGGGTCACTATAAGTCGGGTACCGACTTGACAGCACCTAACAACAACAACAACAACATAAGTGATGCATAATTAGATGCCAAATTAAATAAAATGAAATGTCAATAGACAAATTTGTAAGTGTTCTGGAAGAGAGGAGATCAATGCTAGCTGTTTAACCAGAATTACGTGAAGAAGTAGAGATTTCCCTGAAATTTGAAGGATGGATGACCACCAGGGGCAATAAACAAGGGAGAAATAATACATATGATAATTTGAGCAGGAAGTGAATTTATTATATTGAGTGGGAATGAAGAAAGGACTGGAACCCTTTGCTATAACTGCTGGTGCATTGTTTTGTCTTTCATGCTTTACCACTTCCTATTTGACCTTTGATTAAATAGAGATATATCCTAATTATGCAGGTATTTACTGAACATCTGCTATTTGCCAAGAACTACTCCAGGCTCTGGGATAGGGTGAAGGTCAATTTTATATACATACTTTCCCTTGCGAACGACACAGGTTGAATCCAACTTCATTACAAATTGATTACATGAACAGTCACAGTAGACACATTATAACTATTTTAGCAAGAAATGAAGTCACTCGAGAATTTCCATAGTCCTGGGGAGATACAGCCAAAATATAACATTTTAAATGGGCACTCTATGGCATATCAAATATTATGCCAAATATTCTCATAGCAAATGAGTATAGAACAATGTCATGTTTTTAAAAGATTGTAAAAACTTGTTGTTATGTAAAAAATTAGGAGTAGCCAAACCAAAAAAAAAAGTAATTTAGTCAATTAATCAATACATTTCATTCAGCAACCATTGCATGCTTATCATCAGCACATATTAAAAATAGCATAAATATTATTTTGATGCTTTGCACACTTGACTCATGTGTCCTTTCAAAGGGTAGCATATGGATTTACAGAGAGATAGGTAAAGAGGGTAAAAAAGAAAAAGAACAAATATTTCCAGGTAAACAATACTGCTATGCACCCAGCAAGGCCTTAGACTATATATTACATATTACATTTCATTTTATAAAGAAATAATATACATATATAAATGTTTTTAAATGTCCTTTTATCTTTAGTAAATGCTTGTATAGTCTTTTAAAATATGACAGCCTGGATTAACAGTTGAGGTATATTATATATCAAAGCATCCATATTTCACAGTGGACAATATAATATGTTTAAAAAATAATTAATTAACACTGTTAACAAATGAATATGAGTACTGGGAGGGAAAACTTTATTCAAGTGTTCATTGCCTATAGCAAAGTAATTTTCAAAATATAAAGTTAACAAAACACCTATACTGGTATTGCACATCTAGTATTACTTTTAAAACATGATCAAACAGTTGAAAGCCATGCCAAAAGCACCAAAGTCTAGGTAGCTTAATATAAAATATGTACTTACAAAGCTTACATTATGTAGTGACATTCAATTTAAAAAATAGTATGTTGCTGCCCTAACTTTCCCTTCTGTTTCTCACAGTCCTCTTATCTAGGCACTTTTCCAAGACACACAGAATATTAGCTCTGTACTCTTTAAATTTAACTTGAAAATTGAGAGAGATCAGATCCATATGTACAAGAAAAATAAGGTGTCAGCATGATCATCTTGAATCTGTTTCTTGGATATTGTTTTTTAAAGCTACTACTTCATAACTGACATACTACATAACGAATGTAATACAATTTAACCTTATTTTGTTGCATACCTTTTGCAAAGCCACACTTCAATCATGAAGAGAGATAAAATCAAGATTCACTTAATATTTTGGTTAAAAAAATAGGCACCCAAAAGTAATATCCCACTATATAAATTTCAGTAATATTTCACCTTTCTCCTTCCTATTTCTCCTATGTCAGCACAACGTTATCTCAGGCCACAGACATTAGGGTGATTTTCTCTCTACTGCTTGCTCTCTTGCATACATTTTACTGCCTGCTTTGATGGAATTTTTATCTTCACAAATGTGTTTCCTAATTTGCCTACTTCTGTGTCCAGTAAACTTCAGTCTATATGCTAAGAAGTTGAAGTTACTTTTAGGGTCCCTAACTTTTAAAAACAGAATTTTCTGTAATGAATAACTTGATGTACTTTCTTAAGGCATTTTTGTCAAAAATAAAACCTTCTTGTTAAATGGTTGTAACTTACAAGAATTTGGAATTTGGATGGTTTTGAGGGAAAAAAAGTTCTCCATGGGCACCTGCATGACATGGCTAGAATAATTCTCTTGGAAAGTTAAAATTTACATTTACTTTTGTTGACTTTTGGAGATGACACAGATGTCTATTACATTGTTCCAAGTAAATGTTTTACAATGTTTAACTATGTAATACGGAGGCAATGGATTCAGAGATGCAACAAATTTATTTAGAAATTTAGGAGTTGTATTATGAAAATATTTTACCTAAAATTATTTAGTCAATGAAAGTTAGAGTTTCTCAGGCATTGAAATTTACTTTTTCTGGATAGTTGGACAGCTTATAAAATTTTCGTCCTTCATGAGGAAGGCTTTTGTAGTACACAGCTATTTTGTTTGCCATAAGAAAAATTAAAATAAGCTAACCAAATGCACAACTAATTTTTCTCCTGTTTAGTGCCTATGAAATTTCTGCTACTTTCAAAGAAGCAATCTGTCAACTTTCATATCAGTGCTAGGTAGTGCATGGAACAGGAGCCAGTCGTGAATTAGATGATTGATTTTTTATATATATATATATAATAAATATATAATATATATAATTATTATATATGTATATATATAATATATACATACATATATTTTTTTTCTTTTCATCAAAACTTTCACTGAGAGCTTCTACTTCAAGGACTATTTGACTCTATGAAATACAATATAATGGATCCACAACTGAAAACATTAATGAATTTGTATTTTTATGTTGTGCATAATACTAGCTTCCAAACAGAATATTTCTGTATATGAATCTTCTAACTAGGAAAAAAAAGATGAAATATTTAGAAAAGAATATTTTCTGTTTAGAAAAGATGTATAAATGACTTTTGGTTTCTCAAGCCTGAAAATCTCAATCTACAAAGAGATTCTAAGTGATTCTAAAAATGAGGAGGCTCATTTTTCCTTTTTATTTTCTCTTTCATAAGTATAAACACATTAGGATTAAGAACAACTTTTTATTGATTGTCTTGGAATAATGGGAAATATTTTCTGTTTTATAGGAAACTGTATTTTATTACCAATTGAAAAAAAGTAAGTCTTATTAACGAGCAATCCTTCCCAGAACAGGTGACTTCATTTGCTGATTAGTAGGATTTTAACATGAGAACTTTGGTTGTCTTTGCAAATAGAGCTACAAATAATATTACAGTGGAAACATTGACAAGACATGAAACTATAAGAGAGTGATTTGGTGGGAGAATGCATATGACTGTTCAAGAATATTTTTGAGATATAATTTGCACCTAGATCTTAATTGTATAGCTTGTCAAGTTTTGACAAATGCATTTAACTGTTCAACCAATAACCTAGTCAATATATAATGTAATATCATCACCCAGAAATTCTCTCATGCTCTTTTCCAGTCAATCCTACTATTCCCTGACCATAAGCAACCGACGTTTTAATTTCTATCATCATAGATTAGTTTTGTCTGTTCTTGAATTCCATATAAGTGAAATAATATATAGCATATATTTGTTGTTGTTGTTAGGTGCCTGTCGAGTCGGCATCCGACTCATAGTGACCCTCTGTACAACAGGGGAAAACTATTGTCAGTGCTTCTCTGCTGTTCATAGGGTTTTCAATGGTGGATTGATTTTTGGGAGTGGGTTGCCAGGTCCTTCTCCCAGCATATATTTAGAAACCATGAAAATAAAGAAATGAGAAAAAATAGTATCACCTAGTAGGTAAAAGAGGCAAGGAAGGTTTTGCCAAGATGATAGTTTTATGGTTTTCATGAGATCTGAGGAAAGCAGCTGTGGAGAGAAAGATCTAGAATAGCCAAAATAGAGGATAAACAATGCGATTTTGAGAGTAGTTTTCTGAGTTGTCAGTAACAAGGTGTGCAAATACGATTTCATAGTGGTGTCAGTCAACACTGTTGCATGACTTTTTCCAGAAAATTCTGAGCAGCTTACGAGTAAATGTAGGGAATCAGCAGATAAGAGGTAAAGTAGTCATGAGCAGGATGGGTTCAGAAGGTGATCAAAAGGGGAATAATTAAAGCACAGTAAAAACAGGAAGAAAAAAGTACAATTGGAGAGGACCATAGGAATGGCCAGTACTATCAATTGGACACTGGACCCGCTCCTTGTTTGTGGCTTGATGAGCTTGTTACCAGTTTTAGAATAATGTCTGAAAATAGCATTCTCTACTTCATACTTCAGTTTTCATTCTAGCTTTAAAGAAGAAACTTCTTCATCCGAATAGAGCATAGTTGACAATCCTCAGGACATTTATGAAATGTTTCACTTTTTGTTTCTCCTTCTATTGTTATAGGTAAGTATTTAAAAGCACTTGTTCATGAAATTCTTCAGAATATATGGAATTTTTTGCAGGTTTTAATCCTTCACAATAGCTCATATATCTAAACTGGACCAGGATCTTGGCCACTGCATATTACCAGAGGTAAGCAGGTTCTGCGTTTAAACAGCAGGAAAAATATAAGGAGAAAGCAGGTGTGCTTAGAAATTCAGCTCTACAGTGCCTTTACTAACAATTAAAGTGCAGCCAGTTTCTCAATTGTCATGCATTTCATAAATCACTGATTGATTTTACATTTTTCTTTTAGTGAAAGTGGCCCTTCTTAGTGTCCCTAATATCTATTTTTCAAAACTTTCTCTTTCACCATTTATTTCTTGGCCCTAAAGTTCTAGGCCACAGAATATGATGACAGCAAACTTTTTATGCCTGTTCCATGATTATATCTTAACTCTTCAGTATTTGGAGGAAATTCCCACCCTTGCAGGTCAAGATTCCTCCTTGTTTTCAGTGCTTTCTTCACCTAATAAGTGTCTTTCTGGTCATCTTGAATGTTCTTCAAGAAAGCATGGATGAATAGGAGAGAGGTGACTATACTCGTGAGTACAAATAGCAAACTTTTCAGCAGTCAGGGGCCAGAGATCAAGTGAAAGCATTCTTTATCATTGTACCTTATTCACATTTTTATTTAATGGTTACTCGCTTATGAAGGCTGCATATGTTCTAAAGATGTTGCTCCTTGTAGAAAAAATGTTTTAAGTGCTTTTCTTATATCCATTTGTTCTTTTTGGATCTAAAAAACAATCCCTTTTTTCCTAGCTCCATTAGTTATCAAAACCATTCTTTTTCATGTGCCCCATATAGCTCAAAGGTTAACTTGTCCATCCAGCTTAATCAAGAGGTTACTGTACTCTGGTATCCTTGGTCATGCAGAATGAAAAGGTTGTGAACCCTGAATGCTTAGAACATTGTTTCAGCACATATTAATTAGTGGCAAGTGACCTAAATCGACTCTGTCTAGATCCAAGTCAAGTGAGCAAGCAGAGATTTGACTTGTAGCCTCAGATATTAGAAGCCTGCCTGTTAGACTATTTCATCAGAAGTCCCAGTGTCTAGTTTCAACAACTGGAAAGAGTCAGGCTTTTGATTGTATCAGTCCTACATAGGGTGAGTACTCTCCTCAGAAGTGATTTACCCCAAGCAGGCTCATCAGAAACTGATTCATAGAACAAAATGTCATTTTATCAAGTTGCAGGAAAAATAGAAAGAGTACGGTTTTTGGAACTGCATACAATGGGATTTAATTCTCAAATTCATCACTTGATAGGTGTGTAATTTTGGAGATGTAACTTAACTTCCCTGAATTTAATCTTTCCATTTGTAAATGAGCATAATTCTTACTCAGAATGCTAGTGAGAATTAGCATAGGTTATGCATGAAAAGTGTATAAGAACCTCCCTGGAATATACTATGTGATAAATAAATATTAGTTTCTTTTTCTTCAGTCCTGTTAGGAAGGGAAGTATTTACTGAAAGTTTGCCACATTTGTGATTAGATTCCTTCAGAATGTCAGACTATAGATTGAACAGTTATTTCATAAGGATGAAATTACACAAAAGGTAATATTTTCAACAAGTAAAAGCTTAATTTATTGGGCTTCTTCAACCAAGGAATATTTCTTAATAAATAAATACTATTAAGCATTAGTCTTAAATAGCATACCTCAAGAAAAATATGACAGAAACCCAGGAAAATTTTTACTATGCAGCTCTTCTTTTTCAATCTTCTTTATTATTTGTTAACTTCTCAAATTATGATCTTTTTAGAATATGGCTTTTTTAGTAAATTTGACTCCGAAGCTTTTGTGAAGTATTTTTGATTAGGAAAATATTTTAATATCTTCTCAGAAATTTGAGGATACTTTAAAATTATCAGGAGTGATTAAAGTGTGGTTTCTATAGTTTTGTGTTGGTTTTTACTAACTTTAATTTCAGATGATTTTCAAACTCCGATTCTGAAGTTAGTAACTTATTTGGTGACTGTAGTAAAAACATTTAATGTTACACTTATAAGCAATTAAAATTAGTTCGAAATTAGTTATCTCATTTTTCAAAATGGCATATGGCTTTCATAGTATTTTACATATTTAATCATTAGTATCCTGAACTTTCCTCATTTCTATCTGTCTCTGTCTCTGTCTCTGTCTTTGACTCTCTGTCTCTCTGTCTCTCTCTCTCTCTCTCTGTCTCTCTCTCTCTCTCTCTCTCTCTCTCTCTCTCTCTCTCTCTCTCTCTGTGCTGAGAATTGCAACTAGGGCCTTGTACATGCTAGACAAGCACTCCATCAGTAAGCTGCACCTCCATCCCCCTTTCTATTTTATTATTTAATTTTAAGACAGGGTCTTGCTATGTTACACCAACTGCCTTTGGCCTTGAACTCACAATCCTCCTGCCTCAGCCTCCTGAGTTGCTGGAATTACAAGCACGCCCCAGGGCGCTCAGCTAAAGGAAAACAACCTCTGTGAAACCAAAAAGTGTTTTCTTTTGTTTCTTAAAGTTCTGTATATCTTTTCTTTTTAAAGCTCTTTTTCCTTTCTCAGGAAATTACTAAATCAGAAAAAGAATAGGTTTATTTGCAATGGTAAAAATACGATTTTCTAAAATATCATGACTATTTCCAGTTACATAATACACACAAAGTGAGTAATACTGAAAATGTGCTGCAAAGTTATGCTTAGGACAGGAGGAAACTTTTAATATATTTATTTTTATTTTGTTCTTTGGTTTAAATTTATTTTCATGATCACATATTTTTAGGATTAGATTATGTTTTATGAGAAGTATACACAACTATTTTTAGAGGTTCGTTCATCCTCCTTAAGGGAAAACTGATTCGTGGCTGACATTATCTGACAGTTATAATATCACATACAGCTGGGCGTGGTGGCGCATGCCTGTAATCCCAGCGGCTCGGGATGCGGAGGCGGGAGGATCGCAAGTTCGAGACCAGAGGCAGTCTGCGTAACTTAGCGAGACCCTGTCTCAAAAAGTAAAAAAAAAAATGGGCTGAGGTGCAGCTCAGTGGTCCAGCACTTGCAGAGCATGCAGGCGGGAGGCCCTGAGTTCAACCCCCAGTACCGCAAAATAATAATAATAATAATAATAATAATAATAATAATAATATCACATACAGTATAATGTTCTCCAGCTACTACTAGGGCTGGGATTTAGCTCAGTTAGTAGAGTGCTGCGCTGTAGTCTCTGAGGTCCCGAGTTCAATTCTTAGCACCACAAAAATGGGAGAAGGACCTGGCAATCCACTACCAAGGCAATCCCCAAAAAACAGTCAGCCATTGAAAACCCTATGAGGGTCACTATGAGTCGGGTACCGACTCTACGGCACCCAACAACAAAAACAGGGCCTGAAACCCAGGGCCTTGTGCAAGATTCACCACTGAGCTGCACCCCAAACCCCTGGGCTGGGATTTAACTCAGTTGGCAGAGCACTGTGCTGCAGTCTCTGAGGTCCCGAGTTCAATTCCCAGCACCACAAAAATGGGAGAAGGACCTGGCAATCCATTCCTAAGGCAATCCAGAAACAGCCATTGAAAACCCTATGAGGGTCACTATGAGTTGGATACCGACTAGATGGCACCTAACAACAACAACAACAACAAGCTACTACTATGAAGTATGAGAATTAGAGGTAGCAAACATATTTGGGTAACAAATCCCACATCTACTTCAAGTTATTGATGTTTACCAGATTACTATCCTCATGTAGCCCTAGTTTTATTTCCAGGCACTACTACTGAGTCACATTCTCTTAGGAATTAATTTCTTTAGTTTAATTTTGCTCATTGGGAAAGGAAATGTACACTTAAGTCACTAAATTTGAGCAAGAATTAATTCCCAAAATTATATTCCTTTTTGAAAGATGACAGACCAGAAGAACTTTAAATTCTAAAATTTAAGTCTGCCTGAGTCTGACTTAATGCCATATACCTCTTTGGAATTAATAGGAAGACAAACTGCCTTGATCATCCTAAAGGGGTTTATCATTTCTGCAGTGATGCAGGACATCAGCTAGCACCTTCTTAGTTGTATGTCACTCTTTATATTCTGTCTTGAAAAAAGAATAATGTACACTATACCATTTAATGGATGTAGAAATTGAGAAGCAAATGAAATATTGAGGATCAACAGATTATTTTCAGCCCCCGGTTCTGGACAAGCATCCCTACTGTACAGAGTGAGAGGGCTGAAAACTCAAAATGCTGAATGGTTTGCCAAAGGTAATTGTTCAAGTTGCAAGAACTAGAACAGAGGATCTTAATACTATACTCTTTTATTGCCACCAGTTATTTTCTATCTTCCTGAGATTCATCAGGTTTCTCATCTACAAGGAAGATGAGAATATTTAAATCATCATTAGGGTGACAAAATGAGGCAATGTATAAAAAAATGATTAATAAACTATAAGGTACCATATACATACAAGATACTAATAACCAATAGCATGGGCCCAGAGTAAGTTTTAAATAACTTTTATTTTCATAATAAAATATATCGAAAAGGTTAAGCTGGTAATAGAGATGAAGCATGGCTTCACTATGTTAACTCAATAATCATTTCAATTTAGGTTTTTAATGTTGACTCATACATGACCTATTTTCTGACTACAGCATCCCTTTTTAGCTTACTTTAATTACTCCAAAATATTTTGATAGACCAAGAAAGTACTTTCTCTTTAACATCATGTCTTCTTCCATCTTCTTCTGACTTCCTTCTCACTAATCTGTATCCCATGGTCTTGTATTTTAGTTAAATACTTATAAATTATAATTGTTTTGTCCCTTTCATATTCCATTTTTCTTATTTAGCAATCACCAAACCTCTATAAACCTAGCTATCTACCTATTATAGACTTACATGCAAACTGATAAGCATAGCTAGAGAAAAATGTGCAACTATTATGATTGACCTCATACAAAGTGTGTGATCCCAAACATTACATGAATACTCAGCATGGCCCAGGAAGGCTACAATCTAGTCCTAGGAAATTCCTTTTTTCATATGCTTATGTTTCTACCCAAAACACATGGCTGAGGAGGATGTGTATAGGACTCTCATCCATGGGCATTATTGGTATATTCCATCTTCTAAACATTTCCCTCAAACTGAAATCCTGGAAAGGCATTTAGTTCAGTTAAGCCACTTGCCAATGTGAGCTGTTGATGATAAGGGGGAACAAGAAAGTTTTTCTTTATAAAGTTAAGGTCACTCTTTTCATGTCCCTGTTACAATCAATTATTGAAAGGTTACTATGAAGGGAAGGTTGAAACTGTGCTTTTAAGGGTCAATGACATCTTAATTACCAATTCCATCCTCATGAATATGTACCGGTTGTTCTGTTGATACCTATGGGTCCGTCATTGTCACAGGTAGTGTTTAGGTTTTGGAGCATTTGGTTTCACTGTCAGTAATTGGGAAAGTATCCTTTGAGGTTTCAGCAATTACCTGGAGCATATGCTGTTTTCTCAACAACATCAACAAGATTATGTAGACTTTGTTACAAGAATTTTGATGCTTTTCCGTTACTTGCCCTTCCATAATTTTGAGTTAAAGATGTAATTAGATACTCAGCAGAACTGTTGGCATGCACTCTGCATGTCAATGTCTCCCTGTGGTGTGCATGAAGCAGCTTCATGTGTTTATGTATGTTCTCTAGCTTGTCCCATAAAGCAGTTTTCAGACTAGATTGAGGTATTATGTGGAAAATGTTATGAGTATATATTTTCTGTGGTTACATGAAAGGATGTTTATTCTAGTTAAATTGTCTCCAGAACATAAGGTTAATACCCAAGAGATTTATAACAATCATATGTAATGTCATTCATAATTGTTCTAATTTGTTAAGAAGCTCTTCTTTCAATGACAAATGAAAATATTCAGATATCAGCCTTTCTTTGTAAAAGAAAGAAAGAGAGAGAGAGAGAAGAAAGAAAGAGAAAGAAAGAAAAAGAAAAAAAAAGAAACGAAAGAGAAAGAAAGAGAAGGAAGCTTTATCATCACTTTACACTTAAAATAGTTTCATATTTGAGGACATGTGATATCCATCTACTAATTTGATAATGAAGAAATTTGAAGTCATTGACAATGGACTTAAAATAGTTAATATTTAATTTATTATAATTTATTTATAAAATCAGTGTTAAGCCACTTTTTGATTCCCAATTCTTTTTATTTGTGTTACATATAAAATGCTTTACAGGTTCCAGCTAATCCATTTTTTCCATTGGCTAGTTGAAGACCATCCCCATAGTACTCAGAGCAGACACATCTGCTTAACAACTGTGTGGATGAGATGTGGTTGGTGGGTTCATCTCATCATATAGAGACCTGCCTTCTTCTCATAGATATACCTAGCATGGCCTCCTTAGGACTTTGCTGTGGCTGAAAACCTGGGAAGGTATTTTCCAACCTACTTTTCTCCTTGAAGTTGTTTGCTGACATTTTCAGTAGGTAAAAGGGGGATGTTTTGAAGCCTGCGTTTTAATTAAAACCATCAAGCAAAGTCCATTAATGTAGAAGAGTTTAAGCTGATGGTTTCCTTAATGAGTACATTTTAAAATAGCATGGATAAATCTATACAGTATCCTTCATACGAATTTAGCTTATATGCTAGAAAAATTTTAAATGACATTTAAAAATAACTTTGGTTGCTCTAAGAAAATACTCAGGGAAATCTACTGAAATAAAATGGTAAATTGTAATATGTGTTCTGTTTATCTGTTTCAATTTTGTACTTCCTTGAAACTAATTTGTGGGGTATTTCCTTTTCAAATGGTTGCTGAATAGATAAAATATATCTATAACGTTTCTTGAACTGAGGCATAAGTTTTAAATACAGAAAATGTAATCACACACACATGTGCACACACACACACAGAATTTGGTAGTGAAGTTTTTAAATATCAGTTATGCTGATTTATAAATTTCATGCTCAGCAAAACATTTTATTATTTGATTAAATTTAAGAAAAAATCTTAAATGTTTCTGATTATTGGATTAACTTAAAATTTAAGTAACTCACAACCTCCATAGCTTCTCCTCATTTGTCAGGAGTTTGACACTCTCTGTATTTATGTCCTCTTCTTCTGATCTGGATTCTGCCCACTTTCACTATGTTCAGAAATTCTCCAATTAAAAATTGGATTTACATAACCTTGCTTTCCCCTACTCTTCTAACTACTACCTTATTTCTCCTCTTTCCTTCTTTACAACCAGACTACTTATCAATTTTTGTTGTTGTTAGGCGCCATTGAGCTGGGGTGACTCATTGTGACCCTGTGTACAACAGAACAAAACACTGCCTGACACCGTGCCATGCTCAACACTGTCAGTGCTTCTCTGCTATTCATGGGATTTTCAATGGCAGATTGTTTCATGAGTGGGCTTCCAAGTCTTTCTCCCATTTTTGAGGTCCCTGGGATCAAACCCAGGGCCTCAGAGAATACAGATTCGCTCTACCCACTGAGCTAAACCCCAACCCCTTACTTATCAATAGTTCTCTAAAATTACTGGTTCCATGTGTTCATTTTCAATATATACTTTTCTTTTGAGTTTTTTTTTTTCTCTTGGTGCTAGAGATTTAATCCAGGGCCTCCCACATTTTAAGTACCAGGTCTACCACTGAACTATATCCCAAATCCAAGAGTCTACTTTTATTTCAACCTTGAGCCCTCGACAAAAGTGTCACCAGTGACTTATGTTACTAATCCAGTGGGGTTTTTGAGTCTTCATTTTGCATGACTTCCCTGGTGAATTACCAACTCTTGGTGATCTTTTCCTTGAAACACTTACTCTTATCCTACACCTCACTGCACAACATGAGTTCCCTTCCTCCCCCGACTTTTCCTTTGCTGCTCATTCCCATACATCTAACCTTCAAACACTGTAATTGCTCTAGCCTCAGCTGGAATGTTTCTCTAACAGTTCTCTTTTTCTAGATATTTTTATTCACAACCATGACTCCCATTGTCTCTGTTCTAATGGTACTGAAATTTATACTTTGATATTGAAATATTTCTCTGATGTCCAGACCTTTACATTGAGCTGTGTAGCTGACTTCTTCCTCTGAATGTCTCATAGCTTTTGTACTAAAATTCAACATGTACTGATTAGTACTCTGCCTTCTCCCCTAGATCTCCACCTTTTTCCATCTAAGTAAGTTGCATTGCCTTTCATGTGTTGCTCAAGATAAAAACTAGAGAGCCAGTTGTTTGACCTGCCCTCTTGTTCAGTCTCCAAATCTCGAGTATATACTGATATTTTTTGTCCTTTAAATTTTATGTCCTCTGTCTAAATTGTTTCAGGTACATATATATGTATATGTATATAACTATGTATATATTACAGAAATTGTAAAGGAATATTATCTTTCATATTTACCCATGTATTTACCTTTTATTATGCTTGTCATTGTTTTCTGAAATTTTGAACTCATTTATAATCAATGCTCTTCATAATGAAAAACAAACTTTAGCATTTCATTCTATCTAGTATTTGTTGTTGAATACTCAATTCTGCCTGATATGACTTTTTTCTTTCAATATTTTAAAGATGTTGATTTACTGTCTTCCTTCAGTTGTTTCTAGTTAGAAAACAGAAGTTTTTCAATCATTTTTCATGCCTTTGTATTAAATCAATTGTCTCTTGCTGATTTCAAGATTTTCTCCCTTTTTTTTTTTTATAAATTTATCTACGATGTTTCTATGTCTAGCATTGTTGTATGTATACTGCTTGGGTCTGCTAAAATTCTTAAAGCTGCAAACTTATGCTATCTCAATTGGAGAAAATTTTGTCATTTTTTTCTTCTGCTGCATTGTTTCTGTACTCTCAGTTTTGAACTCAAAGGCATTCATGTTAGAAATATACATACATATATATATATATATATATATATATATATATATATGTATATATATTCAGGTTCTAAAGCACTGTTAATTTTTTAAATCTATTTTTTCCTCTGTTTTTCAGATACAAAAATTTCATATATGGTAGTGTATGTGTGTGTGTATGTGTGTGTGTGTGTGTGTGTGCGTGTGTACTGTGAAATGTGAAATAGATCCTAAGAGGTAGTTTAAAAAAGAAGCAGGATTCTGAGCTTTTGACCCAAGAAAAAATCACAGAGCTCAGATACAAATCCTTCCAAAGCTTGGCTTTAACATAGCAGTCATCTGGGATTGTTGAGGGACATACTAGGGTAACATGCCGCAAAAAAGATCTTGTCAGAGTAGGAACTTTTCTTTTCCCCATATATAGCAGTTAGGTTGATTTTTTAAAACTTTTGTGTACTGTTATTTTATATCTCTTGTGTATATGAAATAAAATTTCACATAAAACATATTTCCTAGGAACAATCTATTCACGTTGGAAAGTGCTTACTAGAGAGACAAGTACTGTCATTTATTTCCTTAGTCTTACAAAGTGATTCTACAGAATTGCTTTTTGGGGAATTCTTTCCTTTGTTTCCACTCTAGTGGAAAGAAGGCACCAGAGAGTGAAATCCTGTTGTCTGATTGATGAGATTTTGTTCAGGCTGTGACAGTGCATAACACCTCTCATTGCCCTCTCTGTTGACCCTCCAGAGAGGGTCACAGTAGCACAACCTTGGGACGAAGAAAGTTTGGATTATTTTTTTTTCTAACATTATTTATAAGAATGGGAAACATTAGCAGCTATGAAAGTAAAAAGAGTATCCTTCAGCTGGAAAGGTAAGGCAAAATTGGTAAACTCAGTTTGCTAAGTGGGGCTGAAAAAGAAAATACCATTGGTCTTAAAATTGACATAAAAAGTTTTGTTTTTCCAAACCAAAAACTGAGTCCATAACTCCTGTCCATAATCTACGTTTATATGTTACTCCCTGATGGCAAGGGGAACTAGGACAGACTTAGATTTTCTATTTTGTTTCCCCATTTTGAGGAAAAAAACCTGTAATTGTAAATTCATTTTTGTTAATGGAAGTAATGGCTTTACCTTCTGTTCTGAAGCATGGAACGTTTATAGCACTGGTTATAGGCCACCAAGTTAAAGAGGTAATATTAAGCATTAAAAGGGCTAAAAAGTAAGTGGTTTGAAGGCACAAATGGTATTTATTTCTGAATTAGTAGGTTTTTCTTATTTTTTCAAAAAGAATAACTCTATAAAAAGTTTAGAACACATACAGATTTTCAGTGGCGCCTTTGCAAAAAAAGTCCAAATAGAGGAGTGTTTCTGTTTATTGAATTTCTGCACATACTACATTAGGTGAATTAAGACATAGAGTGACACATAGGGATAAGAGGATTTCTTTCTATTTCTTTGTATTTTCTTTTCTTTTTCCTTTTGGTTGTTGTTGTTGTTTCCTACTGTTTGGTTGTTGATGTTGTTGTTTTTCTTTCTTTCTTTCCATGTTAGGGATCAAGCTCAGGACTATATATATGCTAGACAAGCACTTCACCACTGGCTATAACAGTAGCCCAAAGAGATTTTCTTGATAGACCAAAAATAAAGCTATGTTTTTCCTTTGTTTGTCTTTTATGTACTTCTAGTCTTTTCTGTTTACAATTATAAGTGTGTTGTTTTTGCTATTTGACCAATGCATTAAAGACAGAGTTTTTGGCACACACCTGTAATCCCAGCAACTCAGGAGGCAGAGGCAGGAGGATTGCAAGTTCAAGACCAGAGGCAGTCTGCGTAACTTAGTGAGACCCTGTCTCAAAAAGTAAAAAAAAAAAGAAAAATGGCCTGAGGGTGCAGCTCAGTGGTCCAGCACTTGCAGAGCATGCAAGTGTGAGGCCCTGGGTTCAAACCCCAGTACCGCAAAAAGAAAAAAAGAAAAAAAAAAAACCACAAAGAGTTTTGGATATAACTGCAAAATGAGAATGTGTTGGCTTCTTCACTGTTTACTGAATTATATCTGATAACTCAAGAGTCCATAGGGATATTATTTAATAGGTTTCATAAATGTAGACTAATTCATTCTGAAAAGAAAGTTTAATAGAAAACAAATTTTAAAAAGAACTCAGAAATCTTGTTTAAAACTTGATCATTTTCTGTATTAATTCATATTATAAGGGACAAATGCCTCTAAATTCTCAACACAGAGCTTTTCTAAAATAGAGGATGTATTAGAATAAGCTGAATCATCATTATCATTACTTTTATTGTTGGTATATGATTTGTCCCTTTAAGAACAAAGAGTGTCACTAAAAAACAATCAAAAAGACCAGTTCAGTGTGAATATCACCAGATGGCTGAGACCAGGCCAGAATTGGGGGATACCTCACAAGAATTCTGAGACTGAAGCTAATCCTATAGCTTTATTGGTATATTTGTACAAGCTACACCTTATATTGGGCTGGGATTTAGCTCAGTTGGTAGAGCACTGCGCTGCAGTCTCTGAGGTCCCGAGTTCAATTCCCAGCACCGCAAAAACAGGAGAAAGACCTGGCAATCCACTCCCAAGGCAAGCCTGAAACAGTCTGCCATTGAAAACCCTATGAGGGTCGCTATGAGTTGGATACCGACTCGACAGCACCTAACAACAACAACACCTTATATTAAAAGATAAGATCCATTTTAAATTCATTGTTCATACTATAATTTTTCACATAAAGGTTTATAAGACAATTGGACAATGTAATTTTCTAGTTGTTTCATTATTTATGACTAAAATTTGGAGTCAAATCTTTCTCTGTGAGCCATTCATTTGTCAGGACACAGAGCTGTCCTGAAATTAGGAAATTTTTTTGCCCAAGAATATCTAAGCAAACATAGCTACCTGGGGAGAAGAGAAACTATAGTGATCTTTATGTAAACCCTTAAATTTCTGATATTGCCTGTCCAATCTCTCCCTTGACACTTAATCTAAATATTTTCAAAGTAAACCAACTAGAGTATAAATGAGTAGATAAATATATTCATTTGTTTCATTCTTCAGAAAGATTTTCTTTGAGCTTCAGCTCTGGTAATGTATCTGTCATATATGCCCTCTAGTGGAAGATAACATATATCCTATGGGTATTTCTTTGTCTCTGTTACAATGAAGTAAATAAAGTCTCAGACCAAGTCTTAGTCATTTACTCACTTCCCTTCTATCTATGCATCAAGAAAATATTTTTGAAGTGCCTACTATGTGTTAGGCATTACAGTGAATTGTGGGAAAATGGGGAAGGATAGGGGAGATCAGAAGACAGATATTAATAAAAGAATGATTAAGCCAAGCACGGTGGCTATTGTTGTTGTTAGGGGTTGTCCAGTCAGGTGCAACTTATAGTGACCCTCATAGGGTCTTCAGTGGCCCAGAATTGTTTTGAGAGTGGGCTACCATGTCCTTCTCCCATTTTATAGAGTCCTGGGGATTGAACTCAGGGCCTCAGCATGTGCAGAGGAGCACTCTACCAAGTGAGCTACACCTGCAAGCCAAGCAACGCAGTAGGGTGAGGCAGGACAATTACGAGCTGAGGCTAAAGGCAGCCTATGTAATTTAGTGAGACCCTATCTCAAGACAAAAGAGTAAAAAATAGACTGGAGGTGGAGCTCAGTGGTAGAGCACTTACAGATCGTGTCTGAGGCCCTAGGTTCAACACCCCTAGTACTACAAAAATAAATAAGTAAATAAGTAAAATAAAAGATGATTAAATGAGGGGGGCTATGAGTGGGAGAGAACTCCAGGATGAGTCTGAAGTATCCTATTTGGTTACCTCTATAGATAGCTGAATTAGTAACTAAATATAAAATATAAAAGGAGAAAACTATATATGATTCAGCGAGGAAAATAAGAAAATAATTCATTCAGCTTGAGTGCCACATTGAGGTAAAGATGTCTGTGAACATGCAGGTGAAGAGAATTTGTGAGGAAGTGCAGATGTGGGACTGGATCACAGACGCATATTTAGGTCTAGATATATGGACTTAAAGAGATTCTCAAAGAAAGGATGCAGTTGATGTTCAACAGTCCTGCAGGCAGGGGCAGAGAACAGTCACTCACAGCAGAGGAATAACAGGAGAACAAGATACCATGGATTGTGTGTAGAGAACACTGGTGATGTTGTTGAGATGAAAGAGAGTGAAGTGAAATACATAAACATGAAAAAATTTTTCTCAGATTTATAATTTGCCATATGGATCCCAGAGCTTAACCTTCTGGGGTTTTATAAAACTATTGATTAAGCTATGGGTTCTTAAACAAGTCTCTTAGTGTCTCTTTATCTTCTTTTTCCTTATTTGTAAAAAGTAAGAGATTTGATAAAATGACCTGAAAGCTCCCTCTTTGCTCTAATATGTTACATACAGTAATGAAAACACTCATGGTCACAAGTAATTTCTTAGGAGATAAAAGTAAAGGAACATAGCCATCATGTGAAGTTCACATTTTTATAAGAGAATTAGCCACATTAAAAATTGTGAGATGGTACTAAAAGGAAAATTAAGGAGTAACTATTGCTTTTTTGCTGGATGAATAACTTTCATCCTATAACAACTGGAGGAACAAATGAAGAATATCCATAATCAATATATTGGTGATTTTTTTTTCACCAGCTTCATCTAAATGGCATATCATATAGTTACCAGATCATAAAGAATAAATTGTTAAATCTGGATGACTCCAGATGATCAGTGAATCACATAATTACTATTCAGTATAAATATATACTCTTATGAGACAAATGGTGTTTTTTAAAAAATTTATACACAGATAATTGAAAAATGCCTGTAGCTGTAGCACTCTGGCATCCGATACCATCAGATCTCAAAATCTAAGCAGTGTCAAGTTAGTACTTGGAAGGGAGACCACCTAGGAACACTGGGTACTGTAGTCTTGGGAGAAGGACCTGGAAGCCCACTCTCAAAAACACAATCAGCCATTGAAAACCCTATGAAGCACAAATTAGCACTGACATAGTGATGGGCATGGACATGTCAGGAGGTGTTTTGCCTGTTGTACATAGGGACGCTGTGAGTCAGCATGTAACAACAAAAAAAAATTTTTTTAAATATTTGCCAAAACTCATGCTTTTGTACGCAAAATAAGTGTGGATGACTTTCAGAATGTCATCAGTACCATGAACTCCCAAGGATATTAGTACACAGTAGTACCATGGTCAAGACAATTAAGAGGGAGGGCAGAAGAGGAATCATTAGCATCCAAAGGCATTTGTATCTGATGATAATTGTCCCCAGGTGCTCAGGTTAATACTGCTTTCAGTGGAAACATGTGGAATAAGCAGCTGTCATGAATAGAATAAAAGCTTTGCTCAGCCAGAGAAACAATTGGGAACTCAGTGAACCAGTACATGCTTGTACCTTAGCAAAGCAAATATTTTTCACCAAGCCCATAGACAAAATTAAAACCAGAAAAGTTTTTTTTTTTAAGTAGAAATCTTAAAAACATTCCAAAATATTCATGGGGTGGGGTCCCATCAATATTCTTTAATTAAAATAAAACCTTTTAAAAATCATTTTCCAATCTATCAAATCTATAATATCTTAAGTTCTTAAAATACACTGCATTGTGCTTTAAATATGGGGATCGAAATAAAAATAAATGTATTCTGGAAGTTCCAAATCCTGCATCTCTAATTCAGTGTGAAAAGAAGCCAGGGGATGGTGCATCCAAATTGCTGGCACCTGCACTTAGACACAGACTGCTCCTGGTCAAAAAACGCCCTTGGGTTTTGCCTTGAGTACAGCATTGATGTATGTATGAAAGAAATCAGGGTTACAGTTCTGAAATGAACCTTAGTAGATAAACAAGTTTAATTTGGAGACTGCAGGCAGGCTTATGGTATGCATGTGTTTGTGTGTGTGCATTTGTGTGTAGCAAAAAGACACAGAGAGTGAGACCACTGTATATAACAAAAAAAGAGTGCAGATTTGCTTTGTAGAATTAAAAATAAATCAAGACAATATGGGGCAATGCAGAAATGTTAGACTTAAGCAAGACTCAGGGCTGAGATGTAGCTCATTGGCAGAACATTTGCCTATCATAAGCCAGGCCCTAGGTTCAATATCTAAAAACAAAAACAAGACAGAAGTAAAGGTTGTATCACTTATCCATTATTCATTTAATCATTCAGTAGGTACATAGTGTGGAACAACCATTATGCTATTAAATTATGACCAACATGAAATTATATATTTAGTAACCTTGATTTTAGTTAAACAATATGAAATTACCCTTAAGTGGTCATTTTACTCACAAGGTCTATTTCATATTTTTAAACATGCTATTTGATTTACCACTAATCACTCTAATAATAATTCAACACTTTATAAGGACACTTTTAATAAAAGCACAAATTTATAATGAACCAAAATGATATCCTGCAAAGTTAAGCTGTGACCCTGCTACACAGACAAGCACAAATTATATCAATTTACAAAAAGAAAATAGTTCTTAAAATCAGAGTCAAACAAGGACTTGCTCTTCTTGATGGCTTGTTGTTGTTAGGTGCTGTCAAGTTGCTGCCCATCTCATAACTCATAGCAACCCTATGTAGAGCAGGTGAAACACTATTGTCAGTGCTTCTCTGCTATTCATAGGGTTTTCAATGGCTGATTGGTTTTTGGAAGTGGGTTGCCATATCCTTCTCCCAAGCCTGCAGCACCTGGTGTTCCCAGGCAGTCTCCAGTCCAAGTATTAACCGAGCCTGACCCTGCTTAGCTTCTGAGATCTGATGGGATTGGAAGCTACAGTGATAGGACTATAGACATTTCTAGATGGCTTACCTACTGCAAAATAACAAGGTCAAAATTCTTTTTAGAAAATTATTACCTACAAAACTTTTGGGATTTAACAGTGGTTTCAGTAACTTTAACTAAATCACTTAAAAAGTTCATCTATTTTCGGTAACATTAAACCTCTAAACTTAATGTTTTTGGATGAAAACATTGAAAACATTGACTGGGCTGTCATTACAGTGATAGTCCTACTGGGAAAGAAATGAGTCCAGTTTACAGAATGGAGATCTTAACATAGTGGTAGATACTTCTAAAGTTCATCTTGATTTTTAAAAATGCTTTCATGCATCTTGTTGTTAGGTTCTGGCGAGTCGTGTCTGACTCATAGTGACCCACATAGGGGTTTCAATGGCTGATTGTTTCAGGATGGCTTTGCGAGTAAATTGCCATGTCCTTCTCCCATTTTTGTGGTGCTCGGAATCAAACCTGGGACCTCAGAGTCTGCAGAGCAGTGCTTTACCATCTGAGCTAAATCTCAGCCCACTTTCATGCATTATGGAGGCTTACTGTCCTCAGCTATTTGAGGTGTTGTAGAACTTATAAAAAATTTTTTTTTCCAGTACTGGGGGTTGAACCCAGGGCCTCGCGCTTGCATGCTTTGCAAGTGCTGGACCACTGAGCTACATTCCCGGCCCACTTTTTTACTTTTTGAGACAGGGTCTTGCTAAATTACTCAGACTGCCTCTGGTCTTGAACTTGCAATTCTCCTGTCTCTGCCTCCCAAGCCACTGGGATTACAGGCGTGCACCACCACGCCCAGCAACTTACTAAATTTTCATATAAATTGTTGTTCTTCCAATAGAACTATTAAATCATCTTTTAAAGTCTGATGTATTTTCTACCTTCCAAATGGGCATTCAACAAGTTTCAGTTATGTCTTCATATTATTCTTAACTGTGATTCAGTAGTTCTTCATAAGGAAGGATAGGCTAGAGGGAGAACAAACTACATGACAAGGTCCATATTAGAGAGAATTAGCATTTTTAAAATAAAGTTAGAATATGTTCTACATTTTAACTTCTCATCTTATGCATTTTAGTAAGTGCATATCTATCATAATTCCACTGGTGTTTTTACCATGTAATTTACCATGAACAGGGTGCCTATATAGATAAATGAATTCACTAGATAGAGGGCATTTAGGAAGGTCAGCTTCTGACAGTTAACTGATCCAAAGTCATACCTAAAAATATAGATGGAAGTTTGCTTCAAGAAATAGCTTCAAAGCTGGGTATGGTGGTGCATGCCTGTAATCCCAGTAGGCGGAGATAGGAGGATCAAAAGTTAGGGGAGAGAAGCAGCTTTCATATTTTAGTGAGACTCTGTCTCAAGATAAAAAAAACTTTTAAAAATCAGGGCTGAGCATGCAGCTCAGTGGTAGAGCACTTGCAAAGTATGCGCAATATCCTAGGTTCATCTCCCTAGCACTGCAAAACAAAGAAACAAACAAACAAATAAATGAAGTACAAATAAAAGAAATAGCTTCAAGAAGTAGTTTATCTTTTAACAATGATTTGAAAGTGATTAGTATAAGGTGGTCTAACTTTAAAATGCCCCCACCAGTTTCTGCAGTCTGAAAATCAGAATACACTGATAATTACTGATGATTGGATTGTAAAAGGTGGAAATAAAGATGGCTCAGTAGTTGGAAAATATGCCCTTGGTGACAAAACAATGCCCAAGATCTCTTGGTAGAATTTTATCAGACCAAGGACATTTTCATTGCAAATACATTTTTTTCACCAATATAAACAGGAACTATACACATGGAATTCACCAGATGGAACACAAAGTAACCAAAATGACAACATTTGTGGAAAGAGACCATGGAAAAGCTCCATAATAGAAGTCAGAACAAGACCAGATGCTGATTGTAGATCAGGCCATCAATTGCTCATTTGTTGTTGTTAGGTGCCATCGAGTCGGTATCCGACTCAGAGCAACCCTCTGTACAACAGGGGAAACACTATTGTCAGTGCTTCTGTGCTGTTCATAGGGTTTTCAATGGCAGATTGATTTTTGGGAGGTGGTTGCCAGGTCCTTCTCCCAAGCCTACAGCTTCTGGTGTTCCCAGGCGGTCTCCCATCCAGGTACTAACCAGGCCCGACCCTGCTTAGCTTCCGAGATTTGATGGGATCGGATGCCACAGGGCTACCACTGCAGGTGCTTCAATTACTCATACATAGGTTAAAATTGAAAGTGAAGAAAATTAGAACAATTGTATAAGACCCAGGGTATGACCTGAGCATATCCCACCTGAGTTCAGAGACCATGTCAAGAACAAATTTGATGCATTAACACTAATGATCAAAGACCAGATGAGTTGTGGCATGACATCAAAGACATCATTCATTAGGAAAGCAAAGGGTTATTAAAATGACGGGAAAAAAACAAAAGACCAAATTACATGTCAAAAGAGACTGTGAAACTTGCCCTTGAACATCAAGCAGATAAAGTAAAAAGAAAGCACAATGAAGTTAAAGAACTAAGCAGAAGATTTCAAAGGGAAGTTCATGAAGAAAAATAAAATACTATAATGACATGTGCAAAGAGCTGGAGATAGAAAATCAGGAGGGAAGAACGGTCTCTGTTTTTCTGATAGGCAAAACACAAGGCTCCAAGAATTTATGGAATATCAATTGAGATGTTTCAACAAACAGATGCAGCACTGGAGGTGCTTACTTGTCTATTCCGAGAGGTATGAAAACAGCTACCTTGCCAACTAACTAGAAGAGATCCATATTTATGCCCATCCAACCAAATGTGCAAATTATTGAACAATATCATTAATATCTCACACAAGTAAAATTTTGCTAAAGATAATTTAAAAGCAACTGCAGCAGTATATTAACAGGAAACTGAGGGAAAGTCAAGCCAGATTCACAAGAGAGCATGGAAGCAGGGATATCATTGCTGATGTCAGACAGAAATTAGCTAAAAGCAGATAATATCAGAAAGATGTCTATTTATGTTTTCCTGACTATGCAAAGGCATTTGACTATGTGAATCACAACAAATTATGGATAATATTGCAAAGAATGGAAATGCCAAAGCACTTAATTGTATTCATGAAGAATCTGTACATGGACCAGGGGGCAATTGTTCAAACAGAACAAAGAAACACTGCCTGATTCAAAGTCAAGAAAGGTGTGTGTCAGGATTGTATCCTTTCCTCATACCTCTTCAATCTTAAATCTAAGCAAATAATGCATGAAGCTGGACTTTATGAAGAAAAAAGTGGCATCAGAATTTGAGGGAAGACTCATTAACAACCTGATTTATGCTAATGACACAATTCTGGTTGCTGAAAGGGAAGAGGATTTGAAACATTTACTGATGAAGATCAAAGAACACAGACTTTAGCATGGTTTGCGCCTCAACATCAAGAAAACAAAACTCCTTGCAACTGAGTCAGTAAGCAACTTCATGATAAATGGAGAAAAGAATGAAGTTGTCCAAGATTTTGTTTTACTCGGTTTTATAATCAACACTACAGAAACAGCAGTCAAGAAGACAGAAGATGCATTCCAGTTGTTGCAAAAGACCTCTTTAAAATGTTGAAAAGTAAAGATGTTGCACTGAAGACAAAGATGCACCTGACTCATGCTATGATATTTTCAGTTGCATAATATGCTTTTGAAAGCTGGACAAAGACAGGAGAACAACTGATGCTTTGGAATGATGGTGCTGGAGGTGATTATTGAATATACCATGGACTGTCAAAGAACTAACAGATCTATTCTAGAAGAAGAGCAACCAGAGTGCTCCTTGGAAGCAAGGAGGGCTAGACTACATCTTACATACTTTGGACATGTTGTCAGGAGGGACCAATCCCTGGAGAAGGACATTATGTTTGGAAGAGTAGCAAGTCAATGAAAAAAAAGAAAAACCCTCAACTAGATGGACTGACATAGTGGCTTCAAGAATAGGCTTAAACAAAAAAAGATCACATACCTGGGACAATGTCAGGGATCCGTTCTATTGCTATGAGTCGGACTTGACTCAATGCCACCTTACAATGACCACCACCACCTCAAAAGATATGCACTATATTTTGAAAATAAACACTTGCATAATTAGGTTATTTTAACTGTGAATTATTCATGTACTACCTCTCTAAACAGAGCATAAAACATGCTTATTTATTTGTTCAGTTGCTCTGCTAGGCTGATTCAAAATAGGTTACCAGTGAAGGAAGACAATTTTTGCCGAGTCTTGCAAGAGTTTTATCTATATGCCCTAAAAATAGGGAAAGCTTTCATGTGAGAAACTAGCTAAGATTCAAGAGTCATGAATTTTAAAGATAGAATAGCCAGTTTTTTTACAAATAAATAAATAAAGTCTCACCATACAAAATTTTCTGGGCTCATTGTTGTTTTCAGTCAGAAGGTCTCTTCTCATTCTATCCTCTCAGTGGTATCTACCTCCCAGATCCACATAGAGTTATTCCCAAGTGAGATTCCAAGTAAATTAACACTTTTCTTATGAGTGAAGTAGGGTGTGACTTTAAACCCTTATGCAGTGTCTGTCCTTGGCTGTCTACACTGCACTTCCATCTAATGGAAGGTACCTTTAATAGAAGCCTGGACTAAAATCAAAGTGGAGCCAATTTCCTGTTTCCTTCTTCATCATTTACTTCATAGGTTTATAAGAAGGAAATGAAGCATTCCTGCCCCCATGTTCCTCTATTGGCTACCAGGAGGAACAAAGAAAAACAGTACAAGGAGGACACGCAATCTAAGAGCTGTAAGATATCCCAAGAAAGGGGAACTGGAAACAAGATCTCTCAAGTGTTTTGTTTCTTTGACCAGGAGTTATAACCTCATAATGATCATGCTTTTGTCATGTGTAACACCACTATTTCTTCTTAAGAGTAAATATAGGAACAGAGAGGGTTGAGTTGAGTTTTTTATTTTAACCCAGAGATGAGATTATTAAGACTTTCAGTCACAATGCAAAACCCACTCGGGAGACCTTATGAGGAACCGAGGAAGATTGAGTTGCTAGTCAAAAACCGTTCCTAGATTGAGCCAACAGTGATCAAGGGGGCTTGACTAGAGTGCCACCTACCTGAATATAGAGGTGAGTTCAGGTGGAAATGGAGATCAGGAGAGCTCCAGGTGAAAACAAATAAACTTTAATGTAGACATAAATCTAGTTGCAATGATGGAGCTAAAATGTGAGGCATAAATAAATGAGAATTTTACTACAGGTTGTTATAAAGACATGTTGAGAGGAGTATAAGGAAGAATCAATCCATGAAAGTGCGAGGAAAGAGTGAGTGCATTAATTTTAACAAGTAACAAGGGAAAAACAATTGAGCAAAGAGGTGAATGTGTGGTCCTGTGCTTATGGCAGAACATAGCACATTACTATATGATTAACATGGAAGACAAATCACTTTACCTCTCTGGACCCATTTCCTTTTTGCAAAATGAGGGGATTAGATTGACCTGGATGATATATAATTTCTCTTGATGATTTAAAAACCTGTGATTTAAAACTCTAAACCAACCTGAATAACAGACTTATTTGAAGACAACCAACTTGTTTAAACTATGAGATTTTATCATAAAAATAACAAAATTTTTGCTAAGGGTATGTTCTACAACAGTGACTTTTTCCATGAAAGTGAACTGAAGGCTATTAAAGGGAAAAAATGAGATCCAAGAATATAAAACCCTCAGTGGAAAGATTTCTGTTGGGGAGTATTATGTTCTAAATCATTGCTTTAAACTTAATGTGTATACAAATCATCTGTGGATATTGTCAGCATTCTAATTCAGTAGGTCTTGGAGGGTGAAGTGCTGAACTTTTAATTTTTTATAAACTCTGGTATGATGAGTACCACTTTGTTTTCATATCCAACTATATATTATATTTTGAATACTTAAGGTAAAAAATAACAAATCCATGTGTACTGTATTTTATTCATAGGTCAAACTTTTGGCAGTGGTGACAATGATATCCATCCAGAAGTAGCTCTGTGTCAGGGGACTCATTCTCTTATATAGTTAGGACCCATGTCATCAAAAATAGAATAGGTTATACTCAACATCTTTTCAAGTTTAATGGATACATCAGTGGACTATTCAATGCTTCTTAGAAAAATTTCTACCCAAAATGTCAATTCATATTTTGTTAATATAATTTTGTAATTAAGTGGGTATAATTTAGGTATTTTGAAAATTTTCACATCCTAGAAAAATATATAAAAGAGGTACCAGTGTAAATATACATATGTATTCTGCCTTTAAATATAATTCAATCTATTTTATTGGACTGAATGCGAGCTACACTTTCCGAATACAGTGTAAGCATAGAGAAAAAATCTTATTATTGTTAGAAAATAAAAGTTATCTGAGTATTTTGTCCATGAATCATTTGAACCCACTCAGCTGGGTCACCATCTAATAATTTTCACCTGTGTTATTTTTCACATTCCACTCATACCAGTTGCACTTTAGAAAGTAGATTTAGTGTGGCTGCTATCAGTTTCCACCACTCAGATCTGATTCCAACATACATTTTAAGATATTTTGTTTACCTACCAAAGGAATTAAAGAGTTTGGAGAACTGAAGCTCAAAAATACATTATGTCTTAGGCTGCAAGTGGCCTCTCTTTCAAAAGTTTTCTTTACTGAGAGTTTCTACATTGCAAGTATCTCTCTTATTTAGGCACTGCAGGGAAGTTTTCATTATCTCACATTTTCTAGATGCCAATGAGTAGAGCCTCTTCTGTCCCTATCCTTTCACAAACATGTAGTTAATACCTTGTACTAGAAGAGTGATATCAGGTAACTATGTTGGATCAAATTGTTTTAACTCAACAAAAAGAAATAATAAATACATATCTGTTCACATTTTCTTTGTGACACTGAATCCTCTTAGCCTGTATGTAGTATGTTTGAAAATAGAAGTAAAAGTATTGTTCTTTGTAAGTGCATACTTGCATCCCATGACCCTTTATTTCCAGCGTATTTTTTGTTGATACTTGAGATGTAACTCTAAGTATGTTTGTGTGGGGGGAGAGTGTTGTTTGAGATGAATAGTTAAGAAAGAAATAGGATATAAATTAGGATTTAATTTTATGGTTTCTATATTTTCTCTTCATATAAAATTCAAAATATCCTACTATGAGAGTGCTTCATTCTTCATCATTTATTGAACTGAACTGAATTAATCTTGGATGGTCTTGCCACTAACTTTTCTTTGAAGGTCCCAGTCAAGCAGCCATTACCTTTGACCTTATGTGAGATCTGACTAATTAAACCTGAATTTCCAGTGTCTCCAGTCTCTACCTAATAATAACCTGCAACATGAATATGAATTAAAAGAGAAAAAATTATCTAATGGCAAAGCAGCTTACAACAGAATAATACATACTTCCAGTATCATAAATGCTTATGTTTACACTCAGAATATTTTTACATTATGGAATATACTTCTGCCATGAGAAGATACAGTACAATTGGCAGGAATATTGTACAAAAGTATACTTGCCATTTTTCAGTTACATCTAGGCAAATTTCAAATAGCCAAATCCATTCCTGAACAGGCTTATGGTCAGACAATATCAGTTCATGTATTGGTGATGTAATCTCTTCCCATAGTGTTCTAAAGAAAAAAAAAGGTGCAGAATTTACAATAAAGCAGTAATGATTAGGGAAGATTTATTTGGCTACTCATAGAATCTTTCTATCAATGTTTCTCATTATTTAAGTGAATTTAATATTATTGTGCATTGGGTGTCTAGAAATTTTAAGTTCATCTTGGAGGAATGACTAAAAAGTAGAGATGTTCATAAATTTATTTAGGGAATAAGATATAATTAACAGTGACTTCCTTAGTATAATTTCTACATCAGTATGTTCAAGAATGCAATAGTTTTGCCTATATTTGTCTAAAGTGTTTAAACAAACTAGAATTTGGGGCTTACATTGAATTAGACTCACATATCATTAGTTTGTTGCTTATTTCCACCTAGCATGGTTTATGGGTAGACATTTTCAAGCTATAATCCAGCATATCCCAAATAATTTTGTTAAGTAGCTCATTTGAACCAAAATGGAAACTCTTAGAGAAAAAAATGTAAAGTTTGTTTAGTAATATAACACTATTAAAAATAGAAATGAAATAAGTTGTTCTTCTCTTGAAATGCTAATTTTTCCTACTGAACAAAAATATTAATTCAGACCTATGGAAACAAAAAAGGCAAAGAAAAAGCAAGCAAAGAAAAAGTATAGAGATTTATTTGCAAGGTAAAATTCACCTTTTCCAAATTAAATTCCAACTTGATCCCAACGTACATTAGCAATTATAAGTATTCTCCCTAATAGATTTTTAAGATCATTTCCATGTAAAGTAAAAATTTATTTTTTTAATATTAATTATGCAAATTAAGCAATTTAGCTTGATATTTCTGAGGTTCTTTACAAATTAAATTTCAAATTATGTTTTAGTTATACATTTTATATTATTTTTCTCAGCACCATAATACTGTACTGAATTCTACAAAATCAGTATTAACTGGTTGACTGACCTTGTGCAAGTCACTTCACGTCACTTAGATTCTGATTCCTTATCTGAGATTTGATTAGGGGAGAATCATTAAATAAGACCTAAACTCTGAGAATTTAAAGCTGTATCTCCATTATCATGTCAACAAATATTAAAGATGATGATAATGATAGTCATGTTTATTAATTAATGATGATGATGATGATAGTCAGTTTATTAATCACATTGTGATGTATCATGCCCTAGTAAGCAGAATACTGACTCACAATTATGCCAGAACCAGTAAAATTTTACAATTTTGCCATGTGATTCCAGTTAAGGACATTGAGATGGAGTGATTATTGTGGATTATTTAGGTGGGCTCAACCCAAGCACATTTGTCTTTAAAAGCAAAAAGATATTTTAGCTGCTGTTGAGAAAGAAATGGCTGAAGATAGATGCAATGAGAAGATAGATGCAATGAAGATGATGGCAGGGGTTGACAAAACAAGAAATGGATGCATCTGATGGGAGTTGAAAAGAGCAAGGAAACACATTCTCCCCCAGAGCCCCCAGGAGAGACCATGGGCCCACTGAGACTCATGTTAGACTCTGGCCTTCATGAACTAGGTTGTTGTTGTTAGGTGCTGTAGAGACCAGTCTAACTCATAGAGACCCTCATAGGGTTTGGGATTGCTTGAGAGTGGATTGTCATGTCCTTCTTCCATTTTTGTGGTGCTGGGGATTGAACCCAGGTCCTCCAAGAGTGCAGAGCAGTGCTCTACCAACTGAGCTAAACCCCAGCCTTCATGAACTATATGAAAATAAATTTATATTGTTTAAGCCACTTTATTTGTGCTATTTTGGTACAGCACCAATAAAATTCTGATGTACCAGAGTCTCTGCTAAGTACTTTAATTCATTTTGGCCTCACAGCAACCCTAAGAAATAAGAAATATCATCATCCACAAGTTACACATAAGGAAATTGAGTTTTAAAATGCTTAATTTCTGATGCTCCAAGCTTATAAATAATAAAGCCAACATTTGATCCCAGAACCATTTTGTCTGACTAAAGAAAATGTATTTAAAATCCTGCTACATTTCAAAACCATTTACAAATTTCTTGTTTCATCTCCTTTATTGTATAATGAAACCATTTTAGCCCAGTGCAGTTGTGCATGGCTATCATCCCAGAGACTCAAAAGGCTGAGGCAGGAGAGTCACAAGTTAGAGGCTAGAGGCAACCTGCATAACTTAGTGAAATCCTGTCTCAAAAAAAAGTAAGAAAATGGGTGGGGGTTGCAGCTCAGTGCACTTTCCAAGGAATATATAAAGCCTTGGGTTCAACCCCCAGTACCAATTTTTTTTCTTTACTAATTGCCTGCTTGAAAGAAAGGCCAAGGAGGAGATCGCTGAAAGGATGTTGGATATTAAGCCCTATAAGAAAGAGTTGTTATACATTTTTTGTAAAAGTAATCTTATTTCCCTTGCTAAAATCATCAACTTTTGATTTCTCATAATTCTAATAGCTTCCAAGTATTTTACAGGGAAGAATAAAATTGTCATCACTAGTCTGACACACTCTAAAACATAGCAAAAGATCTATTTATAATAGTCCTTCCTTCCTTTCTTCCTTCCTTTCTCCCTTCCTTCTTCCCTTTTTTCAAGCTCAGCAGCAGCAACTCATTCACTTAAGAAGGAAGACAAAGTTTGCTGCTCCTTAAGAAAGATATGTTCAGTACTGATTTGTCAGACAACAATGCTTTTTATTTACTGTTATGATGTCCTCACTGTTTGTCATTGTCTTGTTCTTACTGTTTTTCCCATCTCCTTGGTGCATTAATGTTTAACTCCCTTTTTACTGATCCAGACTGAGAGATCATTTTGCTTTAGAGCTTTGAACATTTTATAACCTGCTCTCCAAAATAACACCACTCCATCTGTGTCATCTGAGGAGATGGATTTGTGAAAGCTGTATGGTCTGTGACACTGGACATGGCATCTCATTCCACATTAGAAAGCTGGAGCAACCAAAATGTTTAGCTCTTTGGTTTCTTCTTCTTTGGTGCTACAATCCCTTGAAGCCACTTAGGAACTGCCAGTATCTTTGATTTTTTGTAAGCAGGAAAATTTTTGACAAGAACTGTAGTATAAAAAGGACCTTTTAACATGAAGAGAGGGAGAATGAGCGGAGCAAAAGTTGTCTTGTTCTACAAAGGGAGAGAAACATGAAGATGTGTAGAGACAAAGAGAGAATTTGTGAAAGACAGAATCCTGACTCAAAAATGACAGACACGTTTGGCCAACAGAAAAGTGAGACACCCACTCCTCGCAAAAAAGAAAAACTATAGCAACATGTTGTTGTTAGGTGCTGTTGAGTATATAGAATTATTTTCATATGAAGAATGTGAGGTTGTATTTAAATTACACAAAGTGAGGTGGAATGCATTTTGCACAGCAAGTGCTCAGAATCAGTTTTTATTCAAAATTAGCAGACTATCAAATTACCATTTACTACCTATGGCTTCAAATACTAAATGATTAACTGAGATAAGATTGATGGTGATGCCTAAGAATTAAAGAAATGTTAAAGATATTGAAAATCATAGCATTACAGAAGATGTCTTAAGTTACACAATACATATAAACTTTTTACAGAGGAGAAATAAGCTATGTCTTCTCCATCATTCTTGTTTGTTTGTTTGTTTTTCTTAATTTTCAACAACTGGTTGTTCTCAAAGTCTAAACACCTCCATTCATTATACTCTCCAGATGCTTAGCAAAAGTGCTGATAGTTTCCTTCCAAATCTTTTTGGAAAGGTGGATTTTTAAAAATACCTATGTTTTTTCCTACTGAGAGATCTCTGAGAAGATGAATAGGTAAATATGATCATAACAGGTTTTCTACAAATATGAAATAGTACAGAATACATCAATACTTATTTTCCATGATACATTTTGATTTCTTGAGATTAAATAATTTTTTTCATGTAAAATACATCTTAAATTTAAACATTAGGTGAAAGATGTCAGCCAATGAATTCAATTTATAAGAGAGCTATAACAATACTAGTATATCCTCATTATATAACAAAATTTTATATAATTATGTCAAAGCCATTTAAAATTAATTGATTGGTTGGGGGTGTAGCAGAATGACAGGGTGTTGTATATGAGGTCCTGGTTTGGTCCCCATCACAGAAAGAAAGAAAGAGAAAGTGGGGCGGGGAGGAAGGAAGGAGAAAGAAAAAAGAAAAGAAGAAAATTATCCAAAGAAAAAAATAGATTCTGTTCCAAGAATTTACAATGAGCTTTGCTTCTTTGTGTGTGCGCGCGCGCGTGTGTGTGTGTGTGTGCGCGCGCGCGCGCATAAAGAAAGGGAGAAAGATGTGATAAGGGTGGAGGGAAAGCAGAAGGAACGTTAATACCCTGAACACTAGCACGAAACAGGCTTTTCAAAAAGCTTTTTGTCCTCCACAGTCACTGAAGAGGAAATGTCTATTTTGTATCTTCCTCAGTGTCTTCATGTTTGTTGGACTTCGTGTAGCAGTGACCACAGACCTCGTTCAGCATGCCCCCTCTCATTCACTATGCTTTTGCAAGGTCTTTTGACATTCTTGGTGTTCAGCACATTAACAGAACAGAGTGACTGAGGTAGATAAGGTTATCTTCAAGTAAAGCTGTGAGGTAATTTATTATTAATAGAAGCGTGCCATCCTGACAAGATTACTTCTCACCCTGCCCAGTAGAGTGAGATATTCTGGTTGTCCAATTAAAACGTGTGTGTGTGTGTGTGTGTGTGTGTGTGTGTGTGTGTGTGTGTGTATTGTGTATGGCAGGAAGTATACAGAAAAGACAAGAAGAAGTAATGATGCATGGTCAAGATTAGCTTTCAAATATAGGAAGAATTGAATAGGCTTTTCCATTTCTTCTTTTATTCTACTACCTCTTTGTAAGTATTCTTAGTAGTATAACTTAGAGAAAAAACTTCATATAAACTGTACTTCCCACCTAAACCAAGAAAATCATAACAATGTTTTCTTCTTATTTTCTTTAAACAATAATGAATCATTCTAAGAAAGGAGGTCTTTAAAATAGTCACAGATATATGAAAGATCAAAAATGGTTTCTCTCTAGATACCAAATAGAAGGCAGAGAAGCATTCGTAAGACTTTTAGGATAAGGAATTTCCTTTAAACTCCTTCTGTCCTTGTATTTGAATCTGTACATTTTTTATTGGAAAATTTTAATGGACACCTTAATGTGATTCATTCTCACATGCTTTTCATTGTGACATTTCCATATATGCATTTTGTTGAACATTATACAGATAAGTTCCCCCTTACCCTCTTGTGTGTTTCCTGTCCCCATCCTATCCCCCCACCAAAGACTTCTCTTCCATTTGCTTGTCTTTTTATGGTAATATTTTTCTATATATCCTTGGGTTCCAGTTCTGTTTAAGATAGAAACTTTTTCTGTAATGAACTTTCTTTTTACATTGTCAGTACTATTACATGAATTTTCTAGCCTGTCTATATTATTACCATTCTTTGGTATTATTGCTGTTATTATAATTATTTCCAAGACTATTAAAGTTGGGCTGTTCACCCTGAGGTCATCCTTCCCCTATTCCTCCTTTCTCCTTGTTCCTCCTCTCCCCCCTCTCCTTTCCCAGGATTTACTCTTTTTGCTAGATCTCCCCCTCCTTCTTTTGCTTTCCCCAAATTGTCCCTTCTCTGCTGGGTCAACTTTAGCTTTTTTTTTTTTTTAATTACATTCCGACCTCTGCGTAGGATTTTTTCCTTCTTATAATTTTGATTCAGCTCCCACATATGAGTGAGAACATGTGGTGTTTCTCTTTCTGAGCTTGTGTTCATTCATTTAAAATAATTTTCTCCAATTCCATCCATTTTGCTGCAAATGGCATTATTTCTTTTTTCTTTGATTGCTGAGTAGTATTCAATTGTGTATATGTACCATAGTTTTTTTATCCATTCTTCTGTTGATGGGCACTTTGGTTGGTTCCATATCCTTGCTATTGTGAAAAGTGCTGCATTGAACATGGAGATGCAGGTGTTTCTGTGGTATGATGACTCATCTCCCTTTGGGTAAATTGCCAATAGTGTTGTAGCTGGGTCGTATGGTATATCAATTTTTAGTTTTTAAAGGTACTTCCATATTGATTTCCAAAGTGGTTGTACCAATTTACACCTCCACCAGCAGTGTAAGAGTGTTCTCTTTTCTCCTCATCTTCACCAGCATTTGTTGTTACTTGTTTTATTGATCTTGGCCATTCTTCCTGGTGTAAGGTGGAATCTCAGAGTTGTTTTAATTTGCATTTCCCTGATGGCTAGGCATATTGAGATTTTGCATGTGTTTCATGGCTTTACGGACCTCTTCATTTGAGAACTGTCTGTTCAGTTGTTTGCCCATTTTTGTATTGGGTTGTTTTCTTCGGTATTTTTTTTCTTAAGTTCTTTATAAATTCTGGTAATTAGACCTTTGTCTGATGTATAGGATTCGAAAATCTTTTCCCATTCAGTGGGGATTTCCTTGACCCTGTTAATTGTTTCTTTTGCTGTACAGAAGCTTTTTAATTTCATGTAATCCCATTTATCTATTCTTGTTGCAATTTCTTGAGCAATTGGAGTCCTATTAAGGAAATACTTTCCTATGCCTATATGTTGGAGTGTATTACCTACCTTGTCTTCTATTAGTTTTAAAGTTTCTGGTTTTATGTTGAGGTGTTTTATCCATTTTGATTTAACTCTTCTGTATATTGAGAGATGTGGGTTGGTTTCCATTTTTCTGCAAGCAGATATCCATGTTTCCCAGCACCATTTATTGAAAAGGCTATCCTTTTTCCAGTTTACTTGCTTTGCTCCTTTGTTGAAAATTAGGTGACTATAGGTGTGTTCAGGTATTTCTGGATCTTCTATTCTGTTCCACATGTCTTCAGGCCTCTTTTTGTGTCAGTACCAAGCTGTTTTTTCTATTGCTGACTGTAGTATAGATTAAAGTCAGGGATTGTGATTCCACCTGCACTAGTTTTGCAGCTTAAGAGTGTTTTGGCTATACGTGGTCTTTTGTTATTCCATATGAAGTTTTGGATCATTTTTCCATTTCTGTAAAGTCTGTCCTTGGAATTTTAATGGATATTGCATTAAATCTATAAATTGTTTTTGGTAAGATAGCCATTTTTACTATATTGATTCTCCCTATCCAGGAGCAGGGAAGGTCCTTCCATTTTTTAGTATTCTCTATGATTTCTTTCTTTAAAGTTTTGAAATTTTCCTTGTAGACATCTGAATGGTCTTTGATTAGGTTGATTCCAAGGTCCTTAATTTTCTGGTGGGCTATTGTGAAAGGTATTGTTTCTATAATTTCCTTCTCTTCCTGGTTATAGACTGTACATATTTTTGAATTGGCTACCACTACAATTTACTAGGTGATTGATTGTTAGATGCTGTGGAATCAAGCAGCCCTATATACAACAGACAAATCTTGTCAACAGGCAAAACAAGTCAGTGCTTTTCTGCTATTCATAGGGTTTTTAATGGCTAGCTGTTTTTTGGGAGTGGGTTGCTGAGTCCTTCTCCCAAGCCTGCAGAATCTGGTGTTCCTGGGCAGTCTCCCATCCAAGTACTAACATGGTCCAACCCTGCTTAGCTTCTGAGATCTGATAGGATCAGACACCCCAGCGGTACAGCTGCAGGTGTGATTTATAGTATGATATATATAATACATATAAAGTTTTCAGAGAAGATATCTCCCTAGATATGTGTTGTGCTGGAATTGGCCTCATTTTTATTTTTTAATGAAGGATTATTAACAAATAAATTTCCTTAAAATATAAATGTGCTTGGATATGCCCTTTTCTATATTCTTTGTAATATGATTCAGCTCATCAGTGTTCTGCAGTGACATTTACAGAGTCACATATACTGTCCTGTGGTCACCACAAGTGCATTTACTTCGTAGATTTTGTCCTACCTTAAGATGTAGGACCCATATGTTGTCCAACAGAAATTTCTTGGATCTTATTGTTTGAAAAGAGAGATTGGGTTATCCTTTGTGAAGCACCTATTATATGCCAAAGTGACTGATATTCTACATTCATTATCTTCTTAATAATGAAAGATAGGTACAATTGTTCCCATTTTATAGTTTGTGAAGTAGAGAGGCATAGAAATGAATAATGTGAGGAAGGCTTGGTGCCAGGGTTGAAAACCAGAACACTTAAATGCTAAGGGTAGGATTATTTTGTATTATCTATAATATTTGCCTTATTATTCTGCAACTGAATAAACTAAAATATGAACTTCAATATGTGGAAGTTTTCTGAAGGTTAAATATGTGAATATTGTGCTAGGAATTTCAGAACACAGGTCTCTACACTAAATTGAGAAGAGGAATACGTTGCAGTTTTTCTGAAATTTGATAACCTTGTAACCATAACCTTGTTATGTTTGTCAGATTACCAAGTGTATGTGGTTTATTTATCTCTCTTTATTCTGGAGCAGGATGTGGTAATCCACTCCTAAGGCAATCCTGAAACAACCAGCCATTGAAAACTCTATGAGGGTCGCTATGAGTCAGACCTGACTCATCAGCACCTAACAACAACAATAATATCTATTTACTAGTATAATATATCTTTACCTGTCTTGCTATTATATGGGCCATTGTGATATATGATATCAATTTCGTTCCATTAGTGCCACATTTTATAATAATTAAATGTTTTACACTTGGAGCTCCACTCTGCAAAAGAATAGCAAATGAGTGTTAAGGAATCCAGTACAGCGTTTCAGAATAAAAACCTTCAGAGGTGAAGAATGGTCCAATAATAAAACAAAAGATCCAATAAAACATTTTAACAATTTAGATGACTCCTTGCTAAATCCTTATGTTGTTGTGAGGTACAAACATATAACATGAAATACGCCTGTAAACAGCTATTCAGGAGGCTGAGGCAGGAGGATTACTAGTTCAGGGCCAGAGGCAACCTGTGGAACTTAGCAAAACCCTGTCTCAAAAAATAAAAAGTGGGCTTGGGATGCAGCTTAGTGGTGCAGCATTTGCCTAGCATTCTCAAAGCCCTGGTTGAATCCCTCAGTACTGCTAAAAGGAAAAAAAGAAAAGAAGAGAAGAAAGAAAGAAAAAGAAAGAAAGAAAAAGAGGAGAGAGAAAATACAACATGAAATATTGCATAATGCCTTTAGTATGTTTCTTGATCAAAAACTACTGAAATAGATTGGAAAAATTTAATCAATATGTAACAAAAACATTAAAATCTTTTTACAGTTTTGTTTACAGTATATATTCAAAATGATGTCAATATTTAACAATAAGAATGTCAAAATTTGTCTCATTTTTCTTGAGACAAATGAATAGCACTAATTATGATAGTACATTACTAGGTTACTTCTGAGTTTGTGAAAACAATTAAATTGTACTCAACAAATAGAAATAATGTTTAAATAACTAAAAACCCAGGAAAGTAGAATTTTCAAAGCTCAAGAGTGGAGACCCTGTTTCTTCAATATCTAAGAGGCCCTATTTCTCCAATATCTATACACATGTGTTTCATACCTTTATAATAAGTTGATTTTAGATAAGAAACAAAAAAAATTGGTAAGTGGAATACTACTAAGACAAACAGCCTAAAATGTTAAATTATAGCTAAAAAGTGAATATAGAAAGCATGTGGATTTTTCATGATACAATATTAGCAGCTTAGTTACTAGACCCGGAGATGTGTTTGCTTTATTATTTCCTTCAAAATTCCTAGCCAAAAATTTCATATAACTTTAACATGGCTTTTATTTCCAATCATGTTTAGAAGAGTCCTTTAATCCTATCTTATTAGAGCAAAGAAACTTTTTTTGCCTTAAAAACATGTTCTATAAATCAGTTCATGTCTGTTTTTCTATACATACAGATTAATTTTTGTTCATTGATTAAAATCCGCTGGAGTTGGAGAGTTAGTTGCTTGATGTTATTAGTCCATTAACCTAAACACAAATGATTAAGTAAGTTAAATATTAGCAGAGATGGTAAATAAAACCAAATACATTTATTCCTTGTCATCTGGCAGAAAGCTGATGTGATTTCTGGAAAGAACAGACAACTGTCTCAAACTACTTACATTCAAATGTGACTACCTCTTTCTTCTTCTTCTCCCTCAGTCTATATTCAATTAGTTCTAGAAATCCTTAGGAAGAACTTTTTACAGTCAAGAGTTTTAGAATTGCTATACTCTTAACAAATACTGGTCCCTTTAAACTAATAAAATTGCTGTTGTCTTTTCTTATTTCAAATTACTTTGCCTAACAACTACTTTGTTTTTAGAACATATTTGCAGAAGGTCAGTATGTTGTGGATTGCATTCTGTCATACAATCTACTCAAATCATCATTAATGGTTTTCTTTAGAGCTCATACAAATTAAAATCTCCTAATTTGTTTCGTATGGGGGAAGGACATGGCAATCCACTCCCGAGGCAATCCCAAAACCATCAGCCATTGAAAACCCTATGAGGGTCACTATGAGTTGGACAGGACTTGACAGCACCTAACAACAATAATTTGTTTCTTATGAGTCAGACCATTTGACAGCACCTAACAACAACAATTTGTTTCTTAAATATTATATATGATTTATCACCATAGTTTCCATATCATTTGACAGAATTTTTCTCCAGAATTCTACTCTCAGTGCTAAAATATGAATCATCACACGAGTAAATCTGTAAATGTACAAACCAATTTGCCCTAACCAAGAGGAAAGGTATAGTTCACTTTTTGATTGCTAAGTATATGACTCGAAGTTGTTAGATAATAAAAAACTAAAACTCTGACAAAGTGAGACATATATATTAATTTTATTTCAATATGTTTGCTTTATTAAAAGAAAATACAATTTCAAGATACTTCTTCCATTTTCTTTTTGTTCCAATGTCGTCAATTGACAAGTAAAAGAATGTGCTAATGATAACAATGGGAAACTATTTTCTTCTACTTTCAACTCCTAAGAATTAGATATCAAAGCTAGCACTCATTTGAATGCCAAAAGATTTGGTAATAGTTGTGTTGGTGAGTGGAAAGTGAAGTGTATAGGAACACTAGCAGTGGCCTTTTCAGTCACACCACAGACTAGAATAGTGAGTGATTTCATTACCCTCGCCTTCCCGTCAGAAAGCTGCAATTATTGGCTTAATCATAAAGTAATTATTGTATTAGGATGGGAGAAAATTACTGAAATAGAAAAACTATCATACTTCTTTAATATTAATATGCAAAGGATGACTAACTTTTCTTCTACTTCTTCCTTCTTGCATTCTTCCAATTTTTCTTTTTTCCCCTTTCTTTCAGAACTCTGTAATTATGTTTTGTTTTTTGCAGTTCTTAGGGGGTTGAAATCAGGGCCTTGTGCATACTGAGCAAGTGATCTTCCACTGAACTGCATCCTCAGACCCTTGTTTATTTTTTACTTTGAGACAGATTCTCACTAATTTGTACAGGCGGCCCTTTGGTCTTGAACTTGTGATCCTTCTGCCTCAATCCCTTGAATATCGCCTACATTATAGGCATGAGTCACAGTGCCCCTTGAGAATTCTGTATTTTCAAGATGCAAGTTTTATGTGTGGTGGTGATTAAATGACATTTTGAAAAAAATCAATCTTTTTAACAAACATTTTCTCTCCAGCTTTAGCAAACATGGAGAAAATATTGATATAATGTTTACAATTTAATGATAAGAAAGGTAACCTTTCGATTAACTGCTTCATTGCATGTCACAGTATGTATACTTGAAACGTCTTTTCTTCTTTTTATCATTTGTAACAAGATTCTCCAAACTCAGTTCAATGATCCTCTCTCATTTATAGTTTCATGGAAGAAGGACCAGGCAGCCCACTCCCAAAACAATCAGCCGTTAAAAACTCTATGAATAGCAGAGAAACACTGTTTCATTCTGTTGTACAGAGGGTCACTATGAGTTGGACCCAACTTGAGACACCTAATAGTAATTCATGGTTTCACTTTCCACAGTGTCAGTTATTCATGGTTAATTGTGGTTCAATTGTGTGAAAGACTAACTGCAAAATTTCAGGAGCAAACACTTCATAAGCTTTAAATTGCATGTCATTCTGAGCCACATGATGGAAATCTGTTCAATTTTATTTATATTGTTAATCTCTTACTGTACTTAAATTATAATTTAAACTTTGTCATGGATATGTGTGCAGGGAGAAACAGTATATATAATATTTGGTATTATTGGCAGCTATAGGCATCCCCTAGGGGTTGTAAGAATCTCTCCTCACTGGGGGTAGTGGTACACACCTGTAATCCCAGCAACTTGGGAAGTGGAGGCAGGAGGATCGAAGGTTCAAGGCCAGAGGCAGCCTTTAATGAGACCCTGTCTCAATTTAAAAATAAAAATGAGGCTAGAGGTGCAACTCAATGGCAAAACACTTGCAAAGTATTTGCGAAGCCATGGATTCAATCTTCTAATACTACAAAAGAAAAAAAAAAAGAATATCTCTTCTCCAGCTAAAGGAGGACTTAAATAATGTACTAAAACCATTTAGAAAAAAGTGCATTCTGGGAATATGAAGGAAAGAAATATTGGATTGAGAGTAAAAAGAGTCATTTCCTTGATTCAGTTCTGACTTTAACATTTAAGCTTCTTTCATCCTCAGCATACTTTGTTATATGATGAGTAACCTACAGTAGGGCTGGGATTTAGCTCAGTTGGTAGAGCATTGTGCTGCAGTCTCTGAGGTCCCGAGTTCAATTCCCAGCATTGCAAAAATGGGAGAAGGACCTGGCAATCCACTCCCAAGGCAATCCCGAAACAGTCTACCATTGAAAACCCTATGAGGGTCGCTGAGTCGGATACTGACTCTACAGCACCTAACAACAACAACAACAACCTATAGTAAATAATCTCTAAGGTCATTTCTCATTTGAATACACAATGACTCTAAATTATATTTCCTTATAAAAGCACAATAACAAAAATATTTCATACAGCCAGAGTCGTCTTATCTGCCAAGAGTGCTTAGGAAACACAAAGGTCCTGGACAGCCAAAATAAATGCTACAATCCACAAATGAAATATTTTTTTAAGGAAACCCCTGGGGCCCCCACTCAGAGACTGTTTACTCTTTAAATAGGATCTCTTTTTGTGTTTGATTATTTTGTTTTCAAAGGCCTGGCACTTTAGTGACAAATTGGAAAGGAACTGCGAGGCAGTCACAAAACAGAGCAACGCATGGGAAAATGCTTTTGTAGACTCTGAGGTACTGTGCAAGTGTGCGCTGTTCTCCTTAGCAAGAGTGACTGACACCTGACAGGAAAGTGAGAGAAAAGATAGACAAATTAGTTCAGACACAACACAGGAATTCCCAAATCCTGTTGGGATGGGGCCGTTTAGTACATTGGCAAATGGGTTTACTTGCTTCAATAATTCTGGAGCTCTTCCTGGAATTATAGCACAGTGTATGCTTATAAAAATGAGTCATCTAGGGAAGGTTCATTTATATTCCAAATAATATTTGGTTTAAGAGATGATGAACTTGGAAAATGCATTTCTAATTACTATAAAAATGATAGTTATTTTCATATAACCTGATTTGATGTCAGGAGAGAATGCAACATGGTCCAAATGTTTTTCATCTAAAGGAATTAAAAAATGAAAATTCAAATGGTTTGTAAGAGGCTAAATTACAAAGACCTAGAAAATTATATCTTTATGACCCTGAATAAATGAAATATTACTTTGGTTCTTAAATCCAGATAATTTTTATTATCCATGATGGAAGTTGTTGTTGTTATTAAGTGCCATTGAGTAGGGTCCAACTCATGGTGACTCTCATAGGGTTTTTGATGGCTGATTTTTTCGGGATTGGTTCAGGAGTGGGCTGCCATTTCCTTCTCTCTTATGATGAAAGTAGTTAAGATATAATATTAGTTTACTTTATTTCATATTTAAATAAAATGGTAACATACTTGGATCATAATTTTCTGCCATGTGGTTTCTACACTCACGAGCTTATTGAAAGATAAAAAGCACATGCCAATATCCAAACCATATTACATCCTGAGGCAATATAATAAGAAAATTAAATAGTTCTTCTGGAATAGGGCTAATCAATTTACAGGAAGCTCAAGTTACAGCTGAAAACATTTAGTACATACATAGTTAGAAATCAAAACCAAATTTGTTCTGTCGAGTTACTAAAATGTTAATTAAAAATTCCAACAGCAAATTAACTTTTAAAGTGAACATAAGAAATCTGACATATTTTACTTTTTAAACTTTTGTCAGTTCACAGTTAAAGGTAAAAGGGCTTTAGATACCAAATGAAAAGTAAGTATACTTTTCTCATAGTGGGGACTGTGAATTCTGGTTTTTAAACTTTATGTTATGTCATATTATATATAATAAATTGAGACAGGAAAGCCAGATCACTCAATGATTTGGAGGTAAAAATGAGGTAAGAGCATGGATGTATACTCTTCTATACCCTGTTCTTTCAACTGTAAGTTACAGAACTTGTACTTTATCTTGAATTTTTACTAAAGATATCTTATCATCTGTTATCTAATCTCAATGGCAAACAACATTTCAGGAATGAAGACCTAGGTGATTATCAGAGTCCATAGTCCTAGGGGCAGTAGGCCATGGTTTAGGAAATCATTTCCCAGAGTCAGGGCATCTGAAGAAAGTGCACAAAGGCAACTAAATGGTGAATAGGAGAAAGGCCATCAGCCAGGCAACTGCAGGTTAATCAGAGGGATTGACTTCCCAGCAGACCAGAGCACAGTTTTCTCAATTATCCCTTTGTACCATTGGGAAAAAAAGACAAGAACAGGAGAGATTGCTAACTCCCAACTACCAACAACTCTCAAAGGAGATATTTGAAAGATAGGAAAATAAAGTTTTCCACTGTCTCATTGTAGGAGATGCATTGAGCATCAAGTCAACATAGAAATTCACCAGCAAGCAAAGTTAGCAGCAAATGTCTTTGACAACTGTCTTTGGTCACACTATCACCCTAAATTGAAATACTAGTGTAATGGCTTTGCAATTTACATCAGAGCTTTGCAAGGATCCTTTATTCTCTCATTAGTAATTTCAGAACAGTTTTGGAGTCCCAAGTGTACTCAGAAACTGCTCTACAGAAAAATTAGCAGTGGCTAAAAAGAGCAGTATTCTTGGCCCTTTGTGTACATTTCAATTTTTGCCCTTTCTTTGTCAAAGGTCCAAGTGGTAAGTGCAAAGTCTGAAAAACGAACATTGTTGTTTCTTTAGAACTTTTTAAATTCTATCTTTGAGTTTTTCTCTTTCTATAGCTTGTAGTGTATAATGAAAAGGGCTTGAATGTGTTAAAGCCAAATGCATTTTACACTAACAATTCGCATTTAGAAATCCAACCACCCAAAACCACTAGAGTTAATATTTACTTTGGACTGTTCTGTTTATTTAGTCTCAGGCTCTTCCAAAGAGCTAACACAAAAAGGCTGCCTTCCTATTTGCCTAGCTTGTGTGTGATTTCACACATAGCATATGATCTGCTTCTACAGAGACTAAGTATTAGCTGTTCTTCATGTGAGCAGTGTACTTAGCTGTGTTGGGAAATGTGAACTTTGTAGCTGGAGGATGCAGTGAACTCACTGAAACTCGTATCGATTCCATTTTGGAAACATCTTCTGTCTCTTTTTCACTGTGCCTCCTCTTGTTCATTCCATTGCCCTATTTCACTATGATTACATAACTTCGTAAACATTTTAGATCTCCAACAGGGCTACCTGCCCCTAGTACCTTCTCCAGCTGGTTTTTGTCCATGCTGTTGCCAAAGATAATTTTCAAGAGCAAAAAAATATAACTACTTCAATGCCATCATTAAAATAAGCCAAATAAGCCAAAATTCCTTTAATTACTTACACATTCTTCATGGAATAAAGTCCAAATTCCTTAAGCTTTTGTTTAAGGTCTTTCCAAGCATCACCCCATAGCTTCATTTCTGCTGTATTTCCCTCCATTGCCTCTCACTGGCCTAAAATCTCAGCCAAGATTGGTTGAACAAAATCGTTTTGCTCAGTGTTTCTTCTGCATGGATTTTCCTTCATTTTCCATCACATTGAAGAAGTTCTTACCTGTGAAGAGTTAATATGAATGTGCTTTTTAGGGGCATAGCCTTCTGCATTCTTTTCATCATCCTCTTCTGCTCCTATGTTTGGAACATAGTCTCTATTACTCCAACAAATAATAGCCGGAGAGATGTAATAGCTAACACTTATTGAGCACGCATTGTATGAAAAGTAGTTTTTAAAGCATCTTACCATACTCATTTATTATATTCATGATACTAGGGGCTTGATACTATTATTTTCCTCAATTTTATTGTTGGAAAACATGAGTACATACCAGTTAAATGACTACCTGGAGGTCACCTCACTTACTAGTAACAGAGATTGATTCAAGTGTGAGTCCAGAGATCATACTTTAACTGCTGAGCTATGCTATGCTATGCTACTAGTGCTGTTTGATTTCTGCCTTTTTATACATTTCAAGTATTTGATATGTTAATAGCCAACCAATAGCTTAGTCCAATTTATTTGAATTAAGATAGATGGGGCCTTTTAGATTAAGGAAATTTGGTATCTAAAACTTTAATAAATTATTAGAAAAAATACTGAGGAGTGTTTGGTATAGGTCAATAATAAAAATATATTTAATTTTAAGGAGATGTACCCTATATCTCTTTACTTCACATTTCTTTTATAATTTCTTGATTACATCATCATTATTCGATAAAAGTTTAACCCATATTTACTATAGTCTATTCTTCAGGCACTTTTCATATTTTTCTATTTTCAATAGGTTGAATAATCATATACACCATCAGAACTTTTCTTACAGCTATGAAGATTTTAAAAAGAATAGCAAACTTCCGTAATGATATCTTTCTGAAGTACATTTGTATCAGCTATTTTGATTAACCATAAGACATATAATATGTTCTGCTGGAAATTTTATTTTCTGGAGTAGCTCCAAGTTTTTAAAATTAGAGGTGCAATTTATGCATTTCTGAATAACCAAATGTCTGAAAACATATTAATTACCTTGTTGTTGTTAGGTACTATCAAGTCAGCGTCTGACTCATAGTGACCCTGTGTATAACAGATGAAGCAATATTGTCAGTGCTCCTCTGCTATTCATAGGGTTTTCAATGGCGGATTAATGTGTGGGAGTGGGTTGCTGGGTCCTTTTCCCAAACCTACAGTATCTGGTGTTCCCAGACAGTCTCCCATCCAAGTACTAACCAGGCCTGACCTTGATTAGCTTCTGAGATCTTACCGGATTGATGCCACAGCTATGGCTGCAGGCATTAATTACCTAGAAGTTGTTTAATATGTAGTTGATGATTGAACATGCAATAATAATTAAATTTACATGTTGAGAATTCCTAATATTCAGAAAACATAAGGAAGAAAGTATTTAATGTCTGATTTGAGGGTGTTCCTTTCATCTGCTCTATATACACAGAGAAGTGGAGTTGTAGCTGAATAACATTCACATAGAGCATATTTTTGGAGGACTCTTAAGAGGAAGCTAACTTGGACATTACCACTAGATTTTCAGACAGTGACACAGTCCAAGTTTCAGTCTTTTCTATTTGGTTTGTTTGGTTTTCCAGTTAATCACTTCCTGGGGGAAGCTTTAGGAGTTCTTTCCACTATAGACCTCAAATGAGATTCATAAACAAAACACATGATATAATCTGAAGCCCTGCTGGGACTCTTAACAGCTCTGTGTATAACCTGCTATTCTTTGAATGTGTAGGAACAGTGAACATTTTTTTAACCTAAATGACACCATTGCCTTTAAAAGCTATTAAAACCAGCAAAGCCAAAAAGGTATTGTTATATTATTCAGTTAGGAGAATTTTGAGTGCCGTTATCTCACTAAGCAGTAACCATGAGAATATTTTCAAAGACATTGTCTCTTTTTAATTTAATGGCAAGATGAAGCAAATTTTTTAGCACCTCAGTAGAATTGTGAATAGGTGGAGAACATAATCATAAAACTGCAATTGCCAAGTCACAGCACAGACACACAAGACCCGCAGGTCATCAGAGGTCTTGATGTTTCTGGAAAGTCAGCACCTGCTGAGTTTGCCTAGGGATTCAGCTGGGGGGACTTGGACCACATTTACTGATGGATGTCAAAACTTTGCCCTTAAAGATGTTTATGTTCTTCCTGCCTCTAAACCAAGAAAATTTGGATGAGGCTGTCTAAAAATAGAGTGTATTCCATAGGCCAAAGAAATTATGCATCTTAATTTTTTTAGTTTAATTGGCCATTTTATTATCTATTCTAAGTTTATAGAAAAGTTCAAATGGGAAATAGTTTCCACTTATTCCCTTTACTCAACCATTTCCTGTTTCCCCTATTACTAATATATTTGCATTAGTATGGTCCCTTTGTTATAATTGATGAGCCAATACTGATTCACTATTAGTACCTAAAGTTCATAGTTTATATTAGGCTTTCCCCTTTGTTTTGAATACCTAATAGGTTTTGACACATGTTTAATAATATTTATGCACCATTACTATATCAGAATAATTACACTGCCTTTCTTTCTCCCTTGAATACCTGGAAGTTAATGATGTTTTTACTTTCCCCACAGTTTTGTCTTTTTCAGAATGTTGCATAGCTGGAATTGTTCAGTATACAGCCTGTTCAGATTGGATTCTTTCACTTACCAATATGCGTGTAAGATTCTTCTGTGTCTTCTCATAGCTTGATAGCTTATTTCTTTTTATTCCTGATGGCTGTCCCATTGTCTAGATGTACGACAATTTGTTTATCCACCCATTTATTGAAAGGCAAGTTATTTGCTTCCCAGTTTGGTGATTATGAGTAGTCTCTATGAATGAGTTGGGCACAGTAGTACACACCTGCAATATTAATGACTTGGGAGGCAAAGGCAGGAGGATCTTGAGTTTGAGGCCAGAGACAGCCCGAGTAACATACTGAGACCTTTACTGAAAATAAAGAAAATAAAAAATGGGCTGTGAGTGCAACCTAGTGATAGAGAGCTTGCAAAGTATGTGTGAGGCCCTGGGTTCAATTCTCAAGTACCACACACCACACACACATCCAAAGAGTCTCTATGAATGATCGTATGCAGGTTTTGCATGGACATAAGTTTCAATTCATTTGAAAGTCATAATTGTGGTAATTATTTTTGGTGGAGAGAGGAAAATAGGTTTTCAAGTCAGAAATACTTGAATCCTAACTTTTTTTAGTCTTTGACTACATTTTTCTTGGTGGTCAACTGTGCTGATGCTACTGTTCTTGGTGTGAGAAATGCATAAGTGGCTATTCTGCCTTTTACCTGAGCACTGAATCCACATTAAAGTGCCTTTTTAGCTCCCTGCTTCCTGATCTGAAAGAGTTCTATATCCTTGGATATTTATGGTTTTCTACTTTATTTTTTACTTAGATAAGCTAGCATGGATAGGTCTTATATTTCCTGGCAATCAGTTCTCAATTACGATATGGCATCCAATTGAGAGAGAGAGGTTGAGAGAGAGGTGATTAAATACAAAAATTTATTTTCTTTCTAGTCTTTCTAATCCATAGATTCTTAAAAAATACTTAAGGCTAAATATGCAAAGCTTTTTATGGCTTTTAAACAACATTCCTGCATTATCCACAACATAGAATTAGACAAGAAAATTGATTTGTTTTCTATATATCTAATAGTGATAAGAAGCAGGCTTGAAAGTTAGTTTTGAGCTTTGGCTTTATCATGTACTGGTTTGATGATGTTGGTGTAATTTCATGGCTTTGCAGGGTGTATAAAATATTATTAGAAAAATGAAATATTATATTTGTTCATCATAGAGGTTTCTTTGTTCATTGTGTAGGACTTTATAAAGCCCAAACACACAAAAGAATTTACCATGAATATATGAGTGTATTGAAATTATAAAACACCATGAAAATACTTGCTATTTTTATTATTGCTCTAATGTATTTGGGGCTTATTTATTTTATTATAAATATTTAAACTATACAACATGAAGTTTTGATACACATATACATGGTGAAATGTTTACTATAGTCAAGTAAATCAGCATAGCCATCTTCTCACAGTAGTTACTATTTTTGTGTATGGTACTTGAAATCCATTCCCTGAAAATTTCCACTATGCAATGTAGAATTAGAGTGTTGTAAATATAATAATATTAACTATAGTCATCATGCTGTGTTTTATGTCTCTAGATTTATTCATATTGCATAAATACAACTTGGTACACTTTGACCAACATCTCTCCCATTCTCCTGCCTCCTCATTCCTGGCAACCACTGAACAGAATACATAGAACTCTGTTCTATGTATTTGACTTTTTAAAATTTAACGTATAAGTGAGATCATGCTGTATTTTTCTTTCTTTATCGGGCTTATTTCAATTACCATAATGTTCTCCAGGTTATCCATGATGTCAAAACTGACAAGATCTCCTTTTTTTAAGGCTGAATAATTGTGTATGTATAATAAAAGAAATTGTGTGTGTGTGTATATATATATATATATATATACATATATATGACAATTCTTTATCCACTCACCCATCAACAGACCCTTAGGTTGTTTCCATACGTTGGCTATTGCAAATAATGCTGCAATGAACATGGGATTGCAAATAGTGGTTTCATGTTTTGGAGGATATATATATATATATATATATATATATATATTATATGTGTGTGTGTATACACACATATATATGTGTATGTATGTACACACATACACACACACACACACACACACACACACACCCCTCGGGAGAAGGATCCAGCAACCCACTCCCAAAAAACAATCAACCTTTGAAAACCTTTGAAAATATATATATATATATATATATATATATATATATATATATATATATATATATATCTAGAAGTGAGATTGGGGGAATCATGTGGCGGTTCTATCTTGAGGACCCTTCATACTGTTTTCTATAATGGCTGTACCAATTTACATTTCCAACAACACTGGACAGGTTGATTTTGTTTGGTTTTGGTATCCGTTTGCTTGCTTTTCTCTTTGCTCACACCCACAACAACACTTGTTATTTCTTGTCATTTTTATAACAGTCTTCACAGGTATAAATGATATCTCATTGTGATTTTGATTTGCATTCCCCTGATGCTTATTAATGCCAAGCATCTTTCACATACTTATTATGGCCATACATCTTATTTTGTTTGTTCAGGTCTTTTGCCCATTTTTAATATGCTTATTTGTTTCTTTGTTACTGAGTAGTGTGAGTTTCTTATAGATTTTGGATTTTAACTCTTTATTATATTTATTATATACATGGCTTGAAATATTTTCTCTCAGACTTTAGCTTGCTTTTCCATTATGTTGAATATTTCCTGTACTGTGTAGAATCTTCTAAGTAGAAGATTTAGGTTTGATGGAGTCCTACTTGCTTGTTTTTGCTTTTGTTACCTGTGCTTTTGGTGTCATATACAAGAGAATTTGGGCCAAGGCAATGTCAAGGAGCTTTTCACCTATGTTTTCTTCTAGGAGTTCTATGGCTTCAGGTTTAAGTTTTTAATCCATTTTGAGCTAATTTTTGTCTATACATTTTTATTATTAATTCACTTCACTCTTTGCTAAATCAAATAATTTAGTCCTGCTCCCTCTGTAGTTAAATCTTAAGTTTCCAGAATCTGCCTACTAATATAAAAGGGTCAGTCTATTTGTTTTCCAAATTTCTCTCATGTGTTACTCAGGATCTCCTGGGAAGCAATGTCAAGTGGATTTAACATACAAACATTGCGGTAGAAGTAACAACTAAGTGAGAAGAAAACGAGGAGAGAGCTGGAAGTGCTGGGAGAATCATCAGATACCAAGTAAATATAACCCTAAGGAAAAGATAGAGGGGCATAAGATTGGGTGGAGCATCTTAAACTGTCAGGCACTCTAAGGAAGGTTTGTCAGGACACCAAGGTGTGGGTAAGCCAGTCGGTCCTCATGGGAGTAACTCATCTCCCACAAACTTACCTGCTTTCTATTCCTGCTGCATTCAGCTGTTAGCTGGGAGCAGCTGGTGGTAAATGTGATATTAGCACAAACCCACTGATAGAGTTCCAGCAGTTGGGTCCTTGGTAAGTTAGGTTTGCTGCAGTTAGAGATTTGTGAGGTGCATTTTATGTCAACTCTACTGCACAAAGATTTTTTCCTTAAATAATAAGCAATGAATATGAAACATTTAGTTGATACTTAAATAAGGACATGAAAGTATGACATAGAGACAGGCAACATGATGCAAATTTTAACAAACACAGAATACCAGCTACATGCAGGTGCATTCTCCGGAAGAGGTGTGCATGCGCAGTTTTATAATGCAATCCACATGCTCAAGCTCCTGTGTGATCACAGGCTACAGATGAGCCACTTGTCTGTTCTAAGGACTTGTTTACTTTGTCCAGTTTTTTATTTTTCTTTTTTATTTTTTGCCACCTTGTCCATGAAAGGTTTCCCAAAAGTCTTTGGGGAGAACACTAAACTACTTCCTAAATTGCAATGTAAATGCACAACACATAAAATTATAATTTTCTTTTGGGGCTGTAAAATGAAGTTTTCAGAGAGATCAAATCTTTGAAAGAAAGGGAAAGTTTCAAAACTGGAAATAATTTCAGGTACAGGTTTCACCAATCTTTATAGAATTTCTCCATTCCGATGCCCTAGAAATGATAAAATTACCTTTCAGTACAGCTTCCTATATTTCTCATCTCTACTCATTGCCTTCCTAAATTATCTTGTTCTCTTTCCCACTTTTCCTCCCACTCATCAATTAAGAATGACTGTCATAGAAAATGGAATATATGAAAAGTTATTGTTAGAATATTAATAGATATCAGCATTACCTAAATTTATGCATCCCACAGTTACCCCATTGAGCTGCCACTGAGCACAGTGGGTGTGGATCCCCATACTTGCTCAGTCCTTGATGCCACACAAGATCTCTTAAGACTGGAACATGATTTCAACTTCATCCTACATGTTGTGCTGATTTCCTAGGTGTATGCAACTTTTTAAATTTGTACATTTTATCTTTCCTGTAGTTTTAATCTCTTTCACAAATTTATCTCAAATCTTCCTATTTCTTTTTTCTTCCTCAGGGCCAGGAAATCAGATCTTATAATAAGTGAAGTTTACTCTTCTAGAAAGGAAGAAATGTCATAGAAACATGTTTTTTACCATGACCTTAACTTATATTGCAACCCCTCTGGGAGCTGTCAATTAAAAGCATGGAATTTACACAAATCTAAGCCTTGGAAATCAGCCAGCAAGCTGCACCAAATATATGGAAGACCTTATTAAATAGCTTTTTAACCTTTATTACTTATTATGTTTGATTGTACAAATCCACATCCTAAGGGGACATAGGCAATGCTAATTGGGGTGTATGTGAAGAAAAGAGAAAAAAGCTATTTCAAGCAATATAAACATTTTTCAGTACCAAATTAGATACTTAATGTGAAATATATCAGAAAATAGCTTACTGGACAAGATCACTCAATCATTCCAGAAGCAACACTCTGCAAGTGCTGGATCACTGAGCTGCGCCCCCAGCCCATTTTTTTTACTTTTTGAGACACGGTCTCTCTAAGATACGTAGACTGCCTCTGGTCTCGAACTTGGGATCCTCCTGCCTCCACCTCCCAAGCTGCTGGGATTACAGGTATGAGCCACTGCGCCTGGCCATTTTGTTGTATATTTCTTTAAATACAATTAACAAAGCTATTATTCATAGATACTGTCTGTGAAAACCATGATAATTTTATCTGTTGAAATCTTTGTGATTTTTCTCCTAAGTCATTTTGAAGAATATTAAAGCTATTAGGAATTTGTTGTTTGGGGATTTAAGAGTATTATCAAAGACAGCTTTGATTTTTCTCATATAAAGATATCTTTTTGTTTTCATGGCATTAAGTCATTTGCAGAAAACAAATTTAATAATGTCACAGTATCTATGAACTCTTTTTGAAGATAGACTGTTGTCTAAATTCCAAAAGTTTCCATTGCTTCAGCTGATGCAATTATGGTCTTTTGTGAAATATTGTGCCTATCTTTCTGTTGATTATGTTATCATGAATACAGTATCACTATGATTCTTCTTGCTCAAATAACTTAACTGTATCCACAATTTCAATATAGCATATGTGGTAAAAGGCACAGGAAAGTGTAATTTTTATCCACTAACATGGAACTGATACTTTTATGTAGTTAAACCTGGGTTTTCATGCCTAGACAATGTTCAGAGTAATGGAGCTTAAATATTTGCATTATTTTAACCTGGGGAATATTCAAATACCAGTTGCTCCTACCTACTTCTTTAGTTAAGCTAGTTCCCTAATGAAATTCTCAGGAGTTACACAGATATAAAGAAATTAGGGGTTGGGAGAATTAGAAAAAGAATATTTTGCTGATTATTTCCATTATATTGACTAATTTTCTGAGTAGAGGAATTTCCTTATATGAACATCTTAAAAACATAGCATTAAGGCCTAAATAATTAGAAGTATAGTGGTATAAAATAGTCAACTTTATGAACTTGAGTTAACCTAAGATACTAGTTACATGTATACTTTGAGTTTTATCATGAACAGAAAATGTACAGTAAAGAAAGACATACTTAAACATTTCTAATTAGTCTCCTTTGCTATGAAAATCTACTTTAAAATAAAACTTAGGCTACTGTTCTTTTCATGCTTCAAAATCTAAAATTTTTATTTCCATATATTATACCCCAAACCAAGATACAGAGTATGAAATATTTTTAAGTGTTTTTATTTAAGTTTCTCACCACTTAGGGAGCTGTGCCTTGGCACACTGGCATAAACCCCAAAATCCATTGAAAAAAAATTCATGTCTTGGGAATGATGACTTGGTAATACAGGGGTTCCATTGTGTGCCAAGTGTATGGGAATCTCGCTCTCCTCAGAACGAAAAAATGTGAGTATAGTTGCCAAAGAAACTCCCAAAGTCCAGTGCTTTCAGTGACATTTCAAATGTTCACCTAGATCTCTTTGCTTCCTTGTATGTATATTATAATCTACTAAATCATTTTTAAAGAAAAATTAGCTTTTTGAGGAGACAATTTTAAGATACACATTTCAAATCACTACAGTGCTCCCCATTCCACATTCTGCAGCTAGGTTCCCTGGAATTTCAAAGAACATTGTATGGTTTTCTGGACTGTTAACTGAAAAGAAAAGATATTGGCTCCTTGATCTTATAGAATTTTTGTCATTTACAGGGGCTTTAGTTTACCCATGATTTTGCAGCTTACTGCAAACTTCATGGTCCTTTCAAAAATGTGAAAGTGAGTAAAATGTAGGGATTTCCCTCAAATAGCTTGCTGAATAGAAGAAATTAAAATGACATCTTCTTCCTTCTTGAAAAAGGAATTTAAACTTCTAAATGTATGAATAAATATAAATTTCTAGAATTTGAACTCTATTAAGAGCAGAGTTTTTGGTAACCACTGCCATCTCATACTCTGGAACAGTGTTAGGCACAGAGCAGACATTTGGTAGTCAATGAATGAGTAAATGAATGAATGACATAAATTTTAATGCCAAAACACATGCAAAGAAAAGAAAAATGGCATATTTGTTTCTCACTCTGTCAAAGGGTTTGCAAACAGAATTGCATAGATCTATTTTCTATTCCTATATTAATGAACACTTATGTTCTACTAGTTTTTCAGTTCATTCATATTATATACATCCCACATTCCAATTATTAATGGTTGTTTACAGATGTTTCTCCTCATTTTGAGTTATACCACATCAGCAAATGGAGGTCCCTGGCACTTTACTCCATTTCTGTCATTAAGGCAGACTCAACTTTGAGGAGGCAGCTCTTCCCCAGTAGTCTTTTGAGTGCCTTCCAACATAGGGGACTCATTTTCCAGCATTATATCTGACAGTTTCTCTGCTATTTATAGGGTTGTGGCAGGTCAATGAAAAAAAGGAAAACTCTCCACTGGATGGATTGATACAGTGTCTGCAACAATGAGCTTAAACACAAATACAACCTGACACAGAATTGAGGAGTGTTTCATTATGCTGTACATAGGTCACTGAGTCAGACTCAACTGGAAGGCACCTAATAACAACAAGTTTTTCAGTATTCAAAAATGGATACTGTATATAATTGTATGTATATCCAAAAGCTGTAGTAGGACAGATTCATAGGGGCAGAATTGCTGGATAGAAAGGTGTTAGTATTTTTATATTTGATGGCATCAAATTGTGCTTCCATAAGTTCTATTCAACTTAGGGTGAACTTTAGAGGTTTTATTTTTTTTAACCAAGTTCACCTTTGACAATCTGATTAAATCTTTGCATCCTCTTTCTATAAAATAAACCCTCCAGTACACAATAATCTAAAATATTTTAAATGTAATTTTAGAGAGTTCACTCACTTAAAGTTTACTCATGAGTCCCAAGGATAGGAATCCTAGGCAAGTATAATAAAAATTTCCCCTCTTCTGATTTAGAGTTTTCTCTACAAAAATGAAATTAAGTCTCACAAATTGAAAAACTTTTGTTGCATTTTGATAATTTCCAAATAAAATTCTTTACTTACAATTTTAACATGCCACAAAAAGAATTCAAACACTATCACTGATGATGAAAGTAAAGAGATAGTAAAGATATCTAACATTTTATTGCATTTTATTAAAGAAATTTTATATGCATTTATGAATTTGGGAAAACTGCCAGTCTTAGAACATGATTCTTCAAGAAGATCAAAGATCTGCTCTGCAGAAATTACTGTAATAAAAAATTGAGTTTTGCTGTAAGAAAGAAAATCAAGTGTGACTTAGTGCCTCTCTTGGTCGTTCCTGTGGCATATCTCGAAGGCAGTCCTTATCTTCTTTGCTATAAAAGCCTTAATCCAGTACTCAAGTTAAATATAATTTCCTCCAAGAAGCCTTTACTAACATCCTCAGTCTCATTGCTCAGATTCCCTTTTATGCATTCCCATAGTACTTAGTTTAGTCATTGTGCACCTTATACTAATTCCAACATGATGGAATCATTTTCTTGAGGAAAATGCCTTGGTGTTTGGTTTATATGTTTCCAGTACAAAATACATCTAGCACTTTGCTTATAGTAGGTGTCCAATGCTTGATGCATGATTGAATGTACAAATAGATTAATTTTTGAGACAGGCTTTAAGGAAATATAGAAAATTAGGGTAGATGGGCCCAAGGAATGATTAAAACAAAAAAAAAGATAGAGGTGGAAAAAGTCCTAAACTAAGTGGGAGAAAGTGTGACTTATACTGCCTCATAGATCATTCCATACTTGTAGTATAAGGAAGAGGCAAAGGTAAATTAAGAAGGTAATTTTGATTACAGAAATATAAATACTGATAAAGTATTTTTTAACTTTATCTGTCACATAATAAGGATTACTTCGTTGTCCTATAGTCTAACAAAGTGGTATCATTTGTTGTTATTGTTAGGTGCTATCATCTCAGTCCAATTTATAGTGACCCCTATGTACAAAAGAATGGGAGAAGGACATGGCAATCCACTCCCAAGGCAATCCCAAAACAATCAGCCATTAAAAACCCTATGAGGGTCGAGATGAATCAGACAGGACTCAACAGCACCTAACAACAACAACAACGTACAACAGAACAAAACATTCCCAACACTGCGCCATGCCTGGCACTGTGTCAGTGCATCTCTGCTATTCATAGGGTTTTCGATGGCTGATTGTTTCAGGATTGCTTCAAGACTGAGCTTCCACCTCCTTCTCCCATTTTTGTGGTGCTGGGGATCAAACCCAGGGCCTCAGAAAGTGTAGAACAACACTCTACCAAATGATCTAATTCCCAGTCCTGATAAATATTTAGAGCATTATAAAATACCAAATTTTTCAATAAAATAAATAGCACATATCTTGAAACATAATCCTGGATGCTAGCATTATTTATGGTTTAGTAAAGTGGTCCATTTCCCCCAGATATTATTACATTGTGGCCCAACCATTCATCTAAACCCATAATTTAATGATTTTTGAATGATAGGAAACAGTCCAAAGAGAAAGGAATAGTTACTATTTTTCTTATTTTGTAAACATTACTCATTTATACCTACATGACAATTGTGCCAATTGTGAAATGCAATGCAGAAGGAAAACATTGAGCAAACTTTTCTCTACTTCAGATGCAGCAAAGAGCAGTTGTGGCCTCCAACTACCCAAGTTAGTTGAAGGGAAATTGACAAAGAAGAAGGGAGAAAAAGAAACCCTCTGTCTCTTTCTCTAAATGATACTATATTTCATTAGATGTCTTCTCCCATCCACTATCCATTCCAAATTACTTTGTGACTATAGCCCTTGTATCACTCACACATATGTACACACACACACACACACACACACACACATACACACACACACGGACACATACACACACAATTTGCATGTAGCTCATGACCTTGATGAAAATGTTAAATCTGTATTTAATGTGATACAGTATGGGAAGAATTGTGAGATAATTTCCTATGACTGAATCATAAAATCACAGGATTGGCCAAGACTTTCAAGATCACTCTGTCAGTAGAACTATAATATTTTGTTACATCAAAAAAAGTTTACATGATATGTATAGTTTAGAAAGTTTATAGATGCTGTAAAATTGGTATTCAATTGTGTTATATAAGATAGATTTGCTAAAACAAAATATATTTGTCATTTCTGTAAAGAGATTGGAAGTCAAATTCCAAAGTCTGCAGTCTATCCACCTAGTGTAGTTTAATGTAAGACATTTATGTAAGACAAACTTAATAGTAACCAGATATTGTTAGATATCATTTCTACCTCCATCCTTCTATCAGTATTCAATAATTATTTTGTCCTACACTAAGACTTTTGAAAACCCTGGATGGTTGCTATGAGTCAGACCTGACTCAATGGCACCTAACAACAACAACAAAAACACACTAAGACTTTATTTTGCTTTAAAATTCCTTTATTGGAAACACAGTTTTATTGGATATAAGAATCCAGTAGTTGAAGGTTTAAAGCACTATGGTTCTCAGTAGGTGGGGTTGGGGGCAGTTTTTGCCTCTGAAGGGATTGTTATAATGGAGGAAGGTGGTACTGTCATCTAAGGGGTAGCAAGGAGGCTAATAAGCATCCTATAACATACAGTACCACACCCTAAAAATAAAGATATGTTGTTGTTGTTGTTAGGTGCCGTCGAGTCGAGTCCGACTCATAGCGACCCTATGTACAGCAGATCGAAACACTTGCCGATTCTGTGCCAGGCAAACCATCTTATTTATGTTTAAGCCCATTGTTGTAGACACTGTGTCAATCCATCTGGTGGAGGGTTTTCCTCTTTTGCGTTGACCTGCCACTCTTCCAAACATGATGTCCTTCTCCAGGGATTGTTCTCTCCTGACTACATGTCCGAAATATGTAAGACGCAGTTTGGCCATTTTTACTTCCAAGGAGCACTCTGGTTGTACCTCTTCTAGGACAGATCTGTTGGTTCTTTTGGCAGTCCATGGTATATTCAATAGACGTCTCCAGCACCACAATTCAAGGGTTTTCAATGGCAGATTGATTTTTGGGAGGGGGTTGCCAGGTCCTTCTCCCAAGCCTACAGCTTCTGGTGTTCCCAGGCAGTCTCCCATCCAGGTACTAACCAGGCCCGACCCTGCTTAGCTTCCGAGATCTGACGGGATCGGATGCCACAGGGCTACCGCTGCAGGCGAAAAAATAAAGATATAGTCAGCTTAAAATATCATTAATGACCAAGTAGAGAAATGCTGCTATAAACTGATATGACAAAATATTCATGTTTCAATAAGATTTTACCTATCTTAATTCATTATTAATTAGGATATTTACTATGTTCATCATAATTAATCAAATAATTATGAAAGTAATTTTAATGATAAACTCACTTATACCTACCCTCTCCTCAACAATTTATTTGTTCAAATAAGTCTCTGAAATTTCTGTGAAACTAAAATTTAATTTTTATCACATAAGCTCTGAGCTAATTGCAATTACAATGAATCCTTTTGTGGCACTTAGCAGAGCTTCAGAGTTCAAAAAGTGCTTTTAAGGATGATGATGCTATTGAAGTATCAACACAATGAATAATAATCGTCTGTGCTAAATTACAGCATGTAAATGTAGACAATGTCTAATTCTCATCCTGTTTTCTATTCTATTCTTTCACTTCTGCTTGAAATGTGGTTTGTTGTTGTTGTTAGGTGCCATTGAGTCGGTATCCGACTCATAGTGACCCTCTGTACAACAGGGGAAACACTATTGTCAGTGCTTCTCTGCTGTTCATAGAGTTTTCAATGCAGGTTGATTTTTGGGAGGGGGTTGCCAGGTCCTTCTCCCAAGCCTACAGCATCTGGTGTTCCGAGGCAGTCTCCCATCCAGATACTAACCAGGCCCGACCCTGCTTAGCTTCCTAGATCTGATGCCACAGGGCTACAGCTGCAGGCCTCAAATGTGGTAGCAGATTCCAAATTTTAAGGTGACCCACTTAAAATGCCTATATGTCAGCAATGCAAAGAGAATGATTACTCTGAACTTTAAAATTAATTTATATGGAAAAATCACTTGTCATCAATATGGTCAATATTATATTTTTAATTATTTTAATTAGAACTCAAAGTGTTCACTAACTTCAAGATGTTGTGAATCTGTTTTTGGTGACTCTTGAATTGTTTGCTATACAAAATGCACGGCTATCACTAGCTTGTATTTTAAGGTCACTTGCCTGAGTTATTTGATCAAGAAATTTTTCTTATCCTTTTCTTATTCCTTTTATATTTCCATTCAATTCTCCTATGTAACATTTCTAACAATATTTTTCTTTATTTTTGGCTAATAACACTTTATAAAAAAGGTTTATTTATACAATACATCTCAGGTATGAACATTTTTATAACTTATTTTATGTAAAGTCATTTTCATAGCAATAATAAGTCACAATAATTTCTTCAATGCATAGAACACATTTACTATAGAAGGACATAGCCCAATTAAAATGTGTATGACATACATATATACAAACATATCATGTGTTACATATAAAAGCACATACATGTGCACATACACACTCAAGTTATATTCTATTTTTCACTTCTTTGATAAGGACATCATAGGCATTTATTATTTGTAATAGTACCTAATAATCTATAGAGTACAAAACCATGAATAATTTAGCCAGCTAATACTACAGAGAGAAAATTGCAGGGGAATTCTAGTAAGCTCAATTCAGTTTTCAGATTTGGTAAATCAAAGATAAAACACTCTTTCTTCTGTGAAAAGTGCAAACAGAATCATTTGGGTTGACAGGTACTTTGAGTCTCAAAGTGACTGGCACTTTGTCTCAAAGATTAAGACATCTCTGGAAATTAGGATGCTAATTCATCATCAAATCACAGTGGTCTTTTTAGCTACTTTATCCCTAGGTAGTTAGAGGTGCTAGCTCTCCCACAGATGCAAGCCTTTAATCTTTCTATCTGATAAACCTGGGAATCAGTATGCTCTTACCGGAAGAAGACAGTTGATGACAATAGAAAACTTGAGAATTGATTCTAAAATAAGCACGATTATGGCTCCTAAGGCCATCTGACTTCCCATTCATTCTGTTCCAGGTCTGTGGAGCAGTGTTATTGCCTGTAACTGTTGGCCTTTTCCCTGGGTCCTCATTCTTGCCCTGTGTCTTCTTTCCTTTGTGTTTGTTCTGTTCTTCAGAGTTCTGTCCTGGCTGATTTCAGAATTGAAATTGTCATGAAAAGGTACAGTCCTTCAATTTTCAAACCAACAAAAACAACTCTTTGCTTTAGGATTCTCAAAATTGAGGAAAGTGGGCATTTCTTGCTATCATTTATAGAAAGCACAAATGACCCTTAATTTCACTTGAAAGGAAGGGGGCATGTCCTTTCCTGTAATTCCATCCATGAACTCCTGTAAATTGTTTGCCTTTGTTTCTCCTCAAGCCAGAGAACGCCATATAATGACAATTCAAGTTCTTCACACATGCAAGATGATGTACGGGGGCCTTGAGAGTATGCAGTAGGAATATGAATCTCTGAAAGTTCCAGTGTTATCAATTCCTTCTGTTTTTCAAAGGTGCTAATTTGATAACCAAAATGGAAAGGACTCCACACATTAAATGAGAAATGATTTTATTAGGTGTCCATTAATGCTAGGCATTGCTCCTGGACATGCAAAGACTAAAAATATGTGGTCCCTTCCCTGTTGTAACTGCTTCCATCATGCTAAAAATACACTGTATATTTGAAATTCATACAGCCTTAAAACCTATTATAAAATCTAGTGTATATATAGCACATTAAAGTTATAAAAGGAGGAGAAAAGAAAAATGGTCTCTGAGAATGAGCAAAGCATTAAAATTTTGGAAGAAGATTTTCTTATTTCCCTTTTCCTTGCAAAAGATTCACCTCATTGATATCTAAACTCTGTAAACTGCTTTCAATCTTCTGCCAACCAGTTGTATAAGGAAGGTGCTTTTATGATGATTGGAGACAATTAGAAATGCAGATCCTACCACAATTTAAGGTATAGAGAAAATTCAGGTAAAGTAAATTAATGAAAACAAACAAACAAACAAAAACATGATGTTGCAGGGTGGTTCCACTGGGTTGGCAGACCTGCACCTGTGTGTGAACAGATCTTAAAATACATACTAGAAATTCTACATGTAGGAGCCAAATAACATAGAGAACAAGCACTATGTTGTGAAGTAAAGCAGTTTCCTAAATGTTATTAGTTTGTAGGTCTATGACCACATATCTAAACTTCTGATGTTAGTGCTGGGTATGTAGTTCAGCAGCAGAGTGCTTGATTAGTGTGTGGAGGCCTCTGAATTTGATCCCCAGCACTGCAAAATAAATAAATAAATAAATAAATAAATAAATAAATAAATAAATAAAATTATAAAAATACCCTCCACATACTATTTTTATTTTAAAAAGGATTAAGAGATCATTTCTTCATTGAAATTTTCTAATTTCTGAGAACTAGAAGTTAAAAGGGGTTATAGTTTCAGTAATGACAGCATTAAATAATGAAATATGTTTATCATAGGATGCTGAACATGTAATAAGCACTTTTATGTGCGTCTCGTATTGAATAGTAAATGAAAACCATTCCCACTCCTACTTTGTATTCTGAACCTTAACAGTGGTAAAATGCTGAAAACTAGTTGTGATTTTGCATATTTACATGAAGTGTGTTCTTTGTCCTTCATGTTTTGTTCACTAGGACAAATTGCTTAAAGGGGAAGTAGCCTCCTCAACTGACAGAATTTTAAAAGGAATTTTACCACTTTTTTCTTCACTGAAGTTAATGACTTTTACCCATATATAGAATTTTTGTATGTGCTGTGATTAATGGATGATGGTGAAAGACAGCATCCACCAGTCTTGTTTACTTAGAAAGTCATAAATTAGTTTTATTTATGGATTGCTGATTGCCTTAACTTTTCCCTTTGGCACCACCTGGTGGACAAAATCTCACCTGTTTAGTTTTTTTTTTTTTTCTCTGCTGTTTAAAAGAACCCCTACACACTCTATATACAATTATGATATATCTTAATAGATATTCAATTGTAAATGTTTTAAACTTAAATATCTTTAGAATCCAAATAAGAAAATATCTGATGTTTCTTAACTACTATTGCCAGTTTAAATGCCAGAAGGTTTTTTTTCCCTCATTTTCATTAGTTCATAATGGTTGTACCTTTTCATGAGGTTCAGTGTGATATTTCAGCACATGTATACAATGTGTACTTATCAAATGGGGTAATTGCACTTCTAGCTCCTCAAAATTTATGTTTGAAAGGTTTGAGTTTATTTCTTTCAGTTCTTCATAAGATATATTATAGGATATTGTGAACTATAGTCACCCCACTATGCTATACCACACTGTGTTTTGGTACCCATTATCCAATAACCTTCTATCTCCCCTTTTCCCTCCCCTTTCTAGCCTCTTAGCATTATCATTCAACTTTCAAGTTGGCTTTTTTTTTTTTTTTTTTTTACAGAGAACATGTGCTATTTGTCTTTCTGTGTCCACAAATTCTTGAATTTTTAAACTTCATGAATGTGTGTGTGTGAGGGGGGGTATTTTACATTCATAGGAAAAATTATTCTTTCAGAATTTTAAGTATTTTTTTTTACTTTTTTTTTCTCAGTAAGGAATTAAATAAGAGCAGGAAGATTTCCATACCATAGTAATGAACTGTGGTTTAAATTAGATTGTCTCCCAAAATGCAGTTAATTATTTTGTAAATAAAACTTTGGGAAGACTTTTCATAGTATAAAGTTTTACCCTGTTAGTATTTTATGAAAAATTAAAATGCAAAAAATATTTCAACCTGTTTTACTAAAAAATGAATTATTTGAATGCTCATTTCCCCATACTGTTAAAATTGAGTTAGTTTTACAAGTATTAGTTCTCAGTTTTTGATATTTTTATTTCTTATTTTTTCAAAAGATAAATTTAATACTATTTCCAAATACAGCAAATGTATTTCAAAGATATTTAAAGCTAGTCTGAGAATTTTAAACATGTCATTTTCTGTATAGTACCACATTTCTATGAAATATATTCTCATGAAATACATTGAAGAAGATAATCCACCTGCAGATTGCACAGTGCTACTGTGTTGTAGCTTATAGAAAACATTTAAAATCTTTCTCTCTCTCTCTTTTCCTTTTATCTGAAGGCCTTGGATGGTATACAGTAAATTCAGCATATGGAGATACCATTATCATGCCTTGCCAACTAGATGTACCTCAGAATCTCATGTTTGGCAAATGGAAATATGTAAGTGTGACCTACTTGGGTCTTGGTTAATCACCTCTGTTTTTAAAAATGCGATTCTCTCTGTGAGTAAATGTGAATGTTAAATTGATGTAATAGCAATATTCATCACTGGATACAAAGGTAGGAGGGTAAGATTAATTTATTGAATGTCAACTAAATTGCTAAGGTTACATAACAAATACTATTTAAAATAAATTCAATAAACACACAATCCTTAGATCATATTAGTCTGAAAAAGGCATCCTTATGTATTAGGAGTAGAGAAAAGGGCAGAATTCCAGAATACTATCAGTGGAGTATAGGACAGAGCTTCGTGGATGAAGGCAACCTTTTCCCACTTGCTCCTACTGTTTGATGTGCCATTTGCAAAAGCAAGATCTGTCAGTATCCAGAGCACTCAGATACTCATTGGGAATTAGTCTTCATTATTAAAAGCTTGTCTCTGGTCTTTAGTTGTATAATTGTTTTGACATTATAGGTTCTTTGTACATTTAATATTGTTGATTTTTTCCACTTATTGACTATAGCATAATCATATTTTGTCAGGTATGGAGGTGCAGATGGGTCTGGAAATGGAGAGTAGAGATCCTAGTAGGTGTATGTGGAATGGATAGGTGATGTTGATAAAATGTCTCAATTTAATTACCCAAATCAACAGAAGGTGTCATGTGTTACAGTTTCCCACTCTAGATCACAAGAGACTGACTCATGGCAGTTTGCAAACTTCACAAAGATAGCTATTTCCAGTGACACAATAGCAAAGTTTCCCTAGCACCTTGAAATGTTAAAAGTCACTTGCATAGAGGAAGGACTTGAAGGTCAGATAATTTATGAAATGTTTCTTTATTATAACACTTCTCAGACTCTTCTGTTTACTAAGATCCATTATGAATTTTCTGAAACCATAGTTTGATTCATTTCTTAGATTTATTTGGCCACATAGTTTTTTCCTCAACTATCTTCCAGAAAAAAAATGTTCTATGGGGCACGTTTTGGAAAACATGCTTAGGCTTGTGTTCAAGGGGTAGTCTGGCACAATCTTTTAAAATGTGGATTCTAAACTCAGACCAACAGGTTCTACCATTTACTTCCTGTGGGCTTTGGGGCAAGAGAATTGACCTCTATTTTCTCACTATAAATGAGATAATAATACCTCCTCATTGTGCGGTTGTGAGGGCTAAGTGAAGTAACTCGTGAGAGTACTAATACGAAACAGGTGACAATGGCCAGAGGAAGTCAGCTCTCCTGACTGCAGAAGTACGAAATCCCAGCCACACTATGCCCATGAAAGTAACAGGTGAAAGGAAAGGAAGAAGGAGAGCATACCAGCTCTCTCTCCCTCCTGTCATTCAGTCCACTGTAGGTAATTCTGAACTGTTCCTAGTTTTCTATAAACATGGAAATTTGAACTTTAGGCCTATGAGGACAATGTCTATTAGCACCCCCCAGATCCCAAGATCCTGGGAGTCTACCACATAATCACCTGATGAATTAAACTCACTATCAAAATAAATGGAATCAAGTGACCTAAAACATCTGTGATCATAGAAAAATTTAAGTACAACACAGGGTATAGTTTTCACCTAAACAGAACTGGCCCAGTAGTGCTGGAAACCAATGACTAATGGCAGTTTTCAAATTTTTGATCAAGCAAAAAGTCCCAAGAATAAACTGATAAGATGCTTTTGAATTACTCTGTGCTCTAAAATCACTGTTTATTTGCAGAAATAAGGTATATGCTCTAATATACCTAAGCACCTGAAAGACAAGTGGAATGTGTGGAAAAAATGAAGCAAACATAGGAAGAGCATAGGCTAGTTTCTCCCCATCACTGTAAACTCCATATGAATGGAGATCATAGCTGTTCACTCTTCCCAACTCTACTCCCTCAGCCTCTTCATTAGCATCAGCCACAGTGCCTGGTACAGAAGAGGTATCTAACCACTAGCAAGAGTGGTATGGTATAGTTATAATACAGCCAGGATGCTGAGCTCAAATCTCAACTCTGCAGAGGTTTATCAGCTGAGACCTTGGGAAGCTATCTTACCAACTGCTACCTTCATTGTCTAACCTGTAAATGAGACTAATACTATAATTCTAATTTACAGGGTTGTTATTAGTGTTCAATCAATTAATTATTGCATATAATCCACCAAGAAAACAACTGCTGCATAATTAAGTGCTCAAAATTAATAACTATTATTGATTGCATAAAAGAATAAATATAGAAACTTAGGGTATTGTACTAACATATTTCCCAGAGAAAAGAAATGATTTAAGGCAAGGATTTGCTTTGTAAACCTGTAGTAAAGGTAAAAGATTTAAGAAGAATATTACTGATGTTTTCAAGTATTTAAGAAACTCAAACTTTTGGATTCTAAAATAAGCTTGTTGTTAGGTGCTATCAAGTTGGTATCCGACTCATAGCGACCCTATGTACAACAAATTTTGAAACACTATTGTCAGTGCTTCTCTGTTATTCATAGGGTTTTCAATGGCATATTGATTTTTGGGAGTGGGTTACCAGGTCCTTCTCCCAAGCCTACAGCACCTGGTGTTCCCAGGTGGTCTCCCATCCAAGTACTAACCAGGTCCGACCCTGCTTAGCTTCTGAGATCTGAGGGGATTAGATGCCACAGGGCTACAGCTGCAGGCAAGATAAGCTTAGAAATCAATATTAGTGTTGTTCTAAAAATAAGTTCCCATACATCTTATAATTTACCATGCATTTTAACATGTTTTATCATAGTTTATTTTCTCAAAAGCCTTGTGAGGTAAGTGTAGGAGGGGTTGGGCCCTTCTTTAAGAGTAAATTGCCTATAGCTGGGCGTGGTGGCACATGCCTGTAATCCCAGCGGCTCAGGACGTGGAGGCAGGAGGATCGCAAGTGCAAGACCAGAGGCAGTCTGTGTAACTTAGTGAGACCCTGTCTCAAAAAATAAAAAATGGGCTGGGGTGCAGCTCAGTGGTCCAGCACTTGCAGAGCATGCAAGCACAAGGCCCTGGGTTCAACTTCCAGTACCACAAAAAAAAAAAAAAAAGTAAATTGCTTATTAGGTAAGAGAATTTTTATGGGATGAGAGGATGCAATGCATCATATGTCTCAGTGTTCTTGCCATCATTTTATATGCCAGATTATGTCTTATTTTGATAATTTTTATGAAAGCCTTTTGAGTTATATTTTATGACTCAGATAAGAACACTAAGAATTTTAGTAGTTACTCTGATTCTCTTGTTTAATGGACATGATTGTTTTACAAGGGTAAATATTGTTCCTCCATGAAGACTGATTAAATGATGCTAGGCTTAAAGGTCAGCCACATCAAAGATGTGGACATTTCAAATATGTGGACTCAAGTAAAGAATATGCCAAAGGTATCTGTCCAGGATATATAAATTAGTATTTTAAGTTCAAGTATGTACCTGTTGTCATGGTTATCTAAACATCATTTTGTAATTTATATGTTCATTTTTATCTTTTTAAATTTTATAGTATGACCAGCCCTTGTCAGTTTCAAAACAGCCACTAATTTTGTTTTCCAGAATCTGAGAAAGCCTCAGATTCTGAGAACTCTCTCCTTCATTTTCACACATTTAAAACCACCTATAAGAGAACTCATAGATTCCCTTCATATGCAGAATAATTTTCTGTAAGCAAAGATTTATGTGAGGCTATTATCAGAAATTATTATTCTCCAACCAAAAAATATACATACTGGTGGAAGAATGTGGCCAACAAAACTTTGTTATTGTAGATGTAATCCTGAAACATCTGAGTAAGGTTGTTGTTAAAATGTTTTCTTATTTGAATCTTTAGGAAAAGCCAGATGGCTCCCCAGTATTTATTGCCTTCAGGTCCTCTACAAAGAAGAGTGTGCAGTATGATGATGTACCAGAATACAAAGACAGATTGAGCCTCTCGGAGAACTACACTTTGTCTATCAGTAATGCAAGGATCAGTGATGAAAAGAGATTTGTGTGCATGCTAGTAACGGAGGACAACGTGTTCGAGGCACCAACAGTCGTCAAGGTGTTCAGTAAGTAGACCACAGTATAACTGCTAAGTGGAATTGATGGCTGGTACCATAATATGTCCTTTAGAAAGAAGCCTGGGCTCTCTGTAAGGTCTGAACAACAAACATCTACATAAGAGGATTTCTAGAGATCTTCCTTCTGCTCATGAATACTGCCAGCAAGGAAAACAAAGTCTGAAATTCAAAGAGGAGATTTGCCGTGAGGAATTAAAATAATATTCTCTGTTGCTTTTTCATGTTAAATTTTCTGAAATATGAAGAACTAGTGATAATGGGCATATGATTTCAAACTTTCACTGATATGTACAAACAAAAGCACTTATATATAGATAGAGAGATATAGGTACAGGATACATAAGTAATCATACATATACATGTATTAGGCTGAACCACATAAAGTAGCTGTTTTAATATAGAAAACAATAAAATAGAGACAAATTCAAATTATCTTATGGCTTAAAGTTCTAAGCATTCAATTCGTATATGTGTATGTATATATGTATACATATGTGTGTATATATGTGTGTGCGTATATAATATATATACACATATATAATATATATACATGTACATATATAATATATAATATATATAATATATTATAATATATGCATTATATAATACACACACACACACACACACACACACACACACACACACACACACACACGTATACCTGCAGCTATACCATTGTGGCATCCGATCCAGTCAGATCTCAGAGCTAAGCAGGGTCCAGCCTGGTTAGTACTTGGAGGGGAGACCGCCTGGGAACACCAGGTGCTATAGGCTTGGGAGAAGGACCTAGCAACCCTCTCCCAAAAAATAATCAGCCATTGAAAATTCTATGAGTAGCAGAGAAGCACTGACAATAGTGTTTCATCTGTTGTACATAAGGTCACTATGAGTCTGATACTGACTTGATGGCACCTAACAACAACAACAACAACAACAAAAAAAAACAATATAGATATATATACATATATAATAAATATATGCATGTATGACTTTTAATGCTTATTGACTTAAACTTTAAAGCACTCACTTGGTTTAGAAAATTGCCCTAAAATAAAAAAGCTTAGTACACTTGGAATGTGAGGGGTTGGATGGAGATACACCAAGGGGAGATAGAAGGGTTGGAAGAAAATGTAGAAAGAACTTGAAATAATTACTGTCGTCACTATGACAAAGTTACTTTGCCTAATAATAATATACATTTAATATTATTTTGCAAATAGCTGTGCAAATGGATGACCTGAGAAGTTATAATTAAAGCATTCCATTTTTTAAGATTCAAATGAAAACGTCCCACCTCAGTTATATCATAATGTTTTGAAAATTACAAGAGGGAAAATATCTCGAAAGTTTCAGGATGCCAGTCTTTTTTAATTAGGGAAAATTATCTCACTTTCCAACTTTTTCATCCCTTGCTTTCTGATAACTTGACAGCACCTAGAAATTATTAATATAAATAGTGAAGCAAGAAACCCAGATGGTCTCCAACTAAAGCAAGTAACCATAGATTTTATTCCTGTTTCTCTTGTAATCACCTGTGAAACTAAGTGGGTCTGTCCCACCAGTACTTATACAGACTTCAAAGCTCCTATAGTTTCATGATGTGGATTCAAAAGGTGCTTATACTATCAAAGCAAACCTTTGTTCTCCAGAAGAACCTAGTAAAAGCATATTACCTGTTTCAGTTGATTACCCTGCAGCTCAGGAGACACTTTCCAGAAACCATCCACACTTCTCAATCATTTTACAAGTCAAACTAAGTACCAAGCGGTTGCCAAATACGCCTTTTTCCATGAAACACATGAAATAAAGAATCGGCATTCTGTATTTGCCAATGGCCCATGTATTTTTTTCTTACTTTTCTTTCGTTTCACTTTTATATTATTAGCAAAATGGGTGGCACACTGTTAGGACACTTTTCCTAAGGACAACAACTGAAAAAATTATTATAGGTTATGATATGCCAAACACAGCCAAATATCAAGAATGTGTCATAGTAGATAGTATAGCTCACAGCACTCAAATGGTTATGTACATTAATTTGCCATTTTCAAATTTCTTTTAAACTGTGTTAAAATTATTGACTCTCAAGATAGTGTGCATGGAAATTAAGAAAAATCCAGGTTGTTACATTTAGAAGAATCATTTCTGACATTTTTCAAAATTTCCTTCTAAAAAGTTACCATACAGAAAACTAAAAATAAAAATTCAGTTGGTCTACTTCAGTAAAATCTGTAAACTGCTTTGGAATACAGAGGATTCCTGTGACTGTGAAAACAAACTCACACCCCACATACCCCTGCCCCCTTCTCTTTTGAATGTTGCTGAAAACAAAGTGATTCTCAGAAACAGAATTTGCATTTCAGGCTGAGGGCCAAGGAGAATTTACATAGACAAGTTACACACTCTTGAAATGGTGTTTTACACTACAAACTGTGAAACTCTCCAAATTTAATAAGATGAACAGTATAACTCATGATAAAGACAATTTATAAGATTTATAGGATCTTATGAGAGCTTATATAAGATCTTTATAAGATCTTATAGGCCTTTGCTTTTTTGATTTTTTTTTTCTTTTTTGAATAATGAATTTACTTTGGGTCATTTTTTGTGAAGCAAACAGCAGCTGTGACAGGGAGACTTTCATTCTGTGCATGTATATATTGCAGTCACTTAAGAGTTACTAGCCTCATCAATCAGTCCTCTGTTTGCCTCTGGTGAATTACCTAGCAACGAGCATTGAGCATCGTGTACTACAGAATGGAGTGCAGCTCCTGTGAGCCAATCCCAGGTCAGCCTGCTGCAGATTGCCATCCTCACGGGCAAGGGCAAATTGTTTTTATTCAAACTACAGGTCCCAGCTAATGACTTTACTTCTACTGTAGGTTTATTTACTTAATCTTAAACTATACCTCAGATGTGAGAAATCATACCCAAAAGCCAGCCCAGATCCAAGCAGGTGACATACTTTGTCACCACTGAAATGTTGCCTTTTTTGTCTGCAGTGAAATTTTCGTTCCCAGGGAAAGCAGGATTGTAGTTTTTTCTAACAGATGGAATTGATGTACCAAAATACTCAGGTAGCTTTGCAATTTTGAATTGGTGAGCATTCACTATGTGCAGAAAGCATGATATTATACTATGGAATCTCAGGTGCCTAAAATGGAACATTGTGTGTGCATGCACAGGACCAAGAAGGACATGTCCAACTGAACTGTTTGTGACCTTGTATGACTTCGTTCTTTGCCACTTGTGTTCTTGTTTCCTATAATACACATATTAACTTTAAAAGTAAAGGTTATTTTTAAAACCAAAGAGCAAAAATAATCAAGTAAACCTCTAAAAATCCAGCTTCATGAAATTATGTTATCATCCAATAGAGTAGTATTACCTGCTATTGAAATGTTGAACTATCTCACATCATTGATTCACAGGGTGTTGAACAAAGGTTGAGTATTGCTGTGTTTTTCTTAAAATTGTAAATATTCCACAGCACTGTAGGGAGTTTGCTGTGGCACACCAGGGCTTCTTGGCATAATTTGGAACCAGTATTGAAGTGCTTTATGACATGTTCTCTGAGCCCATCACAACTTGTTGAACACCCAAGAGAAGTTAAGAGGAGGTGCTGTGAATGGGCTCATATACAAATTAATTTTTTTTTTTTGCTTTTCAAAAAAAGAATAAAAAGTTAGATGGCATCGACCTCAAACTATGTTTGAATAAATATTTGAAAATATATATTATTTCTAAATATTCTCATATTCAGAACTAAGAGCAGCCCTTTAAAATTTCTGAAAGATTCATTCCAGTGATTTTGCAAAAGGCTTGGAGGTCAAATGGCTGCCCAGAGAGTCAAGTGGTTGTCAGTGGTAAAATGGAAAAATAACTGAGTTGGTCACCAGAACACCTTGCTGTGTCAGAGATGTGCTGCTAATTTCTGACCTTTGACAAGTCTCTTCAACAGTCTGGGGTCAATATGGCCTCATCTGTAAAAGGAATACTTAAAATTACATGAGAAATTTTCTATCCTGTTACTAGGATCATCTTCAGGAACCAAGAAAGAGGGTTTGGGAAGGGGATAACCTGCTTCTATTCAATTAATCAAAAGTCTATTAAATTGTTCAAAGTTATTCATGGTAACTTATTCATGCCAAAAATAGTCCCAACTACTTGAGAGGCAGAGGCAGGAGCCTCTGCCTTGAGCCCAGATTTCAAGGGCAATCAGCCTGGGCAACATAGTAAAACCCACCTCAATTTTTAAAAATAGAGGAGATGTCCAGCACTTGAACACCACAATCCCAAATTTCAAGTTTCCTCTACACCAGTGGTGGTGTGTGCTATTATGAAAAGGGCTATTCCCATGACATGGTCCTTCCTATGTATCAGTTGCCTAGTTCTTCCCATGGTGGTGGTGGTGTTAAGTGCCGTCAAGTCGAGTCCAACTCATAGTAACTCTGTACAACAGATAGAAACACTCCTCAATTCTGTGCCAGGTACAAGATCTTATTTATGTTTTAGCCCATTTTTGCAGACACTGTGTCAGTCCATCTAGTGGAGGGTTTTTTCCTTTTTTTTTTTTTTTTTTTTTTTTTTTTTTTTTTTTTTTTTTTTTTTTTTCTGACTTGCCACTCTCCCAAACATGATGTCCTTCTCCAGGGATTGGTCCTTCCTGACTACATGTCCAAAATACATGAGATGCAGTCTAGTCATCCTTGCTTCCAAGTAACACTCTGGTTGCACTTCCTCTAGGACAGATCTGTTGGTGTTTTTGGCAGTTCATGGTGCGAGACAATGTTGTTTGGCTTCACACTGTTATTTCAAAGCTTTTAGTTGGATACCTGTCATTGGGATACTACTCTCCATAGTTTATTAGATTTAAACATAATTCCTCTTATCCTCCCCAGGAAAGTTATTCAACCTGACAGTAATATTTTAAGGGGGGAAAGAAACAGAAAATGACCTAAGAAATGAGGCCTAAATTGTATGTTTTAGTTTAATTCAAAAAGAAAATTAAAAAAAAAAAGAAGAGAAGAGAAGAAAACTACCTTTTTTCCTACCTAATGAGGAAAACACAACATGATCCCAGGGACACAATAGTTTACTTAAAGTAACTCATGGTTTGGGAGGGTAAATTCCTGACAAGGATTGAAAGAAACACTTTTTTAAAGCCAGTCTAACCAGTGACTCTGCTTTTTCTTGTTCTCCTCTCATATCAAATTGAGCTATTCTGTGTGTGATTTATGATGCTAATAATAGTACTCTGTGGGTGATATATAGCAGTTTTGCATGTGTTACTACATCTTCACCTGGCTGTGAGATGACTAGATGTCAAAAAATATAAATTTTAGCAAGTTGTTGGTTTCTAGTTTTTCTAAAGACTAATGTTTATAGCATTCACTCTGTTAGAATGCTATAGTAACCTGTGCATTAGAGCAGAAGGAGCTATCTATTTTAATACATTTCTTCCCAATCAATTCCCATTGCCTTACCAAGTTTTTGTCCTTCCCCAGTAAAAGAATCTCCTGCATCACCTCTCCAGCTGGCACACAGTGATAACGGTAGAGGGAAAAGTGAGGCTTCTGTTTATGAAATGTTTCAATTTGCAGTGACTATTAAATTTAGCTTAGATCTTAATTACTTACGATAAGTCCTCAAGGAATATTAGTGAAAAGCTACAATCTAATTAGTTAAAAAGAAATCATTTGAGGCTTCATGTTATATGTTATTACTATGGAGACCAGTGAGAAGTATATGCTGCCACAGATTCCAGCTGCCCCTTCCCCAACACACACACATGCATTCACACATGCACCCACACATATTGTAAGGAACTGTACTCTCAAATTTACAGTGAATATTATAAGATTTGTTTTTAAATCTCTCTATTTGGTAATTTTAAGCTACCGTAGTGTGGTCCTATAATATTATATTTCCTAGTTACTTCAATTAAGTCAGCCATGTCAGTAAGGAAGAAGAAAATGAGTGATGGCATAGCCCCACCATTTAACACATGTTCAGTTGAGTGATTTTAAACAGCTTATTCATGAATGTTGAGAAGTAAACTTTGGCTTAATTTTAATTTAATGCCCTTGACTAAATTACTTTAATAATGCAAGTAAATTTGTGGCATTGCTTTTTCTCTCAATTTTCTACTAGGTTATGAATCCTTGAATCATATAAAGACATAATTCACATAAAGTATTTTTAAAAACACTTTAGAATCAATATGCAATTTTGCTAAAATAGTATGTGTCCTCTTTTATGGTCCTCCAACTAATATCCATCAATTGTTACAACCTAACATAAAAGAAAATTACATACAAAATATGTAGTTAATATAGAGGATTTCAAACAAAAGTTTAGGGAAAAATAACTCAAGGAAATGCAGTAGACATTACCATTATTTTCATAAGATTCACTATGACTCTTCTAAATACAAAGATGAATACAAATGTAAAGATTACTAAACTCTAAGCATCCTTTCGTCAATTTTATTTTAGTTTTAGAACAGTGTCATTGAAATAAGCAAGAATTTTAGAAGCATTAATAAAACAATGTATTCATTGCCATGTGCAAGGGACCAATGATTGTTAGCACACTAAGTGTTTATGATCATGTGTGCATTGATTTTAAAAATACAGGGTTTTTTAAAAATACAGGGTTTTAAAAAAAGAAAGTAAGGCATACATTCTCTACAGTAAGAGGAAGTAAGTGTGTATACTTATTTTGATATTTTACTTTGGTGAACTGGAAAGCAATTAAAACTTGGTAGAACTGCCTACTAAATCTTTGTATTCAGAGCCTAAGTTTATAGGGGGCCTGTCGGGGATTGAACCTCTGCATATATTTCAGGCTACATACCACTGAATGAGCAAATAAAAGTCTTTTGTATTTTTCTTCCTATTAAGTTTGACTCTAGTTTGACCACATAAATAAATTTGCTATCTTCTCTCTCAAGCTCTCAGAAAGTATTTCTAAATGATTGATTTTCGTGCCCAGGGAATTTTGACCTAAGCCCTAAGAATTTTCATTCTTTCTAAATATTCTGAATATATTTTACTCTCAAATGTATTAGATATTTGTCTGTTAAAATATGAATTCCAACCAGAATTCAATGTTTTATCAGTAACTGAGTTAATTTGTTATAACATTCCATCAAAATAATAACATCAAGGTGTACTGACAGGCAAATTGCTTTATCTTCCGAAGGACATATTTTTCAGGAAGTGGTATCTATTTTGAGGGAAAATTTTGGTCAGCTTTTTGTAACTTTATAGTCATCCTCCTACCAATCAAGTAGTTGGATGTCACTTCTTGTTTGTTAATCTCAAATGTCTTTGATATGCCTATCTTTTCCTCTATATTTCTTATTGTAATTTTGTATATTTTTTATGGGCTGGGGTTTAGCTCAGTTGGCAGAATGCTACTCTGTGCTCTTTGAGGCCCTGGGTTTGATCTCCAGCACCCTAAAAATGGGAGAAGGATGTGGCAGCTCACTCCTGAAACAATTAGCCCTTGAAAATCCTATGAATAGCAGAGAAGCACTGACATAGTGCCAGGCATGGCATAGTGTCAAATGAGGGTTTCGTTCTGTGTTGTTCATAGGGTTGATATTAATTCCACAGCACCTAACAACAACATCTTCCTTATGTTTTGTTTCCAGTTGGTATATTTAGAAACTAGATAATCATCACAGTAAAATCTGTGTTAGTGGAATTATAATTTTAGAATTAATAGTGACCAAGCCCTCCTATGGCCTGCAGCTGTAACACTGTGACATCCAATCCCATCAGATTTCGGAAGCTAAGCAGGGTCGGGTTTGGTTGGTACTTGGATTGGAGACCACCTGGGAACACCAGATGCTGCAGGCTTGGAAGAAGGACCCCCAGCAACTCACTCCCAGAAAAGACAATCAGCCATTGAAAACCCTATGAATAGCAGAGAAGCAATAACAATAACCCTACATAGGGTTGCTATGAGTCAGACACCGACTTGAAAGCACCTAACAAAAATAGGCCCTCCTATAGTTAAAGTATATGATTATGATACATAGGCAGACTTATTATATTCATTACTCTAATTTCTAATATAAAATATACATGCAAAGGGAAATCAACTCTAAATTAACTCTATTAACCTAAGAAAGTAATATATTTTTTCAATATACCCTGGTGATGTCCCTTTTGGCATTCCAAAGGCTTTTTGTTTTTCCCTGTTTTCTGTAATGGTCTGAGTAGGTAAGATGTCTGATAACTGAATTCCAAGTTAAGTAATAATTACACAAAACCCAATTTAGTCTAGTTTGGTAATTAAAATTTAAATTATTGGAGACAGTAAGCAATAAGATCATGAAGGCAAAGATAGCTGTTTGTTTTCATTTGTTTGTTTATATAAGAATAGAATAATACCACTCCATAAGATTCAAAAAAAAAAAGAGAGAGAGCTTACATTTTCTGTAAACTAATTTTTGGATATACATACACCCATTAATGATAGAAAACTAGCAGATAGAAATAAAATGAATTGGCTGAAATGAGAAATTGTTCTTGCAACTTTTAATCAGTTGTTCCTGGAGCCTCTATTATAATTTATGTTGATAGAACTCTCTGTAATTTAAAATACTTCTGTCCATTATCTCAAGCAAATCCAAATTTGGAATATTTCCTCATATTTATGATTTTATAATATCCCTTAAGAGATCAAATTTGAGACAATTAGGAAATTTGGGCTTGTACATCCCTAACTAGCTTTCTCATGATTTTACAACAGTATTTCTTAAATTTTCTTGTGCCCAAGAATCCCCTAGGAACTTGTTAAAAATATAGATCAATGTTATTTTCCCTATAGATTCAGACTCAGTAGGCTTTTTAGAACTCAGAAATGTACATTTTAGGCAGGAACTTCAGTGATTCTGACTCTTGTGATTAACCTCTTCACCTAATGAATTGGAAGTTATTGAGAAGTAAAAAATGCCCATGGTAATCAATTAGAGGTAATATATCCTATTTAGTACACTAGCCTCTGTTCTGCTATCAAATTCATATTTGCTTCAGAAAGCATCCAGAAAGCATTGCAGATATTTTATTCAAAGGAATTATAAGCACTAAAATTAGTCCTTAAAATAATAAAGCAGGTATTTCAAGAGGATATCCCTACCATACTTCTTAAATCCAGATTATATTAGAAAGTCTATTTTTATCTTGTTTGTTCTTCAAAACAACACAGATATGCTTTTTCTTTCTTTCCATGTATACTTAAAACCTTTCTCTACTTGACTTTAGAACAGCCATCTAAACCTGAAATTGTAAGCAAAGCACCATTTCTTGAAACAGAGCAGCTGAAAAAGGTAAGACATTAAGTGCCTTCTAGCCTCAGATGTCAGGAAAAGCAAGATTAATGTTGCTCTTGTGGAGCTGACAGTGTTACGGGTGCCAATCTAAAAGTAAGCAGAAGGCGCAGTGGCAACAACATGCCCACTGTCCCTTGTGACCATGGGGACATGAAGGGAGGTGTTGTCATTTCAGAAGGGAGGAGTCTTTTTATTTGAATGAACTGAACACTTGGTAGAATCAATGGAAGATGACTAGATTCACTCCAGGCCAAGGATATAAATGTCTTTCCAACAAAATGAAATAACAGAATGTGAAAGATAATGGCAGGTTTGGAAACTATCAATTTTTGTCATTTTGGAACCTTTGGGTGCTACCACAGAAGGCACAAAAGTAAAGTAATAGATGAATATGGAAAGATAAGAGTGGCTAGATCATGACTAGCCTTATATGCCACATAGAAAATGTGGACTTTATCCTGTTGACAAATTAAACTATTGAAATTTCGAAGTAACAATGTGAAAAGATCAGATTTAAACAATCACATTAAAAAGGTTTACACCCATTAAAGAGGAGGGCGAATTTGGAGTTCTACATCAGAGCACATCAATTGATTGGTAGTATCATTTTCACTAACTAAAATACCTAAATTTTCTTTATGTGTGTTGAGGGGGGTCAGATTAAATTTCTTTGAGTCTGATTAAATTTCACTGCATATTATTTGATAACACTGAATATTAAAATTAAAACACATTTGAAGAAAGTGATGGTGATTATAGAACATACTATGTATACATAGTCTGCAAGTATATATACATGTATACATATATATATACACACATATATATATATATATATATATATGATGAAACTGGAGAAGCACCAAATTTTAACACTAAATGGTTCTTACATATGAAGTTCTATGAATCATTGTAATAGTCAAGCTAAAGTAGTTATTTTATTTACCTGTATATTTTCTATTCTAATCCATACTCTTTCAACAGTGGAGGGCTACAAAATCATATGTGTATTAGATTCATGTGAGGATTGAATTTACACAAGAGAGGGGGAGAGGGGAAATAGAGAGGGAGTGGGGGAGGGAGAGAAAGTGTATGTGTGTCAGAGTCAGCTCTCTCTCGACAATCCAATCTGCACATGTACCTGATCTGTCCCTGATTTGTATCCTCTAAAACTGCTGAAAGGGTGGAAGAATACATGGTAGTTAATGTTACAAATGAACAGTGTCAAATGAATTTGGTAATCCTTTTAAATGAATGTGATTTTATTAATAGAGGCAAGATCCATCACACATTTAAAAATAGGCAAAACTATATTTTTAGATACAAAGCATTGCTTTTATACAAATTAGCATGTATTCAGTCCTTAATCAATGTTGGAAAATAAATGGCTCAAGACGCGCAGCATCTCCTGAGTATTCTAGGTTTCCAAACTGACAACAAGGAAATATTTGAAGCAAGGAAACAGTATTTGAAATAAACATTACAACAAGGAAATTTCCTTTCTATTTTGTAGTTAGGTGACTGTATTTCAAAAGACAGTTATCCAGATGGCAACCTCACGTGGTACAGGAATGGAAAAGTTCTCCAGCCCCTTGAAGGAGGTAGGTAACTAACTTAAATGACCTGTTTTGACTTTCTCTTTGCCAGGTATTCTATAGGCTGTCCATGATCTAAATGTTGTCCTCTTCTTTTCTGTAACTCTATGCTTTGTTACTTTAAGTATTCATTGAATAATCAGTTATAACAAAAAGGATTTTAGCCCTTGTACAGAAAAATCAAGAGCAGAGAAAATTATTTCTGCATATGACATGTTCTAGAAGTTAAAGTGAATGAGAGAGAGGATTCCAGGATTCTGTTTTTCTCTATGTTTCTGATTTATGGTTTTTAAAAGACATCCTACCTCACTTCAAATCAGTTTTCCCTCTTGCTAAAACCATGAAAAGGAAAAAATCACTTCTCAAAGGTGTTACGATACTTAAGGATTGTGATTTCCCAGTGGAAGTTCCTGTCATTAGTGTTCTTTATTTTCTTCAGTGGTAGTCATAATTTTTAAAAAGGAAATGGACCCAGTTACTGGGTTGTATACCATGACTTCATCCTTGGAGTACAAGACAACCAAAGCTGATGTGCAAATGCCGTTCACCTGCTCTGTGACATATTATGGACCCTCTGGACAGAAAACAATTCATTCTGAGCAAGCAGTTTTTGATATTTACTGTAAGTAACTCAACATATAATTATGTAACTTTAAGGTAGAAATTATTAGAAATAATATTCACATACTACTAATCTTGTTAGAACACAGATTGCTCAACCCCACTATTAAGTTTTTAGTCCAGTAAATGTAGGAAGATGTTTGACACTTTGAATATATAACAAAAATCTCCTACCATGAAATAGCAATGCTGCTGATCAGAGGAGAAAATGTGGAAAACCATTGCTATAGGAAGATATCAAAGAAGAGAAAGAGGGCTAAATGAAAGAAGAGGGCATTCAAGGAAAAAGAAATTGGACAAAATGAACTAGGGAGAGCTTGAGAAAGATGCACTGGTCCATTAGCTCCTCACCCTATTCAGTTAGGTAGTTGTATGGAATCTGGCTTTTTAATCTTGTTTATCTGATTTCTGCCTTCTGGCACTGCCCAAGTTTATGCCACCACTCCTCGTTGTCTGTGTTTCTGGAATGATTTCCAAAATAGTACTCCTCCTGTCTGCCCACACGTCTCTGCTCACCCCAAGGAAGCTTCCCTCCAAGCCATTTCCAGAAGTATCTTTCTAAAATACAAATGGGGTAGCGTTCCTGTTGTGATAAAAAATCTTTAGAGATTGCTATGAGCAGTGGAGCACACCTGTAATCCCAATGACTTGAGAAGCAGAGCCAGGAAGATTGGAGTTCCAGGGCGGAGGCAGCCTACATAAATTGGAGAGACTCTAACTCAAATGAAGAAAGAAAGAAAGAGAGAGAGAGAGACAGAGAGAGAGAGACAGAGAGAGAGGGAGGGAGGGAAGGGAAGGGAAGGGAAGGAAAGGGAAGGGAAGGGAAGGAAGGAAGGAAGGAAGGAAGGAAGGGCTGCGGGTGCAACCCATTGGTAGAGCACATATAAAGTATGTGTGAAATAATGGGTTCAATCCCCAAGTACTGCACATACACACACACACACACACACACACACACACACACACACACACACACACACTCTTCAAGGACTCCCCAAAGCTCTCAGATCAATCTTCACAGACCTGAGTACAATATGCCTTAAGTCACTATTAGCCAAAGTCCTGTACTGTGTCTCAACCAGTTTACCCACTGTGTCTGTTGTATTTTCTAGATTCCTCCAGTAGTTTACTGCTTACATGCCTAAATATATGCTGTCATTATCTTCCTTTATCATTTAGCAAATACCCACGTATTCTTCAAAACCCAGCTGTGGTCAACTCCTCCAGGAAGCTTCCCAGTCTCAAACATCTAGGGCTATGAGTGATTTTGATGCTTACATCATATGCAGTTTGTAAGGTTATCATTGTTAATTGTAAGGTTAATTGTAAGGTTCACTCTCATAAACAAGAGTGAAAATTCATTTAGGCAAGGAGCATACTATTTCAACTTTATAATTCAAGCATTTAAGGCTTGTATAAAATAGACCCAAAACAAATGAATAAATGATTGGACAAAAGGATAAATGAATAGATGAAAGGAAGAAAAGTTGAGTAGACTCCTTTTGTTATTATGTAGGGGTTTATGTAGAGTAGTGAGATATAACAATCTCACTTGAGGAAAGGAAAGGAAAGGAAGGAAGGAAGGAAGAAAGAGAGAGAGAGAGAGGAAGAAAGGGAGGGAGGGAGGGAGGGAAAGGAAAAGGAAGGAGAGAGGGAGGGAGGGAAGGAAGGAAGGTAAGAAGGAAGGGAGGGAGGGAGGGAAGGAAGAAGGAAGAGAAAAGGAAAGGAAAAAGGAGAGAAATGAGAGAAACCAAGAAAAAGAGGTCAATGATATGCTGAATGCAAACTTGATTCCCTTTTCAACTTACTGGTTGCAATTGCTAGTTGGAGAACAATCTCAGACAAATCTGGGGTAGAAGGAGCCATAAAAAAGTGCTTTAAATCAAGCACTATTCAGTGTCAGATCATTCTGGGCAAAAATTCAGAGATGCTCAAAATACAGAAATGGCAAAGAAGCTATCATTCTAAGTTTTTCTCTGCAATTTAATTGTAGAAAGGTAAATAAATGACTGCAAGACATCGGGGGAAAAAAGACTTCAAAACAACAACTTACCAGTTTCAGCTTGTTAGCTAATAATAAAGTAAGTCTTTATAGGTAATTTTTAGTGACAGTTTGAAAACATAGACATGTCTCAAAAGTGATTAGTTTTTATGTAAAATTTCCCTAAAACAGACCTTTGCATTGAACAATTTCAAAATTCCTGGTTCTTTGCATTACCCAGCTATGTAACAAAAGGATAAGCTAGAGAGTGAGTCTTTTTAACTGCCACTACTATCTCCTTTTATTGTTTGCTAGATATGGCCCCATTGTACCCATTTGTTAATTTACTGAAGATTCTACTTAGAGTAGTAGCCTGTACTAACTCTTTAGCTCTCTTTTCTGTGAAAAAGAAAGAAGAAGAAGAAGAAGAAGAAGAAGAAGAAGAAGAAGAAGAAGAAGAAGAAGAAGAAGAGAAAAATAAAGAAAAAAGAAAGAAATGAAAGTTATATTTTGGCTCCAATGAACAGACCAGGATTACAATACATTTACAGTCTGGTCGATTGTGTTTAGGGTCTCTCTCAATTCATAGGATCCATTTTTTCAAAGCACATCTACTCTCCCCCATGCCAAAAAACCTTGCTGGTGTTGTTTGCTCATGTTTCCTCCTTTTATATAATAAAAGGTATTATTATGTAGTGTGAGTGCAGTGGTGCCTAATAGCTTTAGAGTCTTTGCTAGCTGATTTAGTCTCTCCAGGCCATAAGATTCATATAAGATCATTACATTTCCTTATAATGAAGTCATACAGTGATACTGTTCCTTTTAGTCTTTTACACACAAAATAATTACAGCCATTTCTACCTCAGTTAAGGATACTTTGTGAAGAAGAAATTGATTTTTATGTAACAGGGTCTCTCTGTAGTTTGCTCTAACTAAGATTAGTACTTCGTATAACAAGTGGCTATTAACTTCAATTCCTCTATAAAAAGATGCATTTAAATAATTACCATTAGTAGCTTCTTGAGAAAATTGTGTATAATTTAGTTATTTGCATTGTGTGAACAGAGTAATTTGGTGCTTGACAAAAATAGTTAACTTGTGCCTGTAACTCTTGCAGATCCTACAGAGCAGGTGACAATACAAGTGCTACCACCAAAAAATGCCATCAAAGAAGGTGACAACATCACTCTTAAATGCTTGGGGAATGGTAACCCTCCTCCTGAGGAGTTTATGTTTTATTTACCAGTAAGTGCTTACTTGAGCTTGAGTATCATTTTGAGCTATTATTTGGCTTGCTGCCAACATAAAGAACTGTGTGTTCATAGATAGCTTACATGACAAAGAATGTTATTCTTGGGGACAATACATCACCACCTGTGGAATGTCCTTTTAAAGCTTTTGTGACACCTGCCAGTGTTCTTGACTTTTCTCAATGGTTAGAGATTTCAGAGACAGAGAGAAAAAAGAGTTAACTACAGGAAACCATAATTGCAAAAACTCAAGTTATAATTGTCCAAATAAACTATAAAAATCTGTTGTGTTGAAGTCTATAACTATAAAATGAGAAATGATGGCAGCAAATGGACTGATGTAGATTCTAAGTCTACCCACAAAGTTGTCCTGAAAATAGCTCTGATCTTCTGAAGTAGGGATACTTCTCTTTCACATGATGTTTAGCTTGACAAAACAATATTGTCAGGTCCTTTTTTCTTATCATGTAAAATCTGAAAGCATCAGTTCTTTAAGTCTTATACATATCATAGCTGAAAGAAATGATATGCATAGAAGAGACCTTGGAAATGTCCTCCAAGTGTTCTGGATACTATAGGAAAGAGCTCTTTCTGAGGGTACTTTTCTTTCCTACAGTTTTGTGTCTGATGTCACCTTCATGCAGGGGAAAGTCATATACTACTCAATACTGCACTGATGAGTAGCATTTAAGAGTTTCATTCACTATGCTGTTCAGAAGACTAGTATAAGAAATTTATTATAAACTTAAATGTTGACAGAAGACTTTATTTCATCTGTTAAACTGACATACTATTTTTGACTCATTTGCAAATGGAAATTTTGAAATTAATTCAGTTTCCATGTTGGCTATCAAGGATGGCAGAGCCAAATTTATGTCTCCGTTGTATCAATGATACCTGTTGACTATCTTCTTTTGTTAATATGTACTCCTATTTCATCTATATTTTTGCCATTCTTGATTTCTTTTCTTTCCTTTTCTTTTTCTTCTCTTTCTCATTCTTTTTCTCTCTTCTTTATGCTTCCTTCCTTACTGTCTTTCCTTGTTAGTTGGATATATGGCGTGTTTTCTTTTAAGCCACCTCAATTTTTTTTAAATGAGGTGAAGCATAAATATAAGAATAAAATATTGGACCTTTTTAAAAAATCTGTTTTAAAAGTCAAACACAAGTCATGCCACATTGTCAATAAAACAGATAAATAAAATATAAACTATCCATAAAATATAATAAATATCAATAAAATATAATAAATATCAATAAAATATAAATTAACTTTTCAAAATTCCTTAGAACCAAAACAGTAATTATTCCTTTAGAAATCAGATGTTAATACCACAAATGGTACTCTATTTTGTTATTGTTGTTGTTGTTCAATTAAAAACACATTGCCCTTTTTTTCCTTATCTATGAAAACTCCACCTTCATCAAAGAAATACAACTGTTCTCACTGTAGCTACCAAGTGTAATCATCTGACATTTTGCCTTTTCTAAAGGGACAGCCTGAAGGAATAAGAAGCTCAAATACTTACACATTGACAGATGTGAGGCGCAATGCAACAGGAGACTACAGATGCTCCCTGATAGGCAAAGAAAGCATGACTGCCTCTACCGCCATCACAGTTCACTGTAAGTCTCCTGCGTCATGACCAGCCTCAGCTCAAAAGGCTCTCACAGTATAATATGGCTGGCTTTTCCAATAAATTCCTGCTGTATCTTCCTTAAATTGGTCTTAATAGTCTCAGTAAAGAGCATCAGAATAAGCTGAGCATTCATTCAGGTTTGCGCTGCAACATGGAACTGTGCAGAGTCTAGTCATTGCAACTGTTTTCAGCATAAATCTGTCTTTTTTCTAAATATTTATTGTTCAATAAATAATTATCACATGGATTTTTAAAAACTCATATGTAATGCATATATGCATATACACTGCATATATATGCATATACAGTGTACATATATACATACATATATGCACGTTGTTGTTAGGTGCCATTGAGTTGTGTTCAACTCACAGAGACCCTGTGTACAACAGAACAAAACAGTATCCACCACTGTGCCATGCCCAGCACTACTGTCAGTGCTTCTCTGCTATTCATTGGTTTTTTTATAGCTGATTATTTCAGAAGGTGGGCAACTGGGTCCTTCTCCCAAGTCTACAGCACCCAGTATTCCCAGGTAGTCTCCCATCCAAGTGCTAACCAAGCCCAACCCTGCTTACCTTCCTAGATCAGAGGGGATCAGATACCAGGATGGAGACTATACATATGCAATGCTGGAGTTTGTACCCAAGTGCCAGGCAAGTGCTAGACCACTGAACTACTCCCTTGGCCCCTACTTAGATATCCTTTAAGTTTATAAGGTTTGCAGTTGGCCAGAGAAAATGTAGATTAAGTATTTTTTTAAATGAAAGAATAATATTAACATGCAAACTCAACCATAGTTACTATAAGCATCTATTGGAAGAGGAAGTAGAGACAACTAAAACCCATTTGTTGGCTGAATTTACATAAAAAGATGATAAATTTCTGGAAACAGAGCCTCTTCACAATTACCTTGAACATGCTCTTTTATTAATTTAATCTGCTTTTACTCTCCAGATACTCTAAACGTTATATTTCGCCTTCATGCATGTGATGAGGGGGGAAAAAAAGATACACAGAGAACAGATATGTAACTTGAGTTCTTTGTTTTGTAGCTCACGACAGACCATATAATTAATGCATGATGAATTAATAAGATAGTAATAGTAAGTAATAAAATAGACAATCATTGATAAAATGGTAGTTTTATTCATTTGCACTGCCCGTTGGTGAGAATAGAACTCACAGAATTCTTTGGGCATGTGTCAGCCCTACTTAGAGTTACGGGCCAAACCTTCCTGTGAATCCTGTGCAGCCAGCAGTACCATTGGTACGATTTCTTCTAAATTTGATCTACCAAAATAGTATTGAGCATGAGGTGTTCCCTTCTTTCAGAATCAAAAGAAACTTTAAAAACTATCCTGAGTGCATGGTTCTAAGTCTTCATTTTATCCATAGTGCTTGGAAAACACGTAGGATGGAGCTAAAACTTTGTGGGAGATACAAGTGTGTACACTGGGGAATAAAGAGACAGAAGGTTGCCTTTGATTGTCTGAAGTTGGAAGTGCACCCTGGGGAGCCCTGTAGAAACAGTGAACGGTTAAATGCACACAGCAGAGCCCTTTCTCTGTCTACTCCATATTCATGTTGCATAGGTTTGACTCTGGTTGTCATCAGAGGCTAGAGAGGAAGCAGTGAGCTCTCCAGATAACAATAGTGCTCTTTCTTATCTGAGGACCAGTCAGACATGGGATAATTCACCTAGGTCTGTTCCATGATGAAAAAGGAAAAAAAAAAAAAAAAAAAAAGGAAAAAAAGTGAAGCAAGGGACAATTGTCAACAAACAGAACTGCCTATAGAATTGCTGGCTGATATTGTGCTCATATTGTCTTTGGAACAATTAGCACCAATCCAATTCCTGGGAGACAGAATGATGTGCTTACATTTAAGAGATGATAGGTACACAGAACCCTAAATGGACAGGACTCATTTATGTATTACTTATTGACCGGGCAGGGAAAGATAGGCAGCCGACTGACAAGGCAGATTTGGTGGCAGCCACATTATGCCTCATTGACCAGCTATGATAAGAAGAAAAATCAAACAAAAGTGTGTGGAATAGTTTAATTGGAGTTCAGAGCACTTAATTAGATTTAAATGTACTTCTGTCTTAACACGTAGACAGTAACATTGGGTTTTGAGGCCTGTGTTTCTCTTTAAAAGCTAAAAATAGTATTGCAAATCAATCAACATTTTATTCTACATTATATGAAAGCACAAAAATTCTATTTTTGCCCATTTATCCTTGATTGCTTATTTTTTCCCCAAAAACAGAATTTGTTTCCCTTCCATAAGGGGTGTGTGGGTAGAGAAGCAGCAACCCATCCACACACAGGTTTATAGAACAGAGCTGTCATCACAACTCAGCCTACAGATCTCTAGTTGCCAATGAAACAGCTACTATTCTTCTCCCAACTCGTACATTTAGATTCTTCCTCAGAACCTTCAAAGACCACCTTTAACACTTTAAAATCATTTCTCTTCTCACTGGCAAATTAAATATCCAGCTTATCAAATATCCTTCAGTCAAGAACTGTGGAAGCAGCAGTTAAGAAATCCAAAGATGCATTGCCCTGGGAAAATCTGTTGCAAAAGACTTCTTTAAAGTGTTGAAAAGTAAAAATGTGACATTGAAGAGGAATGTGCGCCTGACTCATGTCAGGGTATTTTCAGTTGCATCATATACTTGTAAAAGCTGGGCATTGAGTAAGAGAGACAGGAGAAAAATTGATTTCTTTGTATTCTGGTTCTGGAGCCAAATATGGAATATACCATGGACTGCCAAAAGAACCAATAGATCTGTTCTAGAAGAAGTGCAACCACAGTGCTCCTTGGAAGCAAGGATGGCCAGACTGCATCTTACCTATTTTGGACATGTAGTCAGGAGAGACCAATCTCTGGAGAAGGACATCATGTTTTGGAGAGTGGCAGGTCACCGAAAACAAGTGAAACCCTCCACCAGATGGATAGACACAGTGTCTGCAGCAATGTGCTTAAACGTAAACAAGATCATGTGCCTTGCACAGAATCAGGGAGTGTTTCTTTCTGTTGTACATAGGGTCACTATGAGTCAGACCTGACTCAATGACATCTAATAACAGCAACAACAACAATTCATATTGAGTAAAATTTTCCTCTAAGTATAGTCCACACACATATTCTGAGGAAACTCCACTTTTCTATGTGAAAATATTAATATTAATATTAATTTAATATTAATGAGATACTGAGCAATCATGTGTCTTTCCTTCATTCATATAACAGTAGTGTTTGAGAGTCTCTCATGTCCCAGGCACTGTGGATGTGTCGGAAAAAAATCAAGCCATGGTGTGATGCTTACAGTCTAACATGAAAGACAAGCACTAAAAATGATGTTGCAAACAATCAACGAGCCACAATTAAAGCATGAAAACCAAAGAGAAACGCAAAGTACTATGGCAAATCCCCATACTATAGAATAAAGTCCCAACATCCAGTATGGCAGCATGGATCTCTGCCATCTGACCTCAACTAATTGGATAAATCTACCTTCCTCCAGTTATCCACAATCACACCGGATTACTAACCATTGTGAAACTGCCAAGCTTTCAGACCTCTCTGCTTTTGTTTATATGCAAAGTTTTGCCCTGTTTTTCCACCCATTGAAGTCTTTCTCAATTGTCAAGGGGCCACAATAATATAATGACTCTTATACAAAGCTTTTTTACTGCTCTAAAACCCAGTTTGAGCCCAGTGCAATGGCCCATGCCTGTAATCCAAGGTATTCAGGAGGCTGAAGCAGAAGGATTACAAGTCTGAGACCAGAGAAGCTTGTGCAACTTAGAGAGACCCTCTGTCAAAATGCAAAATGTAAAGGGGCTTAGGGATGCAGTTCAGTCATAGAGCACTTACCTAGCATGCACAAGGCCCTAAGTACTGGGGGGGGGAAATGTTTGACTCTCTTCTCTATATTTCCAAAAGTCTTTGTATTTCTATTTAATCACTCTATAAAAATTTGAGTCCCTAATCTATAGTAGGTTTACTATTAGGTGCTGACTTCATGGACCACGTGTTACAACCAGTGGAGTACATACTGCCTCTACACCATTAAGTCATGTGCTCATCACTCGTCACTGAATCTCCCATTAGTTCTTGGAACATAGTTGCTGTACAATAAATGTTTGTTCAATTGACTTGAGCTTTCTTCACACAGATCATACTGTGACAGTAAGATTTTTATAAAACTTATTTTCCATCTGAAAGACTGTATATTTTTAGATGTGCTTATAGAATTTTTTTTAAAACAATGATATCGTTGACAGTATACTTAACAATAGATCTTATTTAAAGTTGCAACTGCATAAGAAAAGGAACAGCATTTCAAAAAAAGATCTACTTGTTAATTTCTTCTAAAGAAACGCGTGGACTATCTCATTGTTTTTCAATTTATCACTTGTGGTCTAAATATACTAGATTTTCCAATGTTATGCTTTACCAGCTCTTTTTTCTAATATTTACCTCCTCATCATCTTTATATTCTTCCAGAAGTGATTTCATTTTTTAAGGTGATAGAGCCTAGAGGGAATTTAACATCAATTATGCTAATTGGAAATAAATGCATAATCAGTTAGATTGACCCTTCATTTGCCCAAACTAGTCTCAAAGTTATCTTGAAAATCTAGGCTGAATGTGCTACATACAGTCCAGTTATTTTAGACACATAAATCAGTTCTGAATTTTCAACGGCAGTCAGAAGAATTTTTTCTCTCATCTTTTCCTGTCCAAAATATTTTTACTATCTTGCTTTTGTGGAGTTTGCATTTCAAATAGGTTTTCTGCTTCACAGATTTGGATTTATCCTTAAACCCAAGTGGGGAAGTAACCAAGCAGATTGGGGATACCCTGCCTGTGTCATGCACAATATCTGCTAGTAGGAATGCAACTGTGGTTTGGATGAAAGTAAGTAGTATTATTGGTACTCTCCTGCTATTTTGACTGACTTCATTTTAGGGTTTTTTTGCACTTTACATTATAGCTAAGTATGTATATTATGAATAATATGCCTATATACCCATACTCGGGCTGGGATTTAGCTCAGTTGGTAGAGTGCTGCGCTGCAGTCTCTGAGGTCCCGAGTTCAATTCCCAGCACCGTAAAAATAGGAGAAGGGCCTGGCAATCCACTCACAAGGCAATCCCAAAACAATCAGCCATTGAAAACCCTATTAGGGTCACTATGAGTCGGATACTGACTCAACAGCACCTAACAACAACAACAATACCCATACTCACGTGTTCCTCCAAGTCTTGTCCAAATTAAATCACAATAAAATTTTAGAGATACCCAATAATAGTGTGGCATCCATAAATGAGGCTCTGATACTTAGTTTGAGACATTACTTTGTGCATACAAATTAAGCAGTGATGCACACATCACATAAAAACATACATGATTATATACTTTAGGGTTTTACAATTTGCATTGTGTTTTAACACACATTATTCTTACCTGATACTTATAAAATCCCTGTAAAAAAAATGTAGGTCATTTAGTACTTTCCTGATTACAGATAAAGAAATTGAGGCAAGATAAGTCAGGAAGCTTATAAATGACAGAGTACAGACCCAAGGTTAGGTCTTCTTGACTGTACATACCATTGTCTGGTCACACATTTTTAAATCTCCCCTGCTATTGAAACTCTCCTTAAATTTCTAAAGCAAGTTCTACTGTATTAGGAGCTGCCAGATGTTAGGGATCTCTTTTCATCCCTGGACTATCATAGAACATCGAGATCACACTAAACACATAGTATTTCATGAGTGAATGCTTGTATTTGTATAGTAATATGAAAAACAGTCTATGACTCCAAGTCCCAATCCTTGCTTTTTTTTTTTTTTCCCCAATACTAAGGGATTGAAACCAGAGCATTCCCCACTGAGCTGCATTCTCAGCCCCTTTATGTTTTTTTTTTTTAAGTTTTGAGACAGAGTTTGCTTACGTTGGGCAGGTTGTCTCTGGCTTTGAATTCTTGATCCACCTGCTCTCTACCTCCTGTGTTGCTGGGATTACAGGTGTGCACAATGGCGCCCAGCTTCAATAAGTGATATCTTTTTAGAATGAGAAAATAGCATTGACAATTGGTTATTTGAGACAAAGATACCAATACAGGAGAAGGTTATGACTGTAATCACACCACTTAAATCCTTGGCTGTATAAAAACACCCAGGGCATTTATTACCAGAGCATCGCCTGGACCAGGGCAGTTAACAAGGGGTGTTCTGAGAAAATACATGGCATTTGAAACAAGGGTTGGAAGTAATTATCATCATAAAATTGTGGAGAAATTTATTACTAGAATATCTTCTTGATGAAAGTGTAAATTACTTTGTATGGCTTTACTCTCTGCTTTCTAATTTGTCTTAGTGCTAGATTCTCTTTTTCTTGCTCTCTTTTTCTTAGAGCTCAGTTTCTTGTTTCACTCTCTTTTAGTCACAATTTCTTGTTGATTCAGATATTTAATGTGTCATGTATAGTCTAAATATTCAACACATGTATGTTTTCACAAATGGTCAAAAAGCTAGACAAGTTCTAAGCAACTACAGTAATCAGTAATTACATGAACATGTTTTATTTTGAGACTACAGAAATAAGTTTACTGTACCAAGACCAGTCTCTACACCAACTGGAGTCACTATGGCTGATTACATGCTAGAGACAGTATTGCTGATCCATATGGCTTAGCCATTGGTTAGTTGATGGAAAGTGGGAAAAATAGCCTAGTGGACAAAGACCACAGGTTATTAGGGATTTCTTATTAAAAATTGTTATAATTACTGTGGCTCATTACAGATACCTTGCATTGATAACTGTGTCAGATAAAGTTATTTTCTGGCATTTATATCCATTATTGATTAGGTACCACAAATCTCCATACCTGACAATCACACATCTACTACAATGAGTAGGGACTGTTAATTGAGAACTTTCTTTGATGAGTAATTATCTACATAATTAAGTCCTTATAACAATTCAATATTGTAAGAATATAACCACAATGTACAAATAAAGGAAACTCAGTCCCAAGGGTTAATGAATTTGTTCCAAATTATCAATGCCCTAACAGAAAAGTCTGAAATATAACTCTGATTTTTCTGACTCCAAAACTACAAAGGAAATCTGTTTTTGAAAGAATTTGAAGTTAGAGCCGGGTGCAGTGGCACACACCTGCAATCCCAGTGACTCAGGAGGAGGATTGCAAATTCAAGACCAGAGGCACCTGCGTGATTTAGCGAGATCATGTCTCAAAAAAATAAATAAATAATAAAAAATGGGCTGAGGATGCAGCTCAGTGGTCCAGCACTTGCAAAACACGAAAGTGTGAGACCCTGGGTTCAACCCCCAGTACCAAAAAGAAAAAGAAAAAGAAACAAACAAAGAATGAATTTGAAGTTTAAAACAAAAAAAACAAGATCCTTGTATTTTGAGTAGACTCAGAAGAATAGTTTTAGGCATAAATATTACATAATAAGTACATTTAAAATTATAATTGTACCCTGGGAAGTAATGTGCTTTTTATTTAACCAGGATAACATCAGACTTCGATCAAGCCCATCATTTTCTAGTCTTCATTATCAGGATGCTGGAAACTATGTGTGTGAAACTGCCCTGCAAGAGGTTGAAGGACTAAAGAAAAGAGAGTCATTGACTCTTATTGTAGAAGGTAGTAAAATGCTTTGGCACCAATTTGCTTTTTTCTTTGAGAATTTGATATCTGCTCTCTTTTATTATCTCAGTTCACTGTAATAATATACTAATTGTAACAATATTCTAGGAAAACCTCAAATCAAAATGACAAAGAAAACTGATCCCAGTGGACTATCAAAAACAATAATCTGCCATGTGGAAGGTTTTCCAAAGCCAGCTATACAGTGGACAATTACTGGCAGTGGAAGCGTCATAAACCAAGCAAGTATTTGTCTTCTTGTTATGTGTTGTACTTGGTCCAAAGTGGAGTTTTATTTAGGAACCTTAAGTATAAGCTGCTTGTTACCACATGAATCTGCAGTGTACTCTCAGAGCTGTTGTTAACATCCTAATTTTCCCAAAGGAAGAACATGACACAAAGAGAAATTCTAAATGCCAGGGCTGTGGAGAGTGGAGGAACCATTATGTTGTGGTCAGTCTCTGTTTTTAAAAGAATTCAAATTGGATATTGCCTCATAGTCATTAATTCCTGAAACTTGGGTGACTAAAGGATTAAGGTATACACTTTCCTGCATCATAAACTTACACATCTGAGTGTAAGTAGCCTCCATTACTTTGCTTACATATGCATGGGAAGAGATGTTTCTTCTTAAATCTGGGCCCTGGGGGCAATGACAAACATAGTCGCTGCTAGTGAACTTGTGTTCTGATTTGCCTGTTCCCAAGGATTGGGCCAGAATAAGGCAAGCAACATACCAGGTACGGTAAACACAAACAGAATATATATATATATATATATATATATACACATATATATACATATATATGTACATATATATACATATATGTACATATATATGTGTATACATATATATACACATACATATATATATACATATATATATATTTAAATAAAATAAAGTTTAAATAAAAACTTTACTACAGTAAAAGATACATTGTCATTAATCCCCCTTAAAATACTCCCCATGGCTTTGAACACACTTATCCCATCACTCTTGCCACTTTCTGAAGCAGTTCTGGAAGTCCTCTTTTGTTTCAGTGCTCCATGTCATACATCACTTGTGGCACAGCAATTTCTGTCAAATAAAAACATTATGGTGTGTCCTCATGTACCTTATTCATTAGATCTGGCATTGTTCAACCTCTAGCTCATCCCCAAAGTCAAAATGACAAAGAAAGGTAAACATTTTGAATCAATTCAGGAAATCAAGGCATCCATGACAGCTCAGCTAAAGACATTCAGGAGAGAGAACTTCCGGAACTGCTTCAGAAAGTGGCAAGAATTGTGGGATAAATGTGGTCAAACCCAGAGGGAGTTTTTTGAGGGGGATAAATGCCAATGTGTCTTTGGCTGTAGCAAGTTTTGGGTTTTTTTGTTTTAACTTAGATCTTCACTGTCTCTTTTGATCACCCCACATATATTATCTGTGCCCTTCTGGACAAAAGAAGATGTAAACCACATCTTAATATTTGTTCCCTTTATATTAAGGACATTTTATTAACACTAAATGATTAACTAAGGGTTGTGAAAATTACTAGTTCTTTTCTCTTAAAAGAAAAACTCTCCGTCACTATGAGTTTATAACTGTAATCCCACTAAATTGCTCATCTGTTTGGGATACAAGGATACCTGTAATTCCATTTCCTCTATAACAGTCTTCATATACCCTCATCTTGTTTGAACTAGTTAAAAAATCTTCAGAAGCTCAGAGGCTTCTATCCTACCATCATCCCAGCTGAACCCAGTTGGACCCAGTTGAAACTTGAGAAGACATAAAAAGCTGCAAATTAGTATCAAGTTAAACTCTCCACTTTTCCTCTGTCCAGGGAAGATGGGCCACTGGTTCAGTCCGTATATTATAATTTGCAGAGCAGAGCAGACTTTTGCTTTCACCTATGAGTAATACATTTCATTTGCATGAGTTCAGGTATGGAAAACCCCAAATGGTGGGGTCACACTTAAAGCAAAATGAGTGGTACACCCTGCCTGAGGAGGGCAGAGAAGCCGAGTGACCCATCAAATCTAAGAACATACAGTTTTCTTTATTCACAATAAAGACCTGAATCGTCTGAATTGCTAAAAATGTATCTTTTAGCATCAAATCCTAAAAATGAAATGCTAAAAAAGTAGGAATGTTTCTTTTGCCTCTCTAGTTCAATTAACTGTTAAGTACAGCAGAAAAGAACTTTTAGATACTAGCAATGCAGTCACAGAAAATAGAAAAACAAACACACAATAAATATCTGATGAAGGAGTGAACATTAAGATTTAAATGACCATCCTAGATATGAGAAAGTATATTTTTGGGAGATTGAAGTAGCAAAAACAAAGATTCAGTGAGAAAGTCATATAAAACATCCTAATGGGAAGTGGAAAAATAACAGGTAAGCTTACTATGAGCATAAAAATAATAATGCTGTTCCTTATTGTCAAGGAGGATTGATTCTGGCCCACTACGGGATATGTTAGTGGGCTGGGATTTAGCTCAGTGGGTAGAGCCCTGCGCTGCAGTCTCTGAGGTCCCGAGTTCAATTCCCCGCACTGCAAAAAATGGGAGAAGGGCCTGGCAATCCACTCCCAAGGCAATCCCGAAGCACTCAGCCATTGAAAACACTATGAGTCGGATACCGACTCAACGGCACCTAACAACAACAGGTGATATGTTATTTTTCTTGTTCTAAGTTTGTGCTGACCCATCCGTAATGGTTTATTTTCTCCCTCCTCAAACACATAATGAATCCACTGTTTAACAACTAGGAAGTATCTCTGTCCCCCTTTTTTCCCTAGGGACCAGAGGATATCTCTCTCTTGTCGTCAAGGCTCCTACACTGTGGAGGAGAAAGCAAATACAGAACAAAATAGGACATGATGGGATGATGGGAATAAAATGACCTGAAAAGGGTACAAGTGCATATTTGCTTAAGTCATGTTGGATTTAGGAGTCAAATGGGAATAAGATTAAAGTGGATTAGGTTTTATGTTTGAGGACATTCAATGCAGTGATTGTACTTATCCACTTCTCACAGCAATCAAATAAATTTAGCAGTCAGTGGAAAAAAATCCAGTTTCTGTACTTAGCCCAGGAAATTTTAGTGGAAAAGTAGTTTTAGGTACCCATGAGTAAATTATACATACTTACACACTTAGAGTCTGCAGCCATAGAACCCTAACATCCAATCCCACCCGATCTCAGAAACTAAGCAGGGTCGGCCTGCTTAGTTCTTGGATGGGAGACCGACCGCCTGGGAACATCAGGTGCTATAGGCTTGGGAGAAGCACCTAGCAACCCACTCTTTAAACAATCAGCCGTTGAAAACCCTAAGAATAGCAGAGAAATACTGACAATAGTGCAGGGCATGGCATGGTGTCAGAGAGTGTTAAATTCTGGCGCCATGAGTTGGACCCGACTTTAGGGCACCTAACAACAACATGCACTTTGATATATATAATCTTTTAAGAGAATCAATGCCCATAATGAAGAACAGTGATCAAATTCACAAGTAATCTTTAAACTCATGGAAGGAAAACTGGTGATTATATAATAACTAATTGCTTATTTTGCAACAAATGCCATCATATTAAATTTTGACTAAAACTGAGTATCTATTAAAAGGAAAAGTTTGTTGTTGTTGTTGTTGTTAGGTGCCGCCGAGTTGGTATCTGACTCATAGCGACCCTCATAGGGTTTTCAATGGCTGAGTGCTTCGGGATTGCCTTGGGAGTGGATGGCCAGGCCCTTCTCCCAAAAGGAAAAGTTTAATTGACTTAATTATTTGAATTCACAATAGAAATATAAACATATCCCATTATGGTTTTACTTATCTTTTTCTTACATACTGTAGATACAGACCTGAATAGTCTTCATCTATGATCTTACTTTTACCCTTGAGCAGCAAATTATAGTACTGAGCACCTCACCTGTTGTTTCATGCAATATTATTATTTCCAAAGCTTTTAAAATATATTTCCATTTCTAAATCCATGTTCCTTCTTCTTTTTCCAGACAGAAGAATCTCCTTATATCAATGGCAGGTATTATAGTAAAATTATCATTTCCCCTGAAGAAAATGTTACATTAACTTGCACAGCAGAAAACCAGCTGGAGAGAACAGTAAACTCCTTGAATGTCTCTGCTAGTGAGTATTTCATTTCTGGCATTAAAAAGTAAGAAAATTTGAAGGTATTCTTCATTAGTTTAAAATCTTCAGTTCCATCTTCCTGTACTACATTATGGTAAGTTTTATTTATTTATTTATTTATTTTGCATTTGTAACCATCATCATAAGGTTAATTTTCTCCTTTTTTCCTGGTTTCCATTCTTGTACTATCCTTGTCTGGACAGTTTAAATCATTTCATGTTTTATGGCTCAGAAACCTTATCCTAATATAAGAAGAGTTCCCAAGAGCAATAGACAATAGGAAATAACTGGATGTTATTTAATCCATATTTTTTGTTCGGTGTAGAGATAATTCAAAGATTACTTAAAACATTTTTATTACAGCTTTGAATTTGCTAAATTTTAATTTTCTTTATTATTATGAATTTCAATTTTGTGGTATTTATCCTACCCTTATTTTACACAGAAATTCCACAAGCTTAAAATAGTCTGCACAGTAGTAGCAAAACGGATAAAAGATTTTGTAAAATATAGTTTCAAAAATCACTCTTTTTTCATGCCATTTTTGAATCGTAGCCAAAACCAGAGAGATGAAATTGTCTCAGAGGAAATGAAAAAATCTGTCAATGCTGAAATCCCATAGCAGCTTCTTCCAAAAACCATTGTGGTTTAATATGAAATGATCCACCATCTCCAATTCTGCTAATACTCCCATTGGCTATACCAATGTTAAATCAAGACTGACATACAGCAAGGCTGAGGTTGGACAGGATGTTAACTGACCTGCAAAACTTTTTATTCCTCTGTCAACTGGAATCTTCATATGATATTAACAGCCTATGGATATAGTGGCTAGGAATTAGTGGGAACTAGAAAGTTGTCTAAAGATAATGGTCCCTAAAAGATTATGACTGGAATATAAAGGACTGATGTATTGGTAGGAGAAAAATACCAAACAAATTTAACTGTAAAATAGGAGCACTGACCTCCCAGAATGCAGTTCAGCAAGTATTGATTTTCCTACCTAGAAAAAGAACCCATCTTTTCCCACTATTGAACACAAGTCATTTTTATGCTGGTACATTGAATGAGATGTTTCTATTTTTTTAGGCAATGCAGTGGCTTTGTCAACATTTAACACAGAGAATTTTAAACTAAGTGAGCACCTCCTAAGATTCTAGTGTAGTATAATGTGGAGGAGTCTGGGAATCTGCATCTCATCAAACATCATGGATTGTTCTCATATAACCCCATGCACTCTGAAGAATGTTTATATTTTTAATATTAGATGGTAATTCATAAAAGCAGTGATTTTTAAAATGGATCAACAACATAGTGCTATTGGAATATTTTGGCAGGTTTGGACAAAGACCACATATGTTGCTGCTTAATCTCTAGGGTAACCCAGTTTTAACTTTCTCTCCCAACCCCTACTTTGAAGACATCTCTAGTGGTAAGTCCATGACACTAGAGTATGAAAATGAAATCTGCATCTGGGCAGGAAAAATTGAGAAAAGAGAAACATACCATCACATATTTCATGGGTGCCAACTTGTCTCTCCTAAAAAAGAAATACTATTGATAGGTGGTCGATAATGAACAAATTAATATGGATTTCAGATTAATACTATAGCTTGTTGGTTTTGAAGTTTTCTATAGTAGATTAATGCTTTTGCATTTTTAACTACTCTTCTTTCCTTAAAACAATATCAGTTTCTTTGTAGGAAAATTCATGTTCTATTAAGTGTGAATTTTTCTACCTTTAGCTATAGAATAGATATTTTATTTGAATATTATTACATCATACTATAATGGTAAAGGTGACTTTCATATATCAACAAATTTTGTTTTTAATTTCATATTAACATTTTTCATTTCAGTAAGTATTCCAGAGAACGATGAGGCAGACGAGATAAGTGGTAGGTACTATGCTGACGACTCTTCTTCCTGACTCTCAGCTCAAGATTTGTCAAGTGTCCTTCTATAAGTAATTTTCTTGGCTGTCCTCACTTATGAACTTGAATTAAAATACCAACTGAGACAAGATAGAATGCTAAGATTTTGCCCTTTAAAAGCAGAAATTTGCATGTTAATCATAGTAGTGAGCCTTAGTCTTCTTTAGTAAGAAGTGACAAGATTGACTTCTTTTTTAAAATCCTAAGCATGGTCTGTAATTGCATGGACTTTTCTTCTTTGTTGTAGATGAAAACCGAGAAAAGGTGAATGACCAGGCAAAACTAATCGTGGGAATTGTAGTCGGTCTCCTCCTTGCTGCCCTGGTGGCTGGTGTCGTCTACTGGCTGTACATGAAAAAATCAAAGTGAGTTATGGCAAAAAGACCATCATTGTTCACTGATTTCAATGGAAGAAAATACATGTTGAATATTCTCACTCTAGCTGTGTATCTTTATAATAAGACAGACAAATGTCCCAAATCAGTCTGACTATATTTTGTTTTAATTCACAGTGCCTATATTTCCAACATCAGGGACATGTCCTGGGGGGTGATTTTACATGTGTTCCCTTATTTTTCTTGGTCAATATTCTAAATTCAATTATTTGATTTTTTTTTCTGTGCTTGAGTTGCTGTGGTGGTGGTTTGGTGTAGATTTTTATAAAAGTATATTCTGCCGAAAGGTCAAATATTCTAAACTTTTTGCTTGAGTTTGGTGAAGATTAATTAAAAGGGGCTGGTACCTCTTTTAGAGACTACCAGATATCTCTTAAGTGGTAAATCTGACCAGTAACAAAATTGATGATAAAGTGGAAATATCCTGCTGTCATTATTCCTCTATTCTAGTTAGTTGAATTTATTCCATATAAGAACCTAGTTTGGAGAAAAGAGTCATCATAATTGTGTCTTTAATTTTAAAAAATTGATTAGACAAAGAACCATGAATACTTTCTAAATGCTTTAATGTTACACTAAAATAATTAGAATCATGATATGAACCTTAATGATCATCTAAGAATGGTTTATAATGAAAATCCAGTTAACTGATGGAAAATACTAACATATACATGTTTAGTACCGCAAATCACCATAGATTTAGATGTGGTTGGGCAAGGATGTGGTTCTAGAATTTGCATCTTTTAAACATTACATTGAGGATTGAGTGGCACACTCCTTGTTTTAGGCATAGGTTTTAAACCTCTTATAAATAAGGAAATTCGTTTTTGCAATAAAATATCTATAGCTAGTAATAACTATGGACATAATTTTAACTTCTTTATGTTACATACAATCTCTCTAAAAAAAAGTCAGAAAAATCTAACTTAAATTCAGAAGAGAAAGCAGGCTCAAATCTAGATCTATGATCTCCTTCTGTAAAAATGTCAATTCCAGTGAAGCAATGTTTGAACGGATCTGCCATGCAAGAATGATAGAAGTTCAGAAATTTTAAAGTCATTTAAAAACACGAGCATGCATTGAGCTCTTTTGTTCTCATGTCCATGAAGTAGATACCATTATTATTCATACATTTGAAAATCTAAGGCAGAGAATTGTTAAAAGACTTCTTGAAGGTTACACAGATTACAATGTACAGAAATGTTACTTGATTTTTAGGGAATGATGTTTTAGAATCTTGATGCCTAATCACTAGGCCTTACTTTATCTCATGATCCTTACTTTCCCTCCATTTCCCATAAGGCAAAAACGTGTTTTCTGTTGTGTGTTATGACTGACATACATGATGTCTGTTCGCACATGGGGGCATAGTCATTCCTGATCTTGGTGCTTCACTCATTTCTGAGCCATCTTCACAAACACTGATGTATTATTCAGAATTCTACAGCCAGTCAGACCATACTGTTTATGTGCATGTGTGTTTGTTTGTGGGTGGGAGAGACAGAGTAAGGGTGGGAGAGACAGACAGAGGGAAGGAGAGAATAGGGGAGAGAGAGTGGGGGCAGAGAGACAGACAGACACAAAGATTTATAAGGAATTGCTTCACATGATTGTGGAAGTTGCAGTTGCAGATTCTGAAGATCCATAGTAAGGAAGCTGGAGACACAGGAAAGCAGATGTATAGTTCTAGTCTATAGCCAAAAGAACTGATGATCTAAGTTGCAATCTAAAATCCAATAGGATGGCAATTCAGGAAAAACCAATGTTTCAGTCTGAGTCTGAAGATAGGGAAAAAAAAATTGTCCAGTTCAAGTGGTAAGAAAGGAGGAGTTACCTCTTTCTTTCTAAGCCGTTTTTCCTATTCATACCTTTAATGGATTGAATGAGGCCAACACACATATGGGAAGGCAATCTGCTTTGTTCAGTCTACCAATTCTATCTCATCTAGAAATATGACCACAGAGACAGTCAGAATAATGTTTATTTAAATGTCTTGGTATCATGTGACCCAATCAAGTTGCCACATAAAATTACCATCATACTTGGTAACAAATTTACGTTCTTTTTCTCAATGTATATTTTACCTACAAATATATCATAAGAGTTTGCATGCATGCTGTCCGTGCAAATTTAGAGGGTTCTCTGTATAATGTAAGTGAAAGGAAATACAAGCAGTTGCTCGGAGGAAGTAAGTACTATAACATAGGTATCTTATAAAAATTCTCCTTCTATTTATACTAATTTCTTGATGATCAAAATCTTGTCCTCCCTCTATAATCCATGATAAGACACAACTCTAAATCTTGCATTCTAGGATGTTTTCATTTTACTACGGTTTCTGATGCACTCAAAGTAATTTTGTTTCCTAAAAGAATGAAAGTAAAATTTTCCTATATCCTAAAAATAAGCTAAAAAATAGAATATGGTCCTCTTCATTATGGTCAAATGAATGTTACATGCTCACTGCACCCCTAGCATTTTAATCAATCTACTTACTGGCCACTAGCTCATCAAACATTATTTGTTCTTCTATGAATAAAAGAAATGGGTGTGTGTGTGTTACTTCATTAGTTGTTACCGTAAGAGTGACCCAAAATTAAAATCATGGATAAATGAGTGCCAGGCACTTAACTTAGTAGTGTCATTAGGTTGAGGCCTCCAGAATTTTCTTTAGTGTGTCTCATTAGATGCAACTTTTATCATCTGACTTGAACATTCATCTAAATAACTATTATTTAATTGAAAAGCATACCAAATTTGATAGTGTTGATATTATTGGTAATCAAAGTAATAAACTGCAATATTGGCCTCAAGCATCAAAGGATTTTTATTAAAAATATGTGGAATGCTTCCTATTTGCTAAGTGCTTTGCACCTCTGATTAGTTATTCCTTGTCTGTGTTCTCTGAAATAAGCTGACATTTTTGCAATATGAGTTGGTGCTCTTAACCCCTTATGCCACAATCCAGAGTAAGATTCATAATAAGAGATTTAATGTTCAGAATTTATAAGACAATTTTTTGTGATATGCATAGCAAAGCAGTGAAGTTTAGCAGCATTTAAATGAAGCTCTTTGCATTGGTGATTATAAAAATCATTTGAGAGAGATAAGAAAAACGATCTTTTATTTCTAAGTGGAATGTAAGAGAACATATTTTTTAGACCTAATGACTACTCATTTGGTGTTCACTTCCCATTCCAGTAACAGGACCATGTCTCATAGCCGATGCTTTCAGTTCTTTGTTCAGATAGGTGCTGCCTGCCTCAAAATGAACTCTCTGGCTACTTTATTTAAAATACGGGTACTTCTGAGTCTCCTTAACCCATTTACCCCCCTTTTTTCACAGCATTTATCCTGTTTTGACATTTACATACATATTTTATCTTCTCTGATTATAGAATACAACAAAAAGTTCCACAAGGGTGGTGATTTGTTTTTTATTCACTGATAGCTCCAGAATATTGCCCTACTTGAATTGCCCAATCTGAATATTGCTCAGAATATTGCTCAACTTTTAGTGTTTGCTCAAGCCCCATGTTCTGTATCTATTTCACATATGGAGAACTGCAGCAAGAAAATATTTAGCATTTGTGTTCTATTCTCATTGTGATAAGGTATACTCATTGAAGAATTAGGGCTCATGACTTGCTGCTTTAATCTATGAAAATTTTCATTGGAAGTTTTTAAAACCTAAAGATAAGTTTTAATAACAATCATATGTGACGGATTACTTCCCATGTAGGCAGGGTACTAACTGACAGCCTCAGTCAAAAGACAATACAGTAGTACAATGGCATTTGGCCACAATCCATTCTATAAAATAGGTGAAGTGCCAATCAGTTCAAGTGCACAGCCTTTTTTCCCAATAAGAAATAATATAAATGTATCTATGGGCTCCAGTGCTATAATAAATGAGTAATTCAGACACATGTATTCCACTCACATACTTAACAATAAGTTCTCTTTTTAACTTAATTGTTGTTGGTTGAAGACCAAATGGTTGAGCTTGGAGTGAATTGAATGCCAAAGTAGCACTGTAATTGACTAAGTCCACTCCATTTCTAATTGTTTAACAGGAAGAAAAACAGTAGGACACAACAGATAATTCAATGATTATTTTTATTATTTTTTCCAATTCTCTGTACCCTGTTCTCCAAACATCATTTTGAACTCTACAGGAAGTTTAATGTTACTATTTTAAATACAAATCCTCTTCTTCATATCTTATTTTGCAATAATTGATGGAAAATTATAAGAGCTAAAAATAAAGGAAAAGTGTAAAGGTAGCATGGTATAGCCATTAACCAGGCATTTGTAATCTCAAAACATTCATTGTCTGCACCTTGGAAACCAGCAAGAGATTTATTTTTGGAACCTTTGAATGCAATGTTACTTTAGTGAAAATTATTTTATAATATACAAACAATCCAGAAATCAAAAAATCATAAATATACTATGTCAGTTCTTCTTTATATATTTTTGTTGTTGTTAGATGCTGTTGAATTGAGTCTGACTCACAGCAATCCTATGTACAGTGGATCAAAACGCTCCCAGTATCTGTACCAGGCACATGATCTTATTTATGATTAAGCCCATTATTGCAGACAGTGTGTCAATCCATCTGGTGGAGGGCTTCACTTTTTTTAATTGACCTGTTACTCTCCAAAACATGATGTCCTTCTCCAGGGACTGGTCCCTGCTGATTACATGTCCAAAACACATAAGATGCAGTCTAGCCATCCTTGCTTCCAAAGAGCACTCTGGTTGCACTTCTAGGACAGATCTGTTAGTTCTTTTGGCAGTCCATGGCAGTATATTCAATAATCGTCTCCAGCACTGTAAATCAAAAGCATCAATTCTTCTCCTGTCTTCCTTGTTCAATGTCCTGCTTTCACAACCATATGATACAGCTGAAAATACCATGGCATGAGTCAGACGCACCTTCGTCTTCAATGTGGTATCTTTACTTTTCAATACTTTACAGAGATCCTTTGCCACAGCTTTTCCCAAAGCAATGCGTCTTTTGATGTCTTGACTGCTGCTTCTGTGGGTGTTGATTGTAGAACGATGTAAAGCAAAATCATGGACAACCTCAATCATTTCTCCAATTATTGTGAAGAAGTTGCATACTAACCCAGTTAAGGATTTTTTTTGTTGTTGATGTTTAGTCATAATCCATACTGAAGGCTATGTTCTTTGATACTCATCAGTAATGTTTCAAATCCTTTTCACTTTCAGCAAGGAAAGTTGTGTCATCTGTATAAGGTAGGTTGTTAATGAGTCTTCCTCCAATCCTGATGCCGCATTCTTCTTCACTACAGCTTCTCAGATTATTTGTTCAGCATAGATGTGGTGAATGTATACAGCCCTGACACACAACTTTCTCAACTTTAATCCAGGCAATGTTTTCTTGTTCTATTCGAACAACTGCCTCCTGGTTTATGTACAGTTTCCTCACCAGTACAATTAGGTGCTCTGGTATTCCCATTCTTCAAAGTGTTATACATAATATGTTATGATCCACACAGTCAAATGCCTTTGCATAGTCAATAAAACATAGATAGATATCTTTCTCATATTCTCTGCTTTTGGCTAATATCCATCTGACATCAGCAATGATGTACCTGGTTCCCAGCCCTCTTTTCAATCTAGCTTGATTTTATAACAGTTCCCTATCTATGTACTGCTACAGTCGCTTCTGAATGATCTTTAGTAAAATTTTTTGCTTGCATGTGATATTAACAATATTGTTTGATGATTTCCACATTCAGTTGGATCCCCTTTTTTGGAAATAGGCACAAATATGGATCTCTTCCAGTCAGTTGGCCAGGTAGCTGTTTTCCAAATCTGTTGGCATAAACATGGTAGCATCTTCACTGCTGCATGTTTGTTGAAACATCTCTATTGGTATTCCATCAATTCCTGGAGCCCTGTGTTTTGCTAATCCTTCAAGGCAGCTTCTACTTTGTCTGTCAGTACCATTGGTTCCTGTTCACATGTAATTTCTTGAAATGGTCATCTACCAATTCTTTTTTGTATAATGACCCTGTGTATACCTTCCATCTTCTTTTGATGTTTCCTGCATCATTTAATATTTTCCCTGTAGAATCTTTCACTATTGCCACTTGAAGCTTGAATTTTTTCTTCAATTCCTTAAGTCTGAGAAACACAGAACATGTTCTTGCCTTTTGGTTTTCTATCTCAGCTCTTTGCACATGTCATTATAATATTTGTTTTTGTCTTCTCAAGCTGCCTTTTGAAATCTCCTTTTTAGTTCCTTAACTTCATCATGTCTTCATTCAGCTACTCTGTGTTCAAGGGAAAGTTTCAGAGTCTCTTTTGGCATGTAATTTGGTCTTTTCTTTTTTTCCTGTCTTTTTAATAACCTTTTGCTTTCTTCATGAATGATATCTTTGATATCATGCCATAATTCACCTGGTCTCCTATCATTTGTGTCTAAAGTATTAAAACTGTTCTTGAGGCAGTCTCTGAACTCAAGTGGGATATACTCAAGGTTGTACCTTGGCTCTCATATACTTGTTCTAATTTTCTTCAGTTTCAGTTTGAACTTGTATATGAGAAGTTGATGGTCTGATCCACAATCAGTACCTGGTCTTGTTCTGACATTTGATATGGAGCTTTTCCATCATCTTTTTCCACAAATGTAGTCAATTTTGTTCTTGCATGTTCCCTCTGGTGAAGTCCATGTGTATAGTCACCATTTATGTTGGCAAAAAAGAAAATGTATTTGCTATGAAAAGGTCAATGGTCTGACAAAATTCTATCATGCAATCCCCAGCATCGTTTCTGTCACCAAGGCCATGTTTTCCAAATACCGAGCTGCTGCCTTTGTTTCCAACTTTCCAGTCATCAGTAATTATCAGTATGTCCTGATTGCATGTTTGAGCTATTTCAGGTTGCAGCAGCTGGTAGAAATCTTCCCTATCTTCATTTGTAGCCTTAGTGGTGGGTGCATAAATTTGAGTAATAGACATCTTAACTGGCCTTCCTTATACGCATATAGATATTATTCTATCATTGACAGCACTGTATTTCAGGATAGATCATGATATGTCTTTTTTGATGATTAATGCAACCCCATTTCTCTTTAGTTTGTCATTCCCAGCATAGTAGACCATATGATTATCTGACTCAAATGGTCCATGCCAGTCCATTTTAGCTCACTGATACCTGGAATGTCAATGTTTCTGTGCTCCATTTCTCTTTTAGCAATTTCCAGTTTTCCTAGGTTCATACTATGTACATACCATGTTCCAATTATAAATGGATATTTACAGCTGTTTCTCCTTATTTTGAGTGGTACCACATCAGCAAATGCAGGTCCCTGGGGCTTTATTCCATTTCCATCATTAAGGTAGACTCTACTTTAAGGAAGCAACTCTTCTCCAGTAGTCTTTTGAGCACCTTCCAACCTAAAGGGCTCATTTTCTGGCACTATATCTGACAGTGTTTCTTTGCCATTCATAGGGTTTTCAATGGCTTGTTGTTTTGGGAGTGGTTTGCCAAGTCCTACTCCCTAGCCTGTCTTAGTCTAGAAGCTCAGCTGAAACCTGTCCACCATGCTGGTATTTGAGATACCAGTGGCATAGCTTTCAGCCTCATACCAACATGCAAGTCTCCACAGTATAGCAAACTGACAGACATGTGAGGACTTCTTTATATAGTGTTATATTATTTCAGTACTCACAAGAAAACAGAGACAGGCCTAAATTGGCTGAAGAGCTAACAAGGACTTGCATATAATACTGCAGACTCTAGAAACAGTGCTTTTCCAAAACTATTCCTTTTAGTGTCTCTTGATGTATGAGACCAGAACTTGCAAGAAAGTTTGATTTTAATTGAATTCTATTTTTTAATCAAAGCTAACCTCAAACCAAATGTATGACATTATAAGGGGGGAGGGATTCCCTACTGAATAAATTAAAAATTATGCCAAAAGACCACCTACAGCACATTTTAATGACTTTTCTTCGTTTATCATGCCATGAACACCTACTATTCTTGTCTCTCCCCCTCCCTCATTCTCTCTCTGTCTCTATCTCTACCTCTCTCCTTTTCCTGAAATCCTCAACGTTTTAATTAGATAAGACAACCAGTTTCATAAAATTAAGCTCTAAGTAGGATTAACCTGCCCAAGATATTATAAGTAGTATTTTTTTCCAAATCCCATATAATTTCAAATGTATTTTGCTACCTTGTCAGAACTTCTTTGGGATTAACTTTTCCTGCTGACATTTCATATAGTGCAGTGAAGAAAGAGGCCTGTTTGTAAGTGCAGGGATGCTGTAACCTCTCTGCTTATATTAGAAATCAGGCTAATCCAGGTTTTGGCTTCTTTCCACCCATTGTCTGGCAGGCAGCCAGAAGGAAGAAAAGAAAATGACCCATTATTCTATCAAACCATAAATAATAGACTAGAGAGGAAATAGGATACAATGGAAATGCTGGAGTTTCCTTCTAGTTCATTACAGGGTCACTGGCCACTCAAAGGGCACAACCATCCACAGCCTTCCCTTCTGCTACTGACTCAAATGGCTCATGACCCCATTTTATCACCTCAAAGTTTTCAGAGTAAAGAAAGGGCTTGTATCAAAATATAATGTTTTCATTTTTAAAAGTCACACATTTATTTTCATTATCTTTTCCACAGTAAAGGGGGAAAACAAGTCCCATTCCCTACCATGAACCAAGCTATGTTCTCTCCCAGCACTATGCACCTTCAGACAACTCTGAACCTTGAGGGGCCTTGTACACAGGCAGCACCCTCTGTTCATAGGACAGTCAATGTTCTTCTGTTTATTTCAGTTCTTCAATGGTTTGCCTAAAGAATGGTCCCCATATTCACTTGTGGCTCAGATAGAAAGGCCATATTTTGATTTTTACTGAGTATATAAGCATTTCTTATTTTAGTGAGGGATTTCTTTATGTTATTGTTGTTGTTAGGTGCCATTGAGTTGATGTCTACTCACAGCAACCCTACATACAACAGATGAAACACTATTATCTGTGCTTCTCTGCTGTTCATAGGGTTTTCAGTGGCTGATTATTTTTTGGGAATGGGTTGTCAGGTCCTCCTCCCAAGCTTATAGCACCTGGTGTTCCCAGATAGTCTCCCATCCAAGTACTAACCAGGCCTGACCCTACTTAGCTTCCAAGACCCGACAAGATCAGACACCACAGAGCTATGGCTGCAGGAAAAGCCTTAGAAATTCTAAGGATGTAAAATTGAAAGTTGTAATAATAAGACAAACCATTTATTCTTTTCCTCTTCTTTCTTCAAATGAAAAAATTGTTGACACAATTGTCAACAGGGATTAGAGCCCTCCTTTCTGCCTCTAGCTTTTCATTAAACTTGGACCAAAGGGAGACTCATTCTGCTAATAACTGTGTCTAGGGAAAAGGAAAAAAATAACTATTCTCTTGGACGTGACCCTTGCTTATCTGCACAGGTGTCAATGACAAGTCTGATAGGAGTGGCAACTCTTAACCTGCCAGAATGCCCATGCTGTTTAGTCTTGGCATGCTTCTGTGACATAAATCTGGCATGCTGTAGATTAGAAATTGCAGAAATCGCCCCTATAACTAAGAGTTAAGGATTTTTCACACTCTTTCTGAGAGTTTTAACTTGTTATACACATGGCTGCTTTGGAAAAACCTAACACCTCATGAATTCTTTCAAGTGTGGCTATTTTAAGTGAATATTATTTTATTTTTCAAATATAAATTTCTATTATAATATTTTTTCTTTTCTTTTCAAATGACACCTCCCAAAGCTGAGATATGTTAGTTGTGTCTACCATTTTCACACACCCACCATTTTTCCTACTCTTCCCATCCTCCCACTAATTTAGTGTCAAAATAAAGGGATCCTTAAAGGGTACAACCAGAGTAATAAATTATAGTTAAGTGTATGATATTTGGAAAATCTCACCTGAAAAGTTCTAAAGTCTGAAAAGTTATTTAAAAACAACTGTGGCCTCTAAAGACACTGAACTTTTGGAAATTACACAGAAAGAGGAGTTGAGACTTAGACTTGAACTTCCTTGTGCTGCTAATCAGCTATGTGACTTGGGGCAGCAGCACTATGACTTTAATTAGTCAAGTCCCTGTAACATGCCCAGTACTTTCACATATATTATTACATTTATCCTCACACCAGTCCTTCCAGTATATCCTTTCTTTTCCCCTATTGTGGATGAACAGGTGTACTTAAGAAAGAGACATGTCCAAGGCCTTGTGATCAGACTAGGCACATGAAGATGCAAACCCAGGCCTACTAACCTCAAGATCAAGCATCCTCTCTTTGCCTCACACATTAGACTAAGGGCCACCCTAGGGCTTCTTACATTAAATTGTGGTGATTCTGTGATTTACATTTTCTCACAAAGTCATCAGAAAGAGGCACTGGTGAAGTAAACAGACAAACAAACAACAACAAAAAAAACCCCTACATTCTAATCCGTTTATAAAGATGAGGGATTTATAAATGCCTTTGTCCTTCAAATTGGCTGACTGAGAAACCATTTGCTAAACGGATTGATTTAAAGAAATTTTATCTCTGTCAGTTGTACATGAAATTCTAAACCATAGAATTTTCAGATCTCTGAAACTTTCCAATATTAAAAAAAAGACTTCCATTCCATAACATTGCATTTTTTTAAAAAAACATCAATCTCAAAAGTACCCTGAATAAGTTTTAAAGGCTTTTCCCTATTAAGGAAATAGGACTGTCAGTAACTAAAATGGAGACTTTCATGATTAATCTTATCTACATACACTCAATCAATGGATACCCACATACCCTTCTCTCCCACACCTGCTAGCAGCAAGTGTTTCTATTTAAGCACAGTTCAAAGTGGTTAACAGTTTAGCATATTTGTATAGCTTTGTAATATGGTGGATTGGAGCTTAAAGCCAGATGGCTAGAGATGGAATCCAGGCTTTGCTACTCATTAGCTGTATGACTATAGGCAAGTTTATTAGTCTCAATGTAAAATGGAGATATAGTAAGGGTAATGTTTCACTATCTATGAAGCACTTGGAACAGTGTCTGACAGGTTAAGGTGTTATATGAGTATTAGTTCCTATAGTTTTATAAACTTTAAAATAAGAAAAATAGTCAAGTGGGAGTTACCCAGCACATATTCTGAAAATGTATTTCAGGTTTCATGTTACACTTAACAGCTTCTTTTACCCAATTCCAAATTGCAAACAGTGATTACTTTAACCTGATGTTTACCTGCAGGATGTGCTGACAAACACAGATTTGTCCTGAGAACCACAGCTTTCCAGGAAAGATTTCAAATCACTCCCTTCTTCCCCATTTCTTTCTTCTGTTTTGTACTTATGGAATTATGTAACCTACTCTCAATTTCTGGACAACTATATCCACGTAGAAAGTAAATAATATGGGAGGCAAGGTGCCATAGTGCACACCTATAATCCTGGTGACTCAGGAAATGGAGGCAGGAGTATCACAAGTTGGAGGCCAGAGGCAGCCTGCATATCTCACTGAGACCCTGCTTCAAAATAAAAAATAAAAAATGGACTGAGAGTGCTGCTTAGTGGTAGGTTGCTTGCAAGCATATGTGAGGCCCTGTGAGGCCCTGGGGTCAATCCCTCATACCAATAAATAAATAAACAAACAAACACAAAAATGTCGGGGTTTTAGCTCTAGCCCTGCTAAAGTTAGGGCCAAACCCTCAACATAAAACGTGGCCGGTGTCGGGAAAGAAGGACCTCGGGAGACCTTCAGATGGTTGGAGAAGAACAGGGAAGGTTTATTGGGGTGCTCCCCTTATGGAGAGCAAGGAGCAAGCAGCCCCTATAGAGCAAGGCTCTATCCCTTTAAGTGCTGGCTCTATGCCTGCAGCATTCCATGTGCTGGTATAGCTCAGCCTTAAAGGCACAGCCACAGCCGCTGGTGTTCAGTTGAGGTCCGGTGGTCTTGACTCTCGCGGCTCGCCTTCTTTACCCCCCTCCTTCCCAAGGATGGGAGGAGTTGGGAGGCTCTTCGTGGCTTGCTAGATGCCTTCGGCTCTTCCGGGCCCCTGGGCTTGATCTCACCGGCTTGCTAGATGGTCTTGTTGGAGTAGGGAGCGCTGGTCCAGGTGAGGAGGTTCAGGAGATGGTCAGAGAGGTGAGGATCAAAGGAGCGATATGGGGCCCAGGAGCCCCTCTTTTATAGGGTCCTGGAGGGGTCACATGGTGGGGTTCAGCCAATCGGGGCACACAGCTGGCAGGTACAGGGAGCAAACGGACATAACTGCCAAGTGGAGACAGTTATCACCTGCAAGGTGGTGAGGGAAGCCAATCAAAATTAAGGTGGTTAGGGCTGGTCAAGCTGGCTGGGGGCCATCTTTGCTCACTCGATGGGAGGGGCTGTTTTGAGTGAGTGAGGTGAGCCCTGGGGTCAAGTAGGGGTCAGCCCCTCAAGCTGTCATGAGGGACCCTAGCTGGGAAATATAATTTTAAAAATCCCCAACACAAAAATAAATAAAAGATAGTATCCTGTTTCTCATTGCACCTTTTGCGATTCACTCAGTTTCAGTTGTATTTATTTTTGTACTTACTATTACTATTTCTTTGTTTAGATTTTAACCTGCTATTTTTTCTACTTCCTTGAAATAAAAATTTAGATCATTGATATTAGCCTTTCTTCTTTTATAATAACATAAGTATTTAAACTATCAATTTCACTCTCAGTATGGTTACTTATATTCCACAAGTATCAGAATACTGTATTTTCCTATTTATTCAAGTTCAAAATATTTTTATATTCCTCTTTGGTGTCTTCCTTAAAACCATATAAGAAGAACTATATTCAAATTCCAAATATTTCTTATTTAACTTTGTTTTGTTAACACTATCTAGTTAAATAAGCTTTTAGTCCTTTAAACTCTGCTCAGGTTTTAGTTTGTTTTTTGTTTTTCTCCAAGGGCATTTAGAAAACAAAAAAATTATTGTGATTGGTTGGTGGAATATCGTATAACTGACAGGTTAAGGTGAATAATACTTTGTCCAAATCTTGTTGCCTCTACATATTTTTTCAAATATATGAAATCAACTCACATACTACATAATATAAGGAATTTATGAGCATAGGCTTACATTTCTCCTTCACATATTTTAGGCTACTAGTGTTATAAGTCTTGCATTTACATACTTACAAACCTGACAGTACATTATTGTATGCTCTAAAGTCTACTTCTAAAAAGAAGAAAAATAATGAGAAAGTTTTCTTTTATATTTACTTAGATATTTTCTTTCTAGAACTGCACATATTTTTAATGCATTTGAGCTTTTGTCTGTTATCACTTTATTTTAATCTAAAAAACTTCTTTTGCACTACTGGGAGTGCATGTCTACTGACAATAAAGAATCTTAGACTGTTTTCATGATAGTGATCCTATTTCACTCTCAGTTTGGTTGCATATTTTCATGGGTATATATTTCTATGTTGATAGTTATTAAAATATTGAGTACTTTAAAAATGTTTCACTGTTTTTAATGAGAAATCATTAGATAATCTTTTTCACTGCTTTCCAAACATTTGGAATTCTTTCAACAATTACCTCTTCAAATATTTTTTCTCATTGTCTCTTCATATAATTCCTAATACATGTATATTAGAATGCATTAAATTGTCCAACAGATCTCTGAGGCTCTACTAGTTTTTAAAGCTTTTGCTTTTTTCCCCTCTAAAATTTATATT
>VMDO01001974.1:0-183455 GCA_007922755.1 Pedetes capensis
GCTGGGATTACAGGCATGCATCACTGCACCTGGCCAATCACTGGGAGATTTTATTTAAACACTAATTCTGATGCCAAGGTAGGACCTGAGATCCTGTATTTTTAATAATCTTTCAGTCAGGTGATACCTATGCTGCTAGCCAGAAGCTCACACTTTGAGAAGCAAAGCTCTGCTACTACAGAATTATTTGGGAAGTTTGCTTCCGGATTAGCACAGAAATAAGTACTGGTCACAACAGACTCGGTCCCAGGAGACAAAAATATAGAGAAGCTAATTATGGAAAAGCAGAAAGGCATTTCTCTTGAAAGAGATGACTCACTTCTCTTAATTTGTAATAAACTAAATCTGTAAGAACTTAAAATAGAATAGCCTCTGGGTGCTCACCAGTGTGCTGATCTGGGAAATGGCTTAATTCTGGGATGAGAACTGTACAGTCCGTATTCCTTTACAAGTCTGATATAGCTCTTAGGGCATGGGAAAGAAAGCTGCTGTCAACTGTGCAGCAACCAAACTCATATGGACCAATTTCCACCCCCTAAAGCCTTGCCCTAGTTATTATTGACTTTTTTTTTCTTATTTCTCCTTTTGCAGTTTTCCCTCTTTACCACCAGCACCATCCACCCACCCATCTCTCCACCCCCTGCCCTGCATCTGGGCACCAGGGAGGAGCACTAAGCTGATTGGCTCTAATTGATCCGGTGAGTGATTCACCCACGGTGATCTCCTCCCCGCTGGCTGCTGACCTGAGTCCTGGCCAACCTCCAACCTCCAGCCTCAGCATGAGCTCCCGCAGCTTCCACTGGACCCTGTGCTGCCCATGTTTCTCCTGGGGGCCCCAGGGTGGGTGATGGAAGGGCAGGATCTGCGTGTTACTGAGTCCTTTAGCAGCCCTCCAACAGCAATGACTGGACGTGACCCGCCATGGGCCTCCGCGATTTCCCTGCCAGTTCACAAAGACGTCAGGAAACAAACCTGGCCCTTTTCCTCCAGCTTCCGGTGTTCCTTAAGAAGTTGCTCCACACGCAGCACACTGTCGCCAATGCCTGGCAGCTCTGCTTGCTCTTCCAGTAAGGCATCCAGGGCAAGTTTCACCTGCAAGGCACGTGGAATGGTGCAGAAGTGAACCAACAAGCGCCCACCTGGAGAGGGAGGTTTGTCATGCTCTTGGGAAACGCTAAAATAAATAAATAAATAAGTATGTATATATATGTGCTGCCTGTCTGCCTGCCTGCCTTCCTTCCTTCCTTCTCTTTTCCTTTTCTCTTTTTCTTTCTTTCTCTCTTTCTTCTCTTTTCAGTTCATTATCTTTCCAATTCACCTGGAGGGTCAGATACATTTGTAGATGGAATATTAGACAGGCATTCAACAGATTAGCCATCAAAAAGGAAGGTGAACTGTCACTTAAATGCCATGAATTTGTTGTTAGGTGCCGTCGAGTGGGTATCCGACTCATAGCGACCCTCTGTACAACAGGAGAAACACTATTATAAGTGCTTCTCTGCTGTTCATAGGGTTTTCGATGGCAGATTGATTTTTGGGAGGGGGTTGCCAGGTCCTTCTCCCAAGCCTACAGCTTCTGGTGTTCCCAGGCGGTCTCCCATCCAGGTACTAACCAGGCCCAACCCTGCTTAGCTTCCGAGGTCTGACGGGATTGGATGCCACAGGGCTACAGCAGCAGGCCAATGCCATGAATGGGACATGGGATTCTAGAACACTGCTACCCCACATGAAAAAGTGGGAGTGGGGAGTCCATGAAGAAGCAAGGATATAAAGATGGAACTGGATTAGAGAGAAGAGGAAAACCCAGTTCCAAAGCACTCAAGGGGAAAGAGGAAATCAGAGGCCTGTATGGAAATAGGAAGTTATATTAAAAGGGAAACAATACCTTATAAAAGTGGTGCTCAAAGCGCTGTAGTTGCAAACACTGGTTAAGCTTCAGGTGATGTTCAGACCAAAACTGACTAAAGGCTTTTTCTGTTTCATCCAATTGAACTAATAGTCTTTCAAGGGGAAAAAAAAAAAAGAAGAAGAAAAAGCGGCTTTACGTTAGTATTCATTTCTACCACAATCTGCATAGCCCTGTATATATACTTAGGTTTTCCTCAGGGCTATTAAGTGTGGCAATCTCTGCACCATTAAAGACTATTACCTGTGTCTTTCTTATGGTTCAGTAGGTCCCCGCCATCCCACTTTCCAATCAGGACACCCACACGGCAGATAGCAATTTCACTGCAGATGCAGCTGCTGTGCTGTGACATGGACTCCAGGTGAACTTACCTCTGTGCCTCTATTTTTTCCCACTTGAGACTACATGTGTGTAAAGCATAGCACCAAGCCAAACTGTTACCTGGAAGTGAAGATCGATAAATGCTATCATCTCCCTTGAAATCCAGGGAGGGGGACTATCTCAAGAGGAGAGAATGGAACTCTCCTACAGAGATCCTGAAGGTAGACTCAGAGTGACCTGATCTTTTTCCCTTTGCAGTCTCAAATATTAGTCTTTCTTGGCTTCACCAAGACTGGACGGTAGCTGTTTAGGTCTACTCTTGGTCATTTTAGACCACCTAGATCTGCGTATTCTCTCCTGGAAAAGCAAATCCCACCTCACTCACCTTTCCACAGTAGCAACATTTTCACGTTCACTGGGGTTGAGATGGCTAGTGGGACTCCTGGTTGCTGGTTCTTGGACACAAGACAGCAATGTGGCCCCTTGCTTTCTAAGTAATTTCAGCTCATCCTAGAAAAAGAAAGATATAGACTCTCTTACGAGGAATTAACAGAAAGCAAATTCTTGGTATTTAGAGTGTGAGGAGAATGGTAAATAAGAATATTATTCATCTAGGAAATTAAGTGCTAAAGAAGTCAAGAGGCAGCCTTTAAAAGTTAACTATTCTTTAAGAGGTAATAGTCATGATACAAAGTCGAAAATATACAATGGGTATAACAGAAAGCTCAAGTCTCTTGTCCCCTGCCTGTCTATGTGTTAATTTTTTGGTGGATCTCAAACTGTTGTTATAAATTAAAAGCAAAACTAATTAACAAAATCCAAGATAGTGACCAGAAGCAAGCAAACGGCAAGTATTGAATGTCAAATGGTAGAAATTGCCAAGTGATAATAACCAAATAATTGCTAGTTGACCATGAAAATACTTCATATACACCTGCCTCTTCTCCCCACTCCACCACTCCACTATGGCCTTGTTCAATTTTTTACGTTTGGCGGAAATGGGCAGCAATTTCAGTTTGATATGAAAAGATTTATCGTCTCAAAGCCACTCTGTTCTGCTACGTTAACATGGGGACTCTGCTTTGAAACGGCAGCCGGCTGTTTGCCTCCAAATCCAACATCTTGAGTCCTCTCCTAGGACAGCATGGGTTATCTCTTACTGCCCTGAGCCTTAACTAGGGTGCCCAGGCTGCGAGGCAAAAGCAGCGGAGCCTGGCCTAGAATCTTCCTCTCAGGAATTCTGGGTTGGGTTCCTGAGTCAAAGATACTCGTTTTAGAGGCACTTGAGAATTCACCAAGCCTACACATCTAAGAAGCAAACCAGTCACCTCTGTGCACACCAACACCAGGCCTCTTCCTCCAGGCCCAGCTACTCTTCAGCCTTCACACAGCCCACGGCTCGCTCCCTGGGGGAGAGTTCTACACCTCCCCACGCAGTCGCACCAAAGTCCTGCACCCTCTCGGCCTTGCTCTTTGTTCCTTGTCTCCTAGCCCACTCCAGAATTTTCGCCAGAAGGGTTCTATTGTCCACACCCAGCCTCAGACTTCTCCTTGGGTCTGGTTGGTGAGAGACCTCACTTCCCTGAGGTGGACTTAGTTCTTTCAATCCTCTCAGCTCTGTCCACTCCAGGCAGTGGCCCCAAGTCAGCCACTTGGCTGGCTCTCCTGCCTGGAAACTGGACATAGCCCTCCTTTTCCACTCTAAGATTCTAAATGATTCTAAAGCGGATGTGGTTGCCCAGGAATATAATCCCACCAGTTGGGAGGCTGAGGCTGAAGGATCTTAAGTTCATGGCCACAGTGGGCTGCAGAGGAAGACCCTGTCACAGGAAAAAAAAAAAAAAAAGGATACTATTGGAAGATAGTGTTGAACAAAGCAGTGACACCTCCATAGAGAATTAGCAAATGAGGCTGTAAAAAGGCTTTAATTCCATGGCTATTCTACTTGGCTGGTTATAGAGGTGATGTGTGTGGTTACATGAATCTAAAATAAGGGATCTCAGAGATTCCCTTGGAGAAACCAAAACAAGCAATCAAGACATACTTCCCAGTGCTGTGCTAGCTGTTTAGAAGGAAGCTGTCCAGGTGGGGAGAAAACAGTTAAGTCACATGTAACTTTTACAGATTTTTTAACAGATTTAACAACTCACTGTTCTGAGGAATGAATCTTATACTGTTCTGGCTTTTTCACTTGGCAAAGATACTTTCTAAATGGAAAATAAATTATTCATTTACTTATTGAATCTTTGGTTAAAAGGTAAGTCACGGCTGGGGATGTGGCTCAGTGGTAGAACACTTGCCCAGCACATGTGGTGCCCTGGCTTCTATCTCAGCACCACAAAAACAAAACAAAACAACCAAAAAAGTAGGAAAAACACTGAGTAAAGTAAAAAATATATATATGTTACTATATTTTTTTAGTAGTACCAAAACTACTAAGTTATTAATAAAAGCTTAAGCAATATTCCATTTTTTCTAATATAAACCTTTTTTTTTTTTTTTCAGTACTGGGGATTGAACCCAGGGTCTTGCGCTTGCATGCTCTGCAAGTGCTGGACTACTGAGTTGCACCCTCGGTCCATTTTTTTACTTTTTGAGACAGGGTCTCGCTAAATTACGTAGACTGCCTCTGGTCTCAAACTTGCAATTCTCCCACCTCTGCCTCCTGAGCCGCTGGGGTTACAGGAGTGCGCCACTGCGCCCAGCAATATAAACCATTTTTAAAGTATTTTGGTTGAGAAAGAGAAAATGTAACTCTTAATAACTTGTATATTCTTGATCTGTTACAAGAGAAGGGACAAAGAAGTCAAATTTGCAGTAGGCCAATAATTAGTAATCACAGAACAGCCTTGGGAACTCTCTGCATTGTCTTTAAAAGAATGTTAATGTTACTTGGTAAAATAAGTACAATAATATTTTTAATCTAAATTCACTTATTTATTTGTTTGTTTGTTTGTTTATTTATTTGTTCGTATGTTTCTTTTTGCAGTACTGGAAGTTGAATCCAAGTCCTTGAACATGCTAAGTAAGTGATCTACCACTAAGCTGCATCTCCAGCCCCTTTCAAAAATCTTTTGTTCTCCCTACGTTGTGGAGGCTGCTTCTGGCCTCACACTCATGATCTTCCTGTCTCATTCTCCAGAGTAGCTGAGATTACAGGCGTATGCCATGGTGCACCACAAATTCACTTAACAGTCTTAATCAAGTCAAATACTCGAATTTAAATACTGCATTTAGTTTCTTACCAAAAAGCAAATTAAAATCGAACCTCCTAAATTCCTTTCACTTGTTTTACAGGTTAGATAGTGGTGTTTAACTAAATTGAGATATGGTAGAGTATAAAATTATTCCTCACAACTGTCAAGTAATATTTCACATTATGTGGCTCTACAAAGTTCCTCAACTACATAATCAATGTGAAATTGCCTAGAGTTTGCCTAGAGTTACCTGTTTTAATTCTGAGAGCAGTGGTTATGGTGCATTGGAAAATGCTCTTATGCCACCTTTAAACTGGTCTTCCCACCCTTTTGCCTTCATGGAACTCTACCCAGTTAACAAACACTAAAGCGCCTGCTCATTTGCCTTTCCTGGACCATGCCACGGTACAGACAACAGGATCTGCCTGGCTGGTTTTCATGCCTCAGATAAGTGTCCTTGTCTAAAATCCATTTATTTGTTTGTTTATTGTGGTGCTGGGGATCAGATCCTGGGGCCTTACACATGCTAAGCAAGTGCTATACCATTGAGTCACATCCCCAGCCCTAAAACCCACTTTTTTTTTTTTTCTTGGCAGTACTGAGGGATTGAACCCAGAGCCTCATGCTTGCTGTGTAAGAGCTCTACTCCTGAGCTGCTCTCCCCAGCTCATTTTTTCACTTTTTGTTTTGAGAAAGGGTCTCACTAAACTATACAGGCTGCCTCTGGCCTCGAACTTGTGGTCCTCCTGCCTCCACCTCCCAGGTAGCTGGGGTTACAGGTGTGACCACTGTGCCTGGCTGAAATCTACTTTTTTTTTTTTTTTTTTTTGTGGTACTGGGGGTTGATCCCGGGGCCTCACGCCTGCATGCTTTGCAAGTGCTGGACCACTGAGCTGCACCCCCAGCCCTTTTATTATTTTTTTTCCTTACTTCCTGAGACAGGGTCTCACTAAGTTACATAGACTTCCTCTAGTCTCGAACTTGTGATCCTCCTGTCTCCGCCTCCCAAGCCGCTGGGATTACAGACGTGCGCCACCACGCCCAGCTTGAAATCTACTTTTTTTAACCTTTCCCTCAAGAGCACTTTGAGTCCTTGCTGTGCCAAATTTGGGAACATCTGGACTCTCTTATGTGTGACCAAAATTTGCAAAAATGCTTTTTGCTTGATGGTCCCCAGACACCTTTCAGACTGAGCAGGTGTCTCCTCTGTGCTTCAGCACTGCAGCCTCTCCTTATCATGAGGCTGAGGCATAGGCTCCTGCGCCCTCTGCACACAGCTCTGTGTCACAGCACCCACCCACCTGGGTGCTCAGCGTTCTTCCCACCATGCTCTGCCCTAACTGCCCGCTCTGCAGACTCCTGAGGGTCTTGGCCACACACCGCAACCCCTCTCCTAGCAGAGTTCATGGAGACACGCTGAACCTGGCTTTCTGCAGGCTGGGCCTCCTAGGAATCAGGGGAGGTGAGCTTGGCCAGCGTGTTTGGAACAGAAGGTCAAGCTTCTCCGAAGCATTTCCTGGGAAATTTTCCAAGATGCTGTCAGGACTTCACAGTTACAGTGCAGATCCTTTGATTACTCAGAGCAATCTGGGGAATACATTTGGAGCTCTTTCTGGACAACAGCCTCCTTAAAGACAGAATTCAGCATGGGAGAATTAATCTGCCTCAGCCACAGACTCAGAGTCTCCCTTAACAAGATCATGTATTTCTTGAGGCAGCAAGTTTTGGTTTTTCCAGCACACAGTGGTGGATACTCAATAAACGCTGAATAAGTGAACAAATCAACCATATAGCAAAGCATGTTTGCAAATTTGGGGTCAAATATCAGAGTCCAGCTCTTCCCAAATTTGATGCACCACACAAAGCTAAGATGCATCAAGCAGTCGATCCTTGCTCTGCTGTCCTATAGGCCTTTGAGAGACATGGAACTCAGTCTGTGAGTGCTTCTCATGGCATAAAGGGGTGACATCTGCACAGTAAGAAGCCCCAGGAAGATTTTGCCTACCATGGGGTCTGGAAAACCTGCCGAGGCTCCCTTCTCAGCAGTTCTGCGTGCTTTCATGAACCATTTAATAGGTGCTGCTCTGTAAACCCAGCTTAGGGCGCCTTCAGTAGACTTTTCTCTCAAACTAGTCCCAAACGAAACAATACATCACTGAGAAACTAAAGCACTGAGGTTATTAGCCTGCCACAAAATCGCACAACTGCTGGAAAGCTCACAATTCAAGTCCACGCCTCCCTCCTGTCCCACTGCAATTTCAGCACCTGAGCCCTCAATGTGACCAAGGGGGCTGCCTTGACCTCGTGCTCACACACTGCCCCCTGCCAGGAGAGCTGGACGGAGTGTGCCTGCCTTGTGCCTGCCTGGAAGTTGTCAGATGGCAGTGGCTGCCAAGGAGTGGAGAAGGAGGAGGAAGAGGGCTCCGCTGGGCATTCAGCTCCCTGCTCTCCTAGGAGCCGGCCTCTGAGCCTCTGACCACTCACCTGCAGCTTTTGCTGCCGCCCTGTGTGGGCCAGGAGAAGGTCTTCAGTAGACAGCATGCCTCTGGGCAGCTCAGTCATGGCCAGGGAGGCCCCAAACATCTGCAGCATCTGAGCTGTAGTCTTCAATGTCAAAGCAAAATTTTCTATGGCCTGGGGAGTCAGACAAGTGTAATAATGTGGAGTGGTTAGCGTTCACCAACATGCTTTCACAATGGAAGGACACAGAACTAGTTACCATTCTGAGAGTGCCCGGGATGGGTGACACAGTGCCCCCAATATTATATATTTGTCTATCATCGCAATAATGAGTGCAAGGTATTTTCTCTCCATTTTACAGAGGAGGAAACTGAAGCTCTAATTACCTAAGTGAATTGTCCAAAATCATATTCCCTGGGCAGGAAGGAAGAAAGAAGGAAGAGAAGAAAGAAGGGAGGAAGGTCTCAGCCAAGGTCGGCTGTTTCCAGGCCAGGGCTCTATTCGTTCCCTCCCGATTTATACAAGATGAAGGCCGCAAAGGGCAGAGCCTTCTCTTTTAGCCCCACATTGCCCTCTACCCCTGCCAACCCACTGCCTGATGCCTCGGCAAGGCTGTTAAACGCTGCTGAGAGGATGTACAGGTGGGGAAAAGTAATGGTGGAAATTTAGGTCCCTCGTAACCTTTACCAGAGGGGAGGGACAGGAGACCTCTTCCTGCCACGTTGCCTGTCTGTGTCCTTCCACTCAGGACCCAACCTCTGCCTCAAAATAAATGCCTGCTACCAGGCAGTATCCTCCTAGCCCCTCCCCAGGGGGAGACACCTACATGTTGGCGAGTGCTTCAGGAGACGCGCGGCCCACTCTGGGCAAAGGGACGCTTTCAGGTAGCTTCTGTCATTCCAGGGTTTCTTGACATTGGAACGATTCACATTTTGGGCTGGGTAACTTTTTGTTGTGGGAGCTGTCTTGCGTATTGTAAAATGCTTAGCAGAGTTGCTGGCCTCTACTTGATAGAGGCCCCAAACCATCCCCCACCAAGTTATGACTACGAAAATGTCTAAAGACATTGGCAAATGTCCTTTAGGGTGCAAAATTTCTCCTAGCAGAGATCCACTGTGTTAGTCTCATTTTTACAGAGGAAGAAACAAGCTCAGAGAGGTTTAGTAACCCACCCAAGATCAGACCATAAGTAATAATAACAATGTTTAAATGCATCTCCTTCTGACTTCCTGGGTTTCAGTTTGTCTATACATTGGAATTACCTGGGGATTTATGAGATGCTAATGCCTGAGAGCCAGTCCTACATCTGGTAATTTCCCTGAGGTCTAGCAGCACACTGGTATTTTTGAAAACCCCCCACATGCACTCTGGGCTAGGGTTTAGCTCAGTTGGAAGAGCACTTGCTCTGTGTTCTCTGAGGCCCTGGGTTCCATCCCCAGTACAGCAAAAAATGGGAGAAGGACCCGGCAGTCCACTCTTGAAACAATCAACCATTGAAAATCCTATGAATAGCAGAAAAGCACTGACATAGTGCTGGGCGTGGCACAGTGTCTGGTAGTGTTTCATCTGTTATAAATAGGGTCACTATGAGTCAGACATGGGCTGGGATTTAGCTCAGTTAGTAGAGAGTCGCTCTGCAGTCTCTGAGGTCCCAGGTTCAATTCTCAGCACCACAAAAACGGGAAGACAGGGCAATCCACTCCCAAGGGAATCCCAAAACAGTAGCCATTGAAAACCCTATGAGGGTCACAATGAGTCAGACATGACTCAATGGCACCTAATAACAACAGAGTTTGGGCCTAGGATTTAGCTTGGTTGGTAGAGCACAGCTCTGCAGTCTCTGAGATCCTGAGTTCGATTCCCAATACCACAAAAATGGGAGAAGGATGTGGCAATCCACTCACAAGGCAATTCCGAAACATTGAATTGAAAACCCTGTAGTGTTGCTATGATTCAGATATGACTCAACGGCACCTAACAATATGAGTCAGACCCAACTTGATGGCACCTAACAACAATAAAAAACAAACAAGCAAAAAAAAAAAAAAAAAAGGGTGCTCTCTGAGTCAAGATTCTTAATCCTCTCTTCCCTGGAAGATGCAGAGAAGAAAGGAGAAACCTCAGCCTTTACCCCTACTCCCTATTTCTTCCCCTGCCTGGGGCTAAGAAATCCCAGCCTTCCCAAGGTCAGGTGGTCATGGGCATTGATCCGGAACTCCCCTGCCTTCTGGGAAGCAGGGAGAGGCAGGGAAAGCACACACAAGCCGATACTCACGGTGCGGTGGTTTATCCACTGACTGTGGCGGTATTCCAGCGTGCCCCCTAACTCCTGGGTCAGCTGGCTTTTGTCAATGTAGCCGTGAAGGTCAGAAGGAGAGTTTAACATGATGATCTATAAGGGGAAGAGAAATTAAACACATTCCTCACAGATCATTAAACAGCTCATCTAGATTCTACTAACAACACTTCAACTTCGCCTACTGGACAATTATATCCAAAGATGTTTGCTATGTCCACCAGAGAACAATTCCAAGTCTCTTTCCATTTTTCCCTTCTGAACAAGGATTATCAAAATGCCATGTAGCCTGTGACAAAATGGTGACTTGGATCAGGGAGCTCAACTCCAGGCTATCTAGGTCTTGCCTTAGGTGAATCTTTGTCCAGAGATCCCAAGCTAAGGGATCATAGGCATTAAAATCAAGTGCTGTGCTAACGTGTAAAAGTCTGCAATGAGAGCCTGAATAAAGGGTGGCCTGGTAAATATCAAAATAAAATTAGAACACACAGGCCTGTAGAGCAGATACTGAGAAAACCCAGAGCACCAAAATACCCCCACAGAGAAGGCTGGTGTGCCCCAAACTGATCCTGCAGAGAACTATGGTGACAACAGGGAGTGGGTTTTTACAAACTACCACCCTACTGATGAGCAGATAGCTACACCTTTAGAGGAAGCTGATGTATCTTTAATTTCCCTTTTCTATTCCACCATGGTCCTGACCTGGGCTCAGCCCAGCTCTCTGACCTAGGCAATGTACCAAAGCCTCTGCTCACCCCTAACAGGGGACGAGGCCTCCTCACTCCCAGCTCTGAAACACATCCCTTTTGAAGCTTTAATTAATGACCTTCTTAACTTTTTCACTCCATGTTGATTATTTTGAAAATTGATTCTTGATCATACATAAGAATATAGACTTTCTTCTATTGTTTTGTAGTATTGTTGTTGTTAGGTGCTGTCGAGTTGGTGTCTGACTCATAGCGTCCCTAGTACAACAGGTGAAACACTACTGTCAGTGCTTCTATGCTATTCACAGGGTTTTCAATGGCTGATTTTTTTGGGAGGGGGTTTCCAGGTCCTTCTCCCAAGCCTACAGCATCTGGTGTTCCCAGGCGGTCTCCCAGCCAAGTACTTAACCAGACCCATCCCTGCTTAGCTCCTGAAATCTGATGGGATCGGATGCCACAGTGGTACAGCTGCAAGCTATATAGTATTAGTCAAGTAATAAATCCACTTTGTTGGTTGCTGTTGTTGTTCAGTGCTGTTGAGTTGGGTCAGACTTATAGAGACCCTGTGTACAAAAGAACAAAAAACTACCCAACACTGTGCCACACCCAGTTCTATGTCTGTGCTTCTCTGCCATTCATAGGGATTTCGATGGCTGATTGGTTTCAGGATTGTTCCAGGAGTGGGCTGCCATGTCCTTCTCCCATTTTTGCAGTGCTGGGAATCGAACCCGGGGCCTGAGAGAGTGCACAGCAGCACTGTACTAACTGAGCTAAATCCCAGCCCCAAATCTACTTTAGAATGAAATACATATATTCATATACAAATTAGGACCCAAAGTCTACAAGTGAAACAAAGTTATATAAAAATCGATTTATTCACTTAATATATATTGAACTGCTAATAAATGCCAGACACTAGGGAATAAAATCCTAACTGCAAGAAACTTAGTTTTAGCAGAATTTGACTACTATCTCCACCTATGTTAACCTGGTTGGGCTCTATTACTTTCTCCTTCACTTCTGAAATCAGTTTAAGAATTCAAAAAATTATCTTTATACATGAGGGAAAACAATAACCACCCCACCTAATCCATCCTAAAAATTTTAAACCACTATGGGAGTTTCAAAAAGATTTTTAGTCTTTCTAAAATTAAAAATTATAGGATACGTAACACGAAATTATCAAGTTACAATGTACTTTCCTTCTGTAAGTATCAGGTCTTATGGTAAGCAACATTTAGAATTAAAAAAAAAAAATACTTGTGTACAACATTGTGTTAGATAGAAGTAACTTTGCCTCACAGCCTAGAGTGCCAAAAACCTGTCCTGCCAGACTATATTTTTTCCCCTGATCTAAACAGGGGAGAGAGATGTGATTTCCCACACTTTCTAGCACTCTGCTTTCTCAAGCATTAGAAGACCAAGAGGAGTTTTAAATTGCAAGCTAAATGTGAAAGCTAAAATTGGAAATTAAAAGGCAAATGTTAACCTGGGTTACACAGTGAGTTCTACTACAGCCTGAGCTCCACAGCAAAGCAAAACAGAACAAAAAAAAAGTCCTTGTTCTGGTTGCTCTGTGCGTCCTTTTCCTTATTTGGTATTCTTTCATCACAGGATCAATCACACAAAGTGTATTTTCTTATTTCCTGTATTTTTGATCCTGTGGCATTTGTGGCCTCGATGACTGGCCAGAGACAGTTTAGACGCCAAACCTTTTGAGTGGCAAGAAGCGTTTGGCTGGTCTTCATTTATGAAGGGGAAGAAGCTGTGAAGATTTGACACGTCACTGGCTTTTTTTTTTTTAAAGTATAAGTTAGTTATTTATTTTGTAGTGTTGGGGATCAAACCCAGTGCCTTGTGCATGCTAGATGTGGGTCTCCCTACCCAGCTACATCTCCAAACCTTGTTTTTTGTTTGTTTGTTCATTTATTGGAAATTTTTAATGTACAACTTAATGTGTTTCATTCTGACATGGATTTCATTGTGACATTTCCATATAAGCATTTCATTGTACATTGCACAGGTAAGTTCCCCCTTACCCTCTTGTGCACCTCCTCCCACCGTCACCCCCCCCCACCAAAGGCCTCTCTTCCATAATTATAATAATACCAATAATATCAAAGAATGGTAATAATACAAATGGTCTAGAAAACTCATGTAATATTACTGACAATGTAAAAAGATCACTACAGGAAAAGTTTCGACCTTAAACATAATTAGGATGCAAGATTATATAGAAAAATGTTCCCACCAAAAGACATGCAAGAGCTGGGCATGGTGGCACACGCCTGTAATCTCAGCAGCCCCAGCAGGAGGATCACAGGTTCAAGACCAGAGGCAGTCTGCATAACTTAGTGAGACCCTGTCTCAAAAAAAGTAAAGAAAAAAAGGGCTGGGGGTGCAGCTCAGTGGTCCAGCACTTGCAAAGCACGCAAGCATGAAGGCCTGGGTTCAACCCCCATTACCACACACACACACACACACACACACACAAAAAAAAAAAAAAAAAAAAAAAGGACATGCAAGTGGAAGAGACATCACTGGCTTCTTATGAGCTGCCATCTCTTCCCCAATGTCAGTTACTACTCAATTCAGGAAAACTGAATAAGAAACCCACAGCTCATCCTTCCCTTAAACACTCAAATATTTTTAAATGAATATTCAAAATTGAATGTGAAATTCCTTTGGATATTGGTAAATAGTCAAACTTTAAGAAGAAAGTATTTTTAGAAATTTGATAATAAATATGAAATAGAGGCAAAAGAGGAAAAATGAAGGTGAAAAAGGAGAGGTGGGAAAATGAGGAAAATTCCATGTCTAAGGAGGCCAGTCTTTTCCAAGATGGGTTAGATGTTCTTTGAGAACTATTTTAACTAAAATTGGTTTGTGTTTGTTCATTTTTTGTTTTGTTTTGAACATATTATATGTGCAGCTGATAATAAGCAGAAAAAGAGTAGACTTAAATAGAAAAATCCACCCAGGCCTTCAGTTCTACATTCAGGAGGAAACCACTTGAACTATTTTCCCATCTATCTTGCATATCATTCCTGAGGTGATCTATGCACAAACAAGAATACACACACACACAGACACACACACATACACATACACATATACCTTTCTTATTTTATTCAGATTGGTACATACTATATACACTGCTCTCCCCTTGCTTTTATCCCCACTTAAAAATAAATCTTAGATGAGCTGAAATTTAAGGTATCAGGAGTAAACTCATGATTTCTAGAACTTACAGATATATTCATGTGTGTGTATGTATGCACATACACATGTTGCTGTTGCTGTTGTTGTTGTTAGGTGTCACTGAGCCAAGTTGGACTCATAGCAACCCTATGTACAATAGAACAAAACACTCCCTGACCCTGCGCCATGCCCAGCACTACTGTCAGTGCTTCTCTGCTATTAGGGCTTTCAATGACTGACTGTTTCAGGAGTGGGTTGCCAGGTCCCTCTCCCTGGTCTACAGCATCTGGTATTCCCAGGCAGTCTCCCCTCCAAGGACTAACCAGGCTGACCCTGCTTAGCTTCTGACATCTGATGAGACTGAATACCACAGTAATATGGCTGTAGACATATGTACATATATGTGCATGTATTTAAGCTTCTGTCTGATGAAAGGGCCTAAACCAAAGACATGAGGGTAGTAAGAGCACATTTTACAGCCAGATCTTGTCTCTAATACCATTTAACCTCAAAAGACAGCAGAGGTCCTGATAAGAATGGCTGATAACAAGGCTGGATCAAGGTATGTACAAGACAAGTCTAGATCTTCGTATTAGAACATAAGGTAAAGTAGTACAAAAAAATCCACAAGTACACAGGAGCCAGCTCACAGGGCTCCACTGGCCAAATCTGAGACAGTTTCAGCAGGAATTCTTTTTTTTTTTTTTTTAACTTTTTGAGACAGGTTCTTGCTAAATTATGCAGACTGCCTCTGGTGTCGAACTTGCGATCCTCCTCAGCACCAAAATAATTAAGAACAATAATGAATTATAAACCTTTGAAAAAAAACCACCTATAATGACAATCCATACTAGACAAATAAAGGAGAAAAGAAACCGCTAGCCTACAGCAGAATGCCAACTTCTGATTGGAGAATGTTGAGAGAGTTGCTGGAGCTGGAAAATCATTATTTTTCAGTCCATATAAGAAAGATTGTTTCAGACAAGAATCATCAATGCATATCAAGGAGAAGAATATTTTGAGGAGTAGGATTTTGCAATCCTGAAGTATCTCCTCAAAGATTGACTATTGGTCAATTACATTTGGGAAAATGGATAATAATAAGTGAGGGGCAGATGAGCACTGTGGGTCTCTATTTGACCCACAAAGATGCAACATCACTTAGGTAATATTCAGTTACTCAGTCCTAGGATGGATCCTGTAACCTATTTACATACACATACATACACATATAAAATACATATTTCATATACCTATACATCATATGTATATATCTCCTTATAGGTAAACTTTATAATGTATATTCAAAGCATATAAATACATAGAAATTATTCTAAAGATACATATACACTGCAGTGCATGCTGTGGCTTGAATGTACATGGCCCTTCAAAATCCAAACGTTGAAACCTAATCACCAAGATAGTGGTATTGGAAGGTGGAACCCCTGGGAGGTGGTTAGGTCATGAGGGCTCCTCTTTCACAGGACAGAGTGGCATCCTTAAAAAAAGCACTGAAGGGAGTGGGTCTGCCCTTCTTGCTGTTTCACTCTTTTGCCAAGTGGAGACACAGCAACAAAGTGCCACCTTGGAAGGAGAGACCAGGCCCCCACCAGACACCAAAACTACCAGCACCTTAATCTTACACTTCCCAACCTCCAGAACTATGACACACAAACTTCTGTTCTTTATAAATTACTCAGCCTATGGTATTTTGTTATAGTAGCACAGACTAATAATATACACACTACACACCTAAACACATAAACATTATTCCAAATGTATAAATACATTATCCTAAGTATACATATAAAGAGATACATACATACAAAATATGTATACACATAGAATGTATACATGTACATACAGGCTAAGATTTTAGTCAATCTACTTGCCAAGTCTCTTCAGTCTCCTTCACTCTGAAACATTTATGTAGGTTTTTTTTATCTTTTATGATATTAACATTTATGTGTGTGTGTACATAGACACACATATTAACATATATATATATGCTGTAAACATACATGTTGTTGTTGTTGTTAGGTGCTGTCGAGTTGGTATCCGACTCATAGCGACCCTCTGTACAACAGGGGAAACACTGTTGTCAGTGCTTCTCTGCTGTTCATAGGGTTTTCAATGGCAGGTTGATTTTTGGGAGGGGGTTGCCAGGTCATTCTCCCAAGCCTACAGCATCTGGTGTTCCCAGGCGGTCTCCCATCCAGGTACTAACCAGGCCCGACCCTGCTTAGCGTCCGAGATCTGACAGGATCGGATACCACAGGGCTACAGCTGCAAGCAAGCATACATATAGAGGAGCAAATAATGAAGAATCTAATGGGAGTAAATGTTAACAACAGTTGAATGAATCTTTGGCTTACTCTTACCCAATCTGGATAAGAGGATGTGAAGTTCTTTATACAATTCTTATTGCTGCACCTTCTCTATAAGTTTGAAATGATTTTGACTGCTAGGCATGGTTGTACATGCCTGCTCTCAGAAGGCTTGGGTGAGAGGATATTAAGTTTGAGGCTAGCTTGGGCTACAAGCTGTTCTCTTTTTTGCAGTTCTGAAGATTGAACCCTGAGGCTCATGTATGGTAGGCAAGCATTTTACCCTTTAATAATAGGAAGAAAAGTGAAAAAGTAGATTACATGGCATTTCCATCATATGATTTAACAATGATAAAGACTATCAAGCAGAGAAAACAACCTATAATTGGATAAATTTAAGCATTAAATATGGCTATGACATCATGTCTACAGTTGTACCACACTAGCATCTGACCCGTCTGATCTCAGAAGCTAAGCAGGGTCAGGCCTGGTTAGTCCTTGGATGGGAGACTGCCTGGGAACAGTGGGTGCTGCAGGCTAGGGAGAAGGACCTGGCAGTCCACTCCCAAAACAATCTGCTATTGAAAATCCTATGAATAACAGAGAAGCACTGACAATAATGCCAGGCATGGCATAGTGTCAAGGAGTGTGTTGTTCTGTTGTACGTAGGGATGCTATGAGTCAGACCTGACTCAACAGCACTTAATAATAACCACCACGTATGTTTTATCAATCTTTTTCTATAGTCTTAGATACCACCCTCCAACTGGTAGAACTCCAGTATCACCTTACCATACAACTCCCCAACTAGAAAATCTTCACCAGACCCCCATTGCCTACTGAGGAAGATCCAAATACTTTATCCTCACACTGAAGACCTATCCCATGTTTCCTATCTTTTCTTCCAAAAGATAATCTTCTGTATCTCCAACAAAAATGAGGATTCCCCAAAGGACATGCTTCCTGCTCCCAGGCCTTTATATTGGCTGCTTCTTCACCCCAGAATGCCCTCCCGTCCATCTCTACCTGCTAAGTTTCACCTTTCTTAGAAACCAGCTCAAATGAGTAGGGCATTGCGGTGCATGCATGCAGTCCCAGCTACTCAGGGAAGCGGAGGCAGGAGGATCGCAAGTTCAAGGCCAGAGGCAGTGTGCATAACTTAGTGAGAGCCTGACTCAAGATAAAAAATTTTAAAATGGGCTGGGGTGCAGCCCAGTAGTAGAGCGCTGGCAAAATATGCATGAGGCCCTGGGTTCAGCACCACTGCATCACAAAAAAAAAAAAAAAAAAAAGAAAGAAAGAAAGAAAGAAAAGAAAAGAAAAAGAAAAAGAAACCCATTCCAAGGACCCCCTTCTCCAGATAACCTAACCACATGGAAAGAAGACGAAAGCCCATGCTTACCGGCACCTTCGTTTTAAACTGATCTCGATAGTATTTAATGCCAATGTCAGTGAACGTCCTCTGGATAAAGTGAGATGGACGAAGGATGAATATGAGCTGCAAGTTTCCTGGAAATGCCACCTGGATCACAAAGAGCACCAGAGAGAGAAAATGTCATACCCACCATCAATATCTACTTTGGCTTACTCTTACCCAAGAGCATAGAAGAAAATAATTAAAGCAGATACCAAAGAATTAGAATAGATTTCACAGGATTTCAGAACCAAGAGAGACCTTAGCAGTCAGATAATCCAAATTTCTCCTTAAAAACTAAAACAAGCAAAAAAAAAAAAGTCTAATTATAAAACATCTTATACTCTTTATAGAAAAACTGAGAAATCAATAGAAGTATACATTAAAAAAGGAAAACCACCCCCAATGTCATGTTGTTGTTAGTTGCTATGGAGTTCAACTCATAAAGACCCTACGTACAAAAGAACTAAACACCACCCGACACTGTGCCATGCCTGGTACTATTGTCAGTGCTTCTCTGCTATTCACAGTGCTTTCAATGGTAGATTATTTCAGGAGTGGGCTGCCAGGTTCTTCTCCCTAAGCTACGGCATCCAAGGACTAACCAGGCCTGACCCTGCTTAGCTTCTAAGATCAGACAGGTTGGATGCTAGTGTGGTACAACTGTAGACATGATGTCATAGCCATATTGAATACTTAAATTTATCCAATTATGGCTGTTTTCTCTGCCTGATAGTCTTTATTATTGTTAAATCATATGATAGAATCAATCAACGCTATGTAATCTGCTCTTTCACTTAATGTTATACCATGAGCTTTTCGTCCTATTATTAAAAGACTCTTTTACTTTTAATTTAAAAAATTAAATTTGTTATGGATGTACAAGTCATTTAACCAATTCTTTTTACTAGTCATTTAGGCTTTTCAATATTTTTACAGTTATAAATAACAGCCAGGCACAGTGGTGCACGCCTTTAATTCCAGCAGCTTGGGAGGCAGAGGGAGGAGGATCGCAAGTTTGAGACCAGAGACAGTCTGTGTAATTTAGGGAGACCCTGTCTCAAAAAGTTAAAAAATTGGCTGGGGGTGCAGCTCAGTGGTCTAGCACTTGCAGAGCATGCAAGCACAAGGCCCTGGGTCCAACACCCAGTACCACAATAAATAAATAAATAAATAAATAACACTGAAATGAACATCTTCATCCATATTTTGGAACATTTTCTTTGGATAAATTCTTAGAAAGATTACAAAGTCAAACAATTAGTATTTTAAGGGTTCTTGATGCACGTACTTGTCAAGTTGCTTTCAGAAAGTATTATCCTCAACTTGAGATGAGATCCTAAGCAACGAGATAACTAGATTCATAACACTACTTAGTGGCAAAGCTAGGAACCCGTGTATCTCCTTGCCCACAGCTTTCTATTCTTCCAGGAGTTCCCCAAAGCAGCTTTTGAGGGGGACTTCTTAAAAGAAAATCTGGTTCTTACTCCAGACTATTCTGATTCATTTGGAATTGGATGAAGGACAGGTATCTGCATTTTAAACAAATACTTGAAGAGACTCTGATAAGCAGATAGATTTTGCGACCCCCACATTCCAGTGTCTTTAATGCATAAAGTGATGAATGTAATTTGGGGACAGAAAAGCTTCAAACATTAGATAATTCAAGTAGTGTCTATGGCCCCTGGGAAGTCAGAACTCTCTAGAGGCTAGACCCCTGGAAGAGTCATGAACCTCAACTATGACCATAGTTGTCCCAAAGATAAGTCCTGTAAATCAAAACTAAACCATAGGGACAAGATGATCTCTGCACCAGGGGAAGGAGGCATTCCCATCCCCACCTCTGGAATGCAGGCTCTAACGGAGGTGTGTGCTATTGTGCCGTGCCAGGATAAGTCAGCTGAGACACCACGTGTGTATCTGGACACAGCCCTAAGGCGGTCGGAGAGTGACTGTCATGGCGTCTGCACGTGTGGCTGCTTCTGTCTGTGGGTATAAGTGAGGCATCAAAAGTCCCTCTCTCATCCTAACTCCTGCACACATGTTCCCACCCTAGTATTTCCCCTGCCCTTCAGCCAGCCCAGCTGCCCTGGAGAGCCTGTGCTCAGTTAAAAGTGCTGGTGTGGCTGGCCCGGAGGTGTTCCTGCCTGACCAGGTGGTTGAGTTTAGAGGCCGGAGGTCCCAGCAGAGGAAGGGTCCAGCTGTTTGCTGAAAGGGAGAAAGCTGGGATCAAAATCACCCTAACAAGGAGAAGGAAGCCCAACTGAGGGTGAACAATGAGAAGTCAAATGCCAGCATCCCTCAGCAAAGTTGCCTCACTATCATTTTATCTGTTTTTGCCATGTGTTTCTAATATGTGAAAAAAATGAATATTGAAATCAAGACTGTCTTTAATCAGGTTGTGCACAGATCCCGGGGAGGTGATCTCAGGACACACAATGAGGGAGTGGAAGGCAGATTATAAGAAATAAAGAGCCAGTGTGTAAGTGAGGGGGTTATTGCTATAGGGAATAGGGGCTGAGACTCTCTGCAATTGTGCATGCAATGCAACTCAGAACTGTCTCACTAGGAAGTATGGAAGCTGAGGCATTTATTTATCAACTCCCCTAACTCAATGGTTGCAGGTTGCTTCTGGACTTTCTTTTCCCAGCCTTCCCTGCCTGCCCCTCTCCAGTGATCAGAGATGTCAATAAGGGAGAGGAACTCAGGGAGCCTTTGACATGCTCAGGAACTTTGCCCTTCACCTGACCATCAGGTGGCACAACAGACACAAAGGTGATGCAACAGCACCTGCTACAAAGATGCTCCCAAAATCTGACGTACAATAATTACCCTTCCCCAGCGCTCTCATGTAAAATAGCTGAACAGACAGTGACTAATTAAAACAGTACAGAAGTACATATTCACAGCTATTCGAGTCAGGGATGCCTTTATGGAGCTCCACTTGTCCCTTCGTCTGTCGATAACAATGACGAATCCAATGCTGGCAGCCTCCACGCTGCAAAAAAAAAGGACGGTCAGTGTCAGAGGTTAGGCGAGCTGCAAGGCGGAACACCCTCTTGCCTCCACGGCCCTCCACGCTTGCCCTATAAACCCCCTATCCAGCACAAGCAGGCAGCCAGATCTGACTTCCCCACCGAGGAGCCAGCTCCCTCTCCCAGCCCAGGCCTGGCAGCCCCAGCAGAGCAAGGGCTCTGTCCGTTAGACCCTCCCCAGCATGCCGCTGCTGCCAGGTAAAGCAGGAAACACCCAAAGGGCACAAGCTCATGCCTGAAGAGAGATGCATGTCACAGCTGAGCATCACGGTCCCCAGTGTAAGCAGAGGGCAGTGAAGAGAAGGTCCACCCACACAGCTACCCAAATCCTTCCTTAGGAATCAGGCATAGAAGTGGTCAGAAGTACACACGCCAATGGGAAACAGCTCCTTCCAGTGCGTGGTCATGTGAATAGCCCAACAGACCATATGCATGAGAAGACAGCATCTTCATTAAGACCCAGAGGACTCCTCGTATGCCCCCACATTCTCACAAAATCCTTTGAAACTAGTCCTAAATGTACAAATACTTTTCTATCTCCTTGGGGGAAGAGTGTGAAGTAGAGGAAAGAGCGAGGGCTTTGGAGCCTGACTCAGATTCTGGGGGCTGCTGATTCCCAGCACAGGGATGTTGGGGAGACTGCCTAACCTTTCTAAGATGCGGTTTCCTACACTGTAAAATTTTAGAATAACATCATAATAGAGAAGTGGTTTAAAGCACAAATTCTGGAACCAACATGACTAGATTTGAAGTGTGGATTCTCTCATTATATATTGCATGGATTTTCTTCCTTTGGGGGGAGTTACCCCCTGTAGTTTCTCAGACTCTTCATTTAAATCAGGAATAATAAAATATTACCTATCTATAAGATTGATGTGAGGATGAAATGCATATATATATATGTATAGACATAATACTGTGTAGATATATTACTATTTCTTATGTGCTTGTCATAGAGAGTAAAAGAAAGTACATAAAAAGAAATTGGACCACAATAAATCTTTAATAGTTCTCAAATATTGAGTAAAGATGGGCTTTACACATACAGTGTCTATATGCAAATAAGGCAAAAGGTTGAAGAAAACCTGGAAGAAAATATAAGTTGCAGATATGAATTAAGCATTACTGAGTCAACCATTATACTCTCAAATGCAAGGAAGCAGGAAAAAGTGACTAAAAATCAAGAGAGAAAATATTCGATAGATTTAGACTCAAGGATGTTCCCACCATTGGCAGATGCAATCTTTGCCATACCAGAAATTCTGATTAATATTAAAGAAAATAGAGGAAAAGCTAGATAAAATGGATTAAAATATATTATTCCAACAGAGAACTGGTGTCTATAATAAGGAACTGATGAGCCTTCTAAGATCTTCAAGTACCAATATCTGAAATTAAAAACTCCTCTGATTGGTTTAATAGTAGATTGAACACAGCAGAAAACAAGGTGGGTAAAACTGAAAATAGATCAATTGTAAATATTCAAACTGAAACACAAAGATGGGGGAATGGAAAGAACACAGTTTAAGAGAGATAAAGAATCCAAACAAAAGTCTCAGAAGATGAGAAGAAAGAACATGTTACAGAAACAAAAATTTCCAAAATGGTTAAGAAAGTACTTAAGGTTATAATTTCCTACTAGGCACTACTTTAGTAATCTGACATAAAGTTAGTTTTCACTATTGTTCAGTTAAACATGTTTTATTTCCTTTTTGGTTTTTTCTTTGTTCTATGGGTTATTTAAAGGTGACTGCTAGCTTCCAAAAGTTTTGTGATTTTTCTAATTGGCAATAATAAAAGTCAAAATAGTGGTTTCCCTTTGGAAGCAGAGCAGAGTGAAGAATTGGGATGGAGTCATTGATGGAAAAGAAGCTGGAAGAATCTTCATGGAAATATTCTATACTATGATTAGAGCAGTTTTATAAATAGGTAAATTTCCATCAAGCTATATAATTAAGGCCCGCAGCCATAGTACTGTGCCATCTGATCCCATCAGAGCTCAGAAGCTAAGCAGGGTCGGGCCTTGTTAGTACTTGGATTGGAGACCGCCTGGGAATACCAGATACTGTAGGTTTGGGAGAAGGACCTGGTAACCCACTCCCAAAAATCAATCCACCATTGAAAACCCAATGAATAGAAGAGAAGCACTAACAATAATGTTTCGTTTGTTGTACATGGGGTCACTATGAGTTGGATACAGACTCGTATGTGTCCATCAGCTCACCTCGCCATGGGGCTTGTGTATTGCTCTGATGTGAAAGCTGTGCCACCAGTGTTTCAGATACCAGAAGGGCCCCTTTTCAATAGCAGAGCTCAGAGTTGTTCTTAGTATGTTGTTGTTGTTGTTAGGTGCCTTCGAGTCGGTATCGGACTCATAGCGACCCTCACAGGGTATTCAATGGCTGACTGTTTCGGGATTGCCTTGGGAGCGGATTGCCAGGTCCTTCTCCCATTTTTGCGGTGCTAGGAATTGAACTTGGTACCTTAAAGACTGCAAAGCAGCACTCTACCAACTGAGCTAAATCCCAGCCCGTTCTTAGTATGGGAGTTAAAATAGCTAGGCATGGTAGTGCTTGCCTGTAATACCAGTGACTCAAGAGACTGAGGCAATAGGAATGTGAGTTCAAGGCCAGAGGCAGCCTGTGAACTTAGCAAGATCCTGTCTCAAAGTAAAAATTTAAAAGGGGCTGGGAGCTGGGCACAGTGGTGCATGCCTGTAATCCCAGCAGCTCAGGAGGCAGAGGCAGGAGGATCACAAGGTTGAGATGAGAGGCAGTCTGCGTAACTTAGCGAGACCCTGTCTCAAAAAATGTAAAAAAAAAAAGGGGGGGGGGGGCGGGGTACAGCTCAGTGGTCCAGCACTTGCAAAGCATGCAAGCATAAGGCCCTGGGTTCAACACCCCAGTACTGCAAAAACAGGGAGGGGGGGCTGGGATATGACTCAGTGGTAGAGCACTTAACTTATCGTGAGCAAGGGACTGGGTTCAACCCCTCAGCACTGAAAGAATAAAGAAAAGAGAGGAGAGGTGAGGAGAAGTGAGGAGAGGAAAGGGAAGGAAAGGAAAGGAAAGAAAAAGTAGCAAACTAGCTTCCACTCTCATGGCATTCTCTTGGCATCTTCATCTGTGAAATGGGACAGTGATAAAACTTGTCTCAAACACTCCTTTTAACATTAGTGTTCTGTGATTTACTGATTTTAGATAGTCTATATAATTTTCAAGTCCCTGAGGCCCAGGGATGTTCCTGTGCAGATTCCACTGATCATTTTTACAGACTTTGAAAGTGATTGTGAGATGTAACCCAATTGAGTATGAACGAGCAAAGTGGACAATTTAAACCCTTGATTATCTCAGAATCCTCGTCATACCTCCCCACTTGCTTCAATGCTCACCCCTCTCCTCCCCTTATCTTTCTTCAATGCCTCCTCTCAGGTGGAGAGGTACTTTCCACATTCTCTGTAGGAGAACTTGGGACTTCGTTTAGAATGGACGAAGGGCTTTAACTCTGGTCTTCTCCCTGATAATTCAGGCGTCCCTGCCCAGACCAACAAAGAGAATCTGATGCTCCTTCTGCACAGGAAAGCTAGCAAAGAACGTGACATTGAGGGGCAGCAGAAGCTCCTGAGTGAGAGGAGAGAGAGTCCACAGGGCAATGAATAGTGATGTATATCCCTCCCCACTACTACTTTTCTGAGTCCTGATTCAAAGTTAAAAGGAAAAAAAAAAAAAAAGGTAATTGGAGAAATGTGAAAATTGAATTATTCGGTTATACTAAGGAACACTTCGTAATGTGATGATGGCGTCATGATGTATTAAAATGAATCTCATTTAGAATATATACTGAGATATTCACAGACAAGATGCTATGCTACCTGCTTCGGGACAGTGAAGTGAAGAAATGTAGGCAGAGAGATGCAGGGGAGATATAATTGGCCATAAGTTGATCACTGTTGGATTAGGGGGAGAAACACAGGTGTTTACCCGTCTCTGGACTTTTGCATATGTTTAAATTTTTATATAATTTCTATAAAAATTTGAAAGATGAAAAACCCTACCCTAATCTCTTGGGTTACTTATGAAAACAAAATCCAGACTATAGCAAACTGAAATTTACATAATCAGTCTCACAATTCAGAGAACAGACAATTCTTAGAGGATACTTCCTCCTTATAGGAAGAAGGAACATCACCAATAACTTAATTCAGTCTCTTAATGATGAAGAAATCCCCCTCCACATCCTGTAAGATGCCCTTCTAGCTCCACCAGACATATCCAGCAATGGGGCACGGGCTGGCGTGACGCCACCACATTCCCTGCCAAGCTGCTCACAGGCCCTGGGGCCCCATCACCTTATTCAGTCAAATATCCCTTCCTACTTAGCCTCCACATTTCAGATTCCATCCTTTCATCACCCTTTTTATTTAATGGAAAGAGAAATGGATATAATACTAATCGGTAATAAGTCTCTGGGAAACTTCAATGGGAAATCATGAATATGTAAACTCAGAAATAATAACAGAAGTTAAAGCACATGTCCAGGCTTTTCTCCTGTGCACAGTGACATAAGATAAAACATATGATTAAAGTGCTGGCACAAGACACTTTTAGCTAGTAGTGTGGATCCCATTTCCTCCATACCAACACCCACTCCAATGTTCTTAAATGATCTTGATGTCTAGAACTAGCATCATATATTCAAACGTGAAAACATAGGGATTCACAGGGGGAGCAAGAGATAGGGAATGTCACTAGAAGACGATCAGATCTTTTTGGATTTGGGGATACAAATGACTTCCTCTTTCTAATGATGCTGACTTAGAAAATGGAAGACAAAACCTTCAAAGCCTTCTTAGATGCAAGACAGCTAACCCTTAGGGAAGGTGGCCACAGAGAGCAGGAAGGCAGAGAAACCAATCAGAGCTCTTTGCAACAATGCTTTTCAGACTTGAAAGTCCTCACCAGTCACATGAGGGTCATGTTCGATATGTGAATCCTCACTCAAAAGTCTGAGGTGAGACCAGAGACTGCACTTTTAACAAGCATCCATGTGAGGTCCATCCTCTGGGCCACACGTGAGTGGCCAGTGTAGTTGCCTCTCCCATCTTGTGAGTGGACAGCAGGTGGTTGTAACATTTGCCCCCATCTTTACCCTTGAGAGCTTCTTCCTTTTCAAAGCGGGTTTGCCTGGCCTGTCATCCCAGCACTGGGGAGGCTGAGGCAGGAGAATTGTGAGTTTGAGGCCAGTCTGGACTGCGTAGTGAGACCTTGTCTCTGAAGTCAGACAAAAACATCCAAAGTAGGTTTGCCTGGACAGATACTGTAATCTTACCTTCTTGGGAGGCTGAGGCTGGAGGATCATTAGAGCTCAGAAGTTCAAGGCTAGCCTGGGCACGTGGTGAGACCCAATTCAAAACAAAACAAAACAAATAAACAAACATTCTTGCTTTAAAGGGAATCTATCCATTTGACCTACGCCCTGTTTGAGGCCTCAGTCTCCTCCCATTCAAGTATGGAGTATTCAAGTATTGGTTAAACAGAACTTCCAAACTGCAAAAGAAACCCAAGCCAAATCATGACATAAAAATCCAACATTTCATTCATAAAGACGAAAACACAACCAAAGGTCTTCTGAGAACGAATAAAAGCAGAACATCAAAGAGGAAGACTGAGGTGAACAAACAAAACAACCTACCCAGGAACAAATAATGAAAGAAACAGAAAGGAACTTTTCAGTTCTTTTCTAATTAGTAATTTCAGACACATGAAAGGACATTGCATCTATAATAAAATGACAGCCAGCTATGAAAAAGGAACATGAAAGAAGAAGAAATAATTCTTGGGAAGTAAACATATGATTCCAGGACCTAAAAATTTATAGAAGAGTTTCTAAGAATATAGCTGATGACAAAATTAGTGGCCTGAAATAAAATGTTTGTCAAAAACCCTAAGGAGGGTTCTAGGTAGCTGAGCAAGATCTGAATTTTCACACATTCTCCCTGTACAAATCAATGAAAAGAACAGAGCTACACAAATGCTCTGCCTTAAGCATAACCGGAGGACAGAGAATACGACAAACTGCAAGTTACACAGAAGTAGGTTTTAAAACAAATAAAAACAAGATACTCATTTTCAGCAGAAACTGTCTTTTTCTTTTGTCTTTTGTCTTTTTGCCCTTGCTACAAGCACTTGCAGAGAGTTAGGAAGTCCCAGGAGAAGGCGTCATTCAGATAAACCCCTGGGCATTTGGACATGGGCGTGGGGAAGGTGAAGTACAGTAAGTGCAAAGACACTGCCAAAAGAGTCCTGGAGCACCAAGGCACTAGGGCAAGAAGGACTCAAAACGACAGTCTGGGAGAGGCAAACTGTCTGGGAGAGAAAAAGAAAGAAGTGTGACTGTGAGACAAAGGCAGAAAGAAGCAAGAGGTGAAACTCAGCATCCTACAAGACAAAAGACAAACCAAAGAGCAAACAAAAAAATCAGGGATACAAACTCCTTTCCTTAACTTCCAAAAAATGTTTAAGGTCATCTATCAAAGAAAATATATTTAGATACAAAATATAAGATAACATTCTTGAGCTAGGAACCTTGTCTACTATCCCAAACCACCAACCTTGTCCACTGAACGCAAGATGCAAGCAATATTGATCTACATATAGCTACTGGGCTGGTGGATAAGAGGAAAAAAACCTTTTAGCTCCAAGAAGGCAAGCCACAGACTGGGAGAAAATATTTTCAGACATATCTTATAAAGAACTATTACTGCAAAATATACAAAAAATTCTTTAAACTCAACCAAAAGAAAACAACTCAATTTAAAAAGGCCTAAATCTCACCAAACAAGAATTACAGATGGCAAATAAGTATATAAAAAGACATTCAACAGCATTTGTCATTTGGGGATTGCAAATTAAAATTTAAATAATGAGATACCAATCTCTACATACCGGAATGGTAAAATCCAGAACAGCAACAACACCAAATGCTGGTAAGGCTGTGGAGTAAGAAGACCTCTCATCCAGTGATGGGGGAGGTGCAAAATGGTACAGCCACTTTGGAAATTTCTTATAAAACTAAACATATTCTTACTATATGATCCATTGGCTATCTTCTTTGGTGTTTGCCTAAATGTGTTGAAAACTTATGTCAACAAAAAGGGATGTATATAACCACTTTATTAATAATTGCCCAAACCTGAAAGTAACCAGGATGTCCTTCAGCAGGTGGATGGGCAAATAAACTGTGGTAATCCAGACACTGGAAAATTATTCAGCACTAAAAAGAGATGAGCTATCAAGCTATGAAAAGACATGGGAGAAATTTGAGTGCATATTACTAAGTGAAAGAAGCCAATCTGAAAAGGCTATATTCTACATAACCCTACATTATGGCATTGTAAAAAAGGCCAAACTTTGGGGACTATAAAAGGATCAATGGTTGTCAGGAGCTGGGGCAGGGTGGGAGGAACAGGCAGACCACAGAGGAATTTTAGGGCAGCAAAGTTATTTCACAGGACACTATAAAGGTACATACATGTTTTTATACATTCATCAAAATCCAAAGAATGTACAATACCATGAGTGAACCAGCAAACTCTGTGTAAACTATGGACGTTGGGTGAAAACAAAGCATCAAAGTAGGTTCATCAATTGTGAAAATCATACCACTCCATGGGGAATGCTGATGGTGGGGGAGGGTGCAGGAAGGGAGGGTATGAAGACTGTACTTTGCATTCTATTTTGCTGTGAACTTGAAACTACTAGAAAACTAAAACATACCTTCTAAAAAAAACTTTTTAGATAATGAAATATACTCAAAAAAATAGTTTAAGCAGAAAAAAAAAACCTAAAATATCCCTCTCTGGCCTGTTTGAATATTGCACCCTTTCAAACAAACATTTGAGAACATGAGGAAGTGAGAGGTGAATATCTTAAATGTGAAACTCAAAAACCAAGAACAGAAATGAAGTTTTTACTCCATAAAAAAGGAAGGAATAAAATAAGAGTTGATTGAAAAGAAAAATAAAATGAAAAGACAGGATCATATGAGAAATGGAGTCTAAATTATATGATACCCAAGGGATGACATATGTGAACAAAAATTTAATAACAAGCAGTGAATAATACCAAGAAAACAAACAAGAGAATGAAAAAGTTAAAAATTAAAAAGAATCAGAAATGAAAGTAATTGAAACATAAGTCAGGCAGAAAAGAACTAATACACTCATAATTGGTGTGCCAAAAAAAGTGAAAACAAAGACATAGAAGTAATAGTTAAAAGTATAATCCAAAAACAAACACAAAAGATCTAAATCTACATATACTTGAAAGGGCCTAGCAGGAATTTGGGGAAATTGATACACATGAGGTAAAACTTTTAGGCCTTAAAGGTAAAGTAAAAATCTCCAATACCTCTGGGCAGAAAGATCAAATAATTTGCCAGGATAAGAAAAACAAACAAGCATCATATTTCTCAAAGCAGCTAACAAATCACAGAAGAATGGTACAGCACTCCAGAACAACTTATGAACCAAAGGTCTGAAGCAAGAATTTTATGACAAAGACCAATTGGCCTTCCATTATTGAGACAATAGAGAAACAATTATAAACATACCAATAAATAAATAAATAAATAAAAGCAAGCTCAGGGAATTTTGTACTTCTGAGCCCTTCTTGGAGAATCTAGTAAAAGTTGATATTCATCCAATTAAAAGGTAACTTGAGGAAACTTCAGCAATGTGATCGATATAATATAAAGCCAGGTCTAATACCAAACATAGTGAAAGAATAATGTATACAAACAATGCAAATTAGAAGATAGAAGGAGAAAGGACAGGGAAGAGAAAAGAATAGGCTCATTGGCTGTTGCATGGGCCATAGGTTGGAGTCAAAGGATCTCACTGAAAACTGACACACCAGAGAGCAAAAGGATAAATTTTAAAATAGAGATTAAGGACATTTAAAAAGATATGACTACAAGGACAAAAATCACAAATCCTCCTAAATAACAGAAGTTAAAAATATAAAAGAACAACTGGAAATATATGTAAAAGAGGTCATAAATATAACACAATACATTTAGTACTGATAATGACAAAATGTAGATCGAACACATCAGTCATATCATAAATATGTTGTTGTTGTTGTTGTTAGGTGCCGTCAAGTTGGTGACCAGCTCATAACGACCCTATGTACAACAGCTAGAACACTATTGTTAGTGCTTCTCTGCTATTCATAGAGTTTTTAATGGCTGATTATTTTTTGGGAGTGGGTTGCTTGGTCCATCTCCCAAGTCTCCAGCACCTAGTGTTCCCAGGTTGCCTCCCACCACAGTACTAACCAGGCTCGACCCTGCTTAGCTTTCGAGATCTAATGGGATCAGATACCACAGTGGTACAACTGCAGGAATCATAAATATATATGGGTTTAATTCACTTATAAGAAAAGGATTTTTAATTTAACTAACAAAGCAAGAACAAAAGTGGCTCAAAAAGGCTAAAAATAAAGGAAATTGGCAAAGATATACTAGACAAATGGAAATAATATCAAGAAGTTTCAATCTTCATGTCAAAGTAAAATTTCAAGTCATAATATATTAAGCGTGACTAAGAATACTTTTTAATCTAAAAGCCACAATTCACAATGATGATATAATAGATATGAATACTATGTACCAAATGACATAACCAATTTTTAAAGCAAAAACTACACAAGACACAAGGAGTCATACAGAATTATACTGTCAATAGAATATTTTAATATACCACCTTGAGTATAAGATAGAGAAAATAGACATCAATAAGGTTATAAAAGACTTAACAGCATCAATAAGTAAGGTCTACAATATCAAGCATTACATCCTGATAATAAAGCATTCATCTTCTTCTAAAATACACATGGAACATTCACAAAATTGATCACCTGAAAACACTTGAAAGTCCAAGAGCCTTCTATTAAATAAATCTTCAGCAAGGGAGGAGTAAAAACTAAAATTTCAGAATTTCAAAAATATAATGATAATGAGAACACTAAATATCAGAACTTATAGGGTATGTTTAAAGCAGCAAGCAGAGAAAATTCAAGCCTTCAATGTTTATATCAATAAAATGAAAGAATGGAAATAAAGTAAATTCTCAACTCAACAATGAGAAAAAAAAATGAAGCAAACCAATCAGAAGAAGGGAGAAAAATCAAAGATAGAAGCAGAAATGAGTAAGAGTGAATGGAAAATTCATAGATTTCATCTATAAACCAAAGCGTCATTTTATATAGGCTAACATAATAAGATGAAAAGAAATAAATAAAGGAAAAAAAGAGCAAAAATGGAGGGGCCAAAACATAGCAATACAAAATAAGAAATAGCAAAGGGAATAGAAACCTAAGACATTTAGAATTCCTAAGAAACTACTTTGCAGACCTCTATGCAAATAAATCTGAAAACTTAGACATAAATAGACAATGTTTGTAAAAAACCGGTAATTTACCAGAATTCACCTCATTGGAAATATAAAGCTTAAACAGGACCAATTTAGAAGAAAGAGAAAGTTATCAAGGCCCAGAAGGTTTCACAGGGGAACTCTGCCTGATCATCAATGACCATGTGTAGAGTCCCAAAGCCACAAAAATTGTTTCAGATATTTAAGAGAAGAAAAATACCTTTACAATGTTACTTAGAAAACATGTATGACATCAATATGTAAATCTAATAAAGATAGTACAAAAATAAAGCTACTCAAGGATGTAATCCCCTACACGTCTATCAGTTTGCCACACTGTGGGGACTTGTGTGTTGTGATGAGGCTGAAAGCTATGCCACCAGTATCTCAGAACCAGCAGGGTCACCCATGGTGAACAGGTTTCAGCTGAGCTTCCAGAACAAGACAGACCAGGGAGTAGGCACTGGTGAACCACGCCTGAAACAACTAGCCATTGAAGACCCTATGGACAGCAAAGAAACATTGTCAGATATAGTGCTGGAAAATGAGCCCCCCAGGTTGGAAGGCACTCAAAAGACTACTGGGGAAGAGTTCCCTCCTCAAAGTAGAGTCTACCTTGATGATGGAAATGGAGTAAAGCCCCAAGGACCTCCATCTGCTGATGTGGCATGACTCAAAATGAGGAGAAATAACTGTAAGCATCTATTAATAATTAGAACTTGGAATATACATAGTATGAACCTAGGAAAATTAGAAATCATAAAAAGAGAAATGGATTGCATAAACATTGACATTCTAGGCATTAGTGAACTAAAATGGACTGGCATGGGCCATTTTGAGTCAGATAATCATATGGTCTACTATGCTGGGAATGACAAACTAAAGAGAAATGGGGTTGCATTCATCATCAAAAAAGATATCTCAAGATCTTTCCTGAAATGCAATGTTGTCAGTGATAGAATAATATCCATATATTATTAGCTACAAGGAAGGCCAGTTAATATGACTATTATTCAAATTTATGCATCCACCACTAAGGCCACATGTGAAGAAAGGGAAGATTTCTACCAGCTTCTGGAATCTGAAATACATCAAACATGCAATCAGGACATACTAATACTTACTGGTGACTGGAATGCAAAGGATGGAAACAAAGAAGGCTCAGTAGTTGGAAAATATGGTCTTGATGACAGAGACGATGGGAAAGATCACATGATAGAATTTTGTCAGACCAATGACCTTTTCAGTGCAAATACATTTTTTCAACAACATAAACAGAGACTATACACATGGACTTCACCAGATGGAACATACAGGAATCAAATTGACTACATATGTGGAAAGAGACAATGGAAAAGCACTATATCAAATGTCAAAACAAGAACAGGTGTTGATTGTGGATCAGACCATCAACTTCTCATATGCAAGTTCAAAATGAAGCTGAAGAAAATTAGATCAAGTGTACGAGAGCCACGGTATGACCTTGAGTATATCCCACTTGAGTTCACAGATCACCTCAAAAATAGGTTTAATGCATTAGGCACAAATGATAAGAAACCAGACAAGTTGTGGCATGACATAAAAGATGTCATTCAAGAACAAAAGGTTGTTAAAAAGACAAGAAAAAAATAAAAGACCAAATTATATGTCAAAAGAGACACTGGAACCTGCCTTGAAGGTAGAGCAGCTAAAGTAAAAGGAAGACATGATGAAGTTAAAGATCTAAACAGAAGATTTCAAAAGGCAGCTTGAGAAGACAAAAACAAATAATATAATGACATGTGCAAGGAGCTGGAGGCAGAAAAACAAAAGGGAAGAACATGCTCTGTTCTTAAGTTTCTCAAGCTTAAGGAAGTGAAGAAAAAATTCAAGCCTCGAGTGGTAGTAGTGAAAGATTCTACAGGGAAAATGTTAAACAATGCAGGAAACATCAAAAAAAGATGGAAGGAATACACAGAGTTGTTATACAAAAAAGAATTGGTAGATGTCCAACCATTCCAAGAGGTTATATATGAAGAGGAACCAATGGTATTGAAGGACGAAGTGGAAGCTGCCTTGAAAGAACTGGGTGAAAAGCTCCAGGAATTGATGGATACCAACAGAGATGTTTCAACAAATGGATGCAGCACTGGAGGTGTTAACATCTTTATGCCAACAGATTTGGAAAACAGCTACTTGGCCAACTGACTGGAAGAGATCCATATTTGTGCCTATTCCCCAAAAAGGGGATCCAACTGAATGTGGAAACTATTGGCCAATATCATTAATATCACACACAAGCAAAATTTTACTAAAGATCATTCAAAAGCAACTGCAGCAGTATATAGACGGGGAATTACCAGAAAATCAAGCATGATTCAGAAGAGGATGGGGAACAAAGGACATCATTGCTGATGTCAGGTGGATATTAGCCAAAAGCAAAGAATATCAGCAAGATGTCTATGTATGTTTTATTGGCTATGCAAAGGCATTTGACTGTGTGGATCATAACAAATTATAGATAACATTTTGGAAAATGGGAATACCAGAGCACCTAATTGTACTCATGAGGAATCTGTACATGAACCAGGAGGCAGTTGTTCAAATAGAACAAGAAAACACTGGCTGGTTTAAAGTTGAGAAATGTGTGTGTCAGGGCTGTATACTTTCACCATATCTCTTCAATTTATATGCTGAGCAAATAATCCAAGAAGCTGGACTTTATGAGGAAGAACACAGCATCAGGACTGGAGGAAGACTCATTAACAACCTGCTTTATGCAGATGACACAACTCTGCTTGCTGAAAGTGAAGAGGATTTAAAACATTTACTGATGAAGATCAAAGATCATAGCCTTCAATATGAGTGGCAACTAAACACCAACAAAACAAAAATCCTTACAACTGGGTCACTATGCAACTTCACAATAAATGGAGAAAAGATTGAGGTTGTCCAAGATTTTGCTTGGCTTGGCTCTATAATCAACACCAGAAGTAGCAGTCAAGAAATCAAAAGATGCATTGCTCTAGGAAAAGCTGTGGCAAAAGATTTCTTTAGAGTATTGAAAGGCAAAGATGCCACATTGAAGACGAAGGTGCGTCTGACTCATGCCATGGTATTTTCAGTTGCATCATATGGTTGTGAAAGCTGGACGTTGAACAAAGGAGACAGGAGAAGAATTGATGCTTTTGAATTATGGTGCTGGAGACATCCATTGAATATACTACGGACTGCCAAAAGAACCAACAGATCTGTCCTAGAAGTGCAACCAGAATGCTCCTTGGAAGCAAGAATGGCTAGACTGTGTCTTACATATTTTGGACATGTTGTCAGGAGGGACCAATCCCTGGAAAAAGACATCATGTTTGGGAGAGTGGCAGGTCAATGAAAAAAAGGAAGACCCTACACCAGATGGATTGACACAGTGTCTGCAACAATGGGCTTAAACATAAATAAGATCGTGTGCCTGGCACAGAATTGGGAAGCATTTCAATCTGCTGTACATAGGGTCCCTATAAGGTAATGGCAGAGAGATCTTATTTACAATAGCAACAAAATATAAAATATTAAAAATAAATTTAACAATATGTAAAAACTACACCAGGAAAAAATTTAAACACTCCTAAAAGATACAATGGGCTGGGAATTAGTTCAGTTGGTAGAGCACTGCTCTGCAGTCTCTGAGGTCCTGGGTTCGATTCCCAAGCACCGCAAAAATGGGAGAGGACATGGCAATCCATTCCCCAGGCAATCCTGAAACAATCAGCCATTGAAAATCCTATGAGGGTCGCTATGAGTTGGACCCAACTCAATGGCACCTAACAACAACAAAAGATACAATAGTAAATTTGAACAAATGGAAAGACATTTCTTTGTCACAGGGTAATTTTAACACCAGAAAGATGCCATTTTTCCCTAAATTAATTTATGAATTTAACAGTCCAAATGACAAGACCAACAATCTTTTTCTTTGTTTCTTCCTTTCTTTCCTTTTTTTTTTTTTTTTTTTTTTTTAATGAAGTTACTCACATGGGAAGGGGGGAAAGAACAGTTAAGAAAACACTACAAAACTAAGTAAAGCTTAAGGGGGGCGGGGTAATTAATCCTAGCAAATATTAAACATACTTAAATCCTCTATAACTAAAACAGTTAGTTCCTCATTTATGAATAAACCGACCAATTAACTTTCAAGTCACTGAAGTAAGGATTTTTAAATTAGTAGTACTCCAATAGCTGAGTAGCCATTTAAAAAAAGATAAACTTAGATCTGTACCTCATACCCCACACTGAAATAAACACCAAGTGCACCAGAGCTAACTGTAAAAGCAGGTATACTATAGTACAAGAAAGCATGGGTGAACTGTTCTATTTTCCAGATATGGAGATGCTTTCTAACAATGTCTCAAAATTCAGACACCATAAAAGAAAAATCGATACATTTGATGACATAAACATTTTGCATAGCAAAAACCATCCTAAGCAAAGACAAAGGACAAATGAAAAAGTGAGAGAAAAATGAAAGCAATGTGCATCACAGATAAAGGGTTATGGCCCCTACTGCATAAAGAACTCTTAGAAATTCAGAGGAAAATAAAGATCAAACACTCGATAGAGAAAAAGGACAGAAACTTGGACAGACAATTCATTATATGCATATGATTAAAATGTAAAAGGATAAAGAGATGAAAACCATGAGAGAAAAGTTAAAGACACAGAGTTCCAGAAGCAAAACCCATAGTTGGAAGGAAGAAGTAAAGAAAAGGTCAAAGCAAAACAAAATAAAACAAACAATCCCTACACCTACTTGAATCTTTGATTTGAAGGTCCAGGAGAAAGAAGGAAAAAGGTTTGAAATTCCAAATCTACAAAACATGGAGAAAAAACCCTAAATGCTTCTTCCTAGGGGAGAAATAAACAGCTTACCTATGTAGGAATGAAACTAGGATTTTTTTTTTTTTTTTTTTTTTTTTTTTTTTTTGTGGTACTGGGGGTTGGACCTAGGGCCTAGTGCTTGCATGTTCTGCAAGTGCTGGACCACTGAGCTGCACCCCAGCCTATTTTTTACTTTTTGAGACAGGGTCTCGCTAAATTAGACACACTGCCTCTGGTCTCGAACTTGCGATCCTCACGTCTCCGCCTCCCAAGCCACTGGGATTACAGGCATGCGCCACTGCGCCGGGCTCAAACTAGGATTTTTGTGTTAAAGATCTGCCTTGTTATCAGTAACACTGGATGTTACAAATCAATGGATCAGTATTATTGTACATATACAGTTCCATACCCAGCCAAACTGCTAACCAAGTGTGAGGATAAAAGGCAGCCATTTTCAGACATTCAAGATCTGCTACTTGGAAGGCTGAGGCAGGAAGATCACAAGTTTGAGGCCAGAGACAGCACACACAATTTAGCAACACTCTCTCTCAAAAAACAAGCAAATGAGCAAACAAAATAACAACAAAAAGAAGCTCATTGAGATTTACTTACCATACACCCTTTCAGAAAAATAAATCACTTGAAAGTTTTTCAGTGAAAAGAAGGCACTTCACAGTCAAACAATAAAATGCAATCCTAGTTTGGCAGCTTGCAGACTTAAACAACCACCAGTTCTAGAAAACAACTACCCTAAATCACAAAAGTAGACTAGACATTCAAGATGAAAATATATGCATTATGCAAATTCTATAATAAATAGTGCCTGAGGCCATACCACTGTGTGTCTGATCTGATCAGATCTCAGAAGCTAAGCAGGGTCGGGCCTGGTTAGTAATTGGGTAGGAGACCACCTGGGAACACCAGGTGCTGTAGGCTTGGGAGAAGGACCCAGCAACCCACTCCCAAAAAACAGTCCACCATTGAAAACCCTATGAATAGCAGAGAAGCACTCACAATAGTGTTTTTCCTGTTGTACACAGGGTTGCTGTGAGTTGGACACCAACTCAATGGCACCTAACAACAATGATGACAATAAATAGTCTGTAAGATATTAATAATACAGTGAAGATATATGCCACCTCTCTAAATAAGGGGGGAAAAGGCTACTAGAAATGTCAGGGGAAAAACATGTGAGAAAGTCATCATCTAGGCTGTGGTGACATAAGCCTGTAATCTTACCAACTAGGGAGGCAGTGGCAGGAGGATCACAGGCTTGAGGCCAGAGGCAGCAGCACAACTTAGCATGACCCTGATTCAAAATGTAAAAAAAGGAAAAGTGGTCTGTGGGTGCAATTCAGTGATAGAGAACTTGCAAAGCATGCCTGAATCCCTGAGTTCAACCCCAGTACTGCAAGACAAAGAAAATATAGAAAAATAGAAAGTCACTGTCTGAATTGGAAATAAAATAAATTATGGCATGATTGTGAGTAACTGAAGTCTAAAAAAGTAAAATCTATTTTTACCTTAGCATTTATAGCATCCTCCACATTGGACTGCACTGTCTCTCTCACTCTGGGGGTCCAATCTACCTAATGTATACATACACATAAATGCATTCTACTTATTTCTATTATTCAGAATCAATCTACAGTCAAAGAAAAAATCCACTTATAGAAATCAAAGAAAAGGAAATATTATATGGATATAAGAACTTGAGCTGGGTGTGGTGGCTCACATCTAAAATCCCAGTGATTCGGGAGGCAGTGGTAGGAGGATCACAGGTTTGAGGCTAGATGTAGCCTGCATAACTTAGCAAGTCCCTGTCTCAAGATAAAAAATAGAAAAATGGGCTGAGGGTGAAGCCCAGTGGTAGAGCACTTGCAAAGTATGTATGAGGCCCTGGGTTCGATCCCCAAGTACTACCCAAACACACACACACACACACACACACACACACACACACACACACACACACACGAACCTGAAGGGTGAGCAGAAAAAAGAATGGAAATACATAGTAGAAAATCAACAGATATTATCCAAGGTAGCTGGACTACTAGGCAGAGGTATGTTTAAATTTATAAAATTTATAATGTAACCTCCATGTGATTTAAAAATATTAATGTAACTAACAAAATTAAAAGACAGGAGGGACAGAGAAGAGAGAAAGCATCATAATATTCAAAACCCATTTTCCACAGGGAGAAATCACAGATAACCATCTAACGTTGATGAATGTTACAGTGAATTTATCTCCCTGCACCCTGTTTGGCCCTCAGGAGGGCTGGTGGGCAATGACAAGTAAGATCTCTCATTATAAGCAGAGGGACAACCTAAGACAGGCACCGTCATGGAGAGGCCACAAGGAGAGGCAGGGCTGCCTGGAAAGGCCAAGATGCCTGCCTTGCTAGAGGGAGAGGCATAAATGCCCACCTGGTCACTGTGTCCTTTGCTTGAAATTGTGAAGGTTTACTGGTGCGTGCAGTATAATGAGTTTTGAGAACACTAGTTGATGTCACGGTTCCTAGAAGGTCACTTATCGATTATCTCTTGTGATTTGGAGGGAATGTCCAGAGAGTTTGACCTGCCCTGATCATACCTTTGATTATTATAATTATATGGTGCATAGTAAGAAAAAGAGATTAGAGAAACAGTGACAAGGTTAAAAGTTCATGCATTCCTTTTCTGTTGGCTGTAATTGTTACTAAGAAAGAAAGTTAAGATATAAGGAGGCTAAGGAAGAGCCCTAGCAGCTCTTGGCCACAGCTCACTAACATTCTTGGCTGTCCATCTCTTCATTTATCCTCTTCATTTATCGCAGAACTTTGCAACTACAATGAAGAGATACAGACCTAACACTGCATGAGTGTCACAGAGGTAACCGTTGGAAGGTCACCTGAGAGCTTCCAGATGTGGCAAATAGCACTGAGCCAAGAGGCAGGAAATCTAAGTTCTCCTCTAAGCCCCGAACCTTGCCTTTCACCAGCTCATGCCTTTGCACAAGTCCCTCTCTCCCCATGGCCTTAGAGTAGTTCTCAGGGTGTGTTTCCAAGACCAGCAATATCTCTTGGGAACTTGTCAGAAATAAATTATTTGGCCACACTCCAGATTCACTGAATCAGAAACCCGGAAGGGAGGTCAGCAATCTGTTTTTAACAAGTCCTCCAAGTGATTCACACGTGTGCTGACGTCTGACCACTAAGCCAGATCAGGGGCCAATGAACTGGCATTCATATGACAAACACCTCATTCTTGTCTATGCAATGTTTTAATGGAATACAGCTATAGGCATTTGTTACGTATTATCTATCATTGCTTGTGAGCTACAACAGTAGACTTCAGTAGCTGAGGCAGGGATGCTATGGTCCCAAAGGCTTAAAAGATTTACTCTCTGGCTCTTTATAGAAAAAGTCTGTTGACATCTGACCTAGACTATTCTGGTTAATAATACCAAATGTACATCATTACTAAATTAGTGCAATGTTTACCATTCCAGTGAAATGTTTAAAGATTATTCAATCAGAAAGATATTTGTGGTAATGCGCAGAGCATTTCATTAAGTGTGTGGAATAACTCTAGCAATTGTACCACAATCTTCCTTCCCCATCAATCTCAGTGCCATAGGATAGAAAATAACAAATAGTAAAAAGCCATGTAACAACTAGCAAAGAAAGAAAGAAAGAAGTACTACAAGATAATAAATAGAAAAAAGTTGAGCTCTCTCTGGCTTAGTCTTGCAACACTTTATGGACTACAATGACCGGTGGACAGTATGTGGAGAGGTGCCTGCTCATCATCCAAAGTCTGATTTCAAAAAAGCAACATTCACAAATTTTATAGCTAATACTTCACCTAATGTCTTCTTCAATTTCATCTCAATTCCTCAAACTACTCCAGCATTGTAACAACCCACATCTCATAATAAATAGGAGAGAACACTGCTCGCCATGAGATATGGTGGTGAATTTTATAATTTTATAATTATATATAAACATATATATAATTTATAATTTTATAATTAATAATAAGTCCAAGATATTTACAATTATTAGCACCCATATATTCAAGGGAACAGTTGTGCTTTGAATTTCTAAGCCTAAATTGAACATGTCAGAAATGGAAAGTTGGTTTCTATCCTAACAGGGTAAGTGACCGAAAGGCAGGATTTAGTAGAGGTTTTTAAAAGCAATCACTCAAGCAAATAAACAAATAAGTGTCATATACATATAAGCTCCACATGTTTGTCAGCTTGTCATGCTGTAGGGGTTTGCCTGTTGCTGTGATGCTGAAAGCTATGCCACCAGTATCTCAGATACCAGCAGGGCCACCCATGGTAGATAGGTTTCAGCTGAGCTTCCAGACTAACATAGACTAGAGAGAAGGACCTAGGAGCCCACTCTTGAAACAAAGAGCCATTGAAAACTCTATAAATAGCAGAGGAGTACTGTCAAATATAGTGCCAGAAAATGAGCCCCCCAGGCCGGAAGGCATTCAAGAAACAACTGGGGAAGAGTTACCTCCTCAAAGTAGAGTCGACCTTAATGACAAGAATGGAGTAAAGCCCCAGGGACCTCCATTTGGTGATGTGGCATGACCCAAAATGAGAAGGAACAACTGCAAACATCCATTAATAATTGGAACCAAAGTGCTCTTTGGAAGCAAGGATGGCTAGACTGTGTCTTGTGTATTTTGGACATGTTGTCAGGAGGGACCAATCCCTGGAGAAGGACATCATGTTTGGGAGAGTGGCAGGTCAATGAAAAAAATGAAGACCCTCAACTAAATGGACACAGTGTCTACAACAATAGGCTTAAACATAAAAAAGATCACGTGCCTGACACAGAGTTGGAGAGTATTTCTTTCTGTTGTACATATGGTTGCTATGCATCAGACCCAGCTCAATGTCACCTAACGACAACAACATACACATAAAGTCATTCTAGGAATGTAACTTCAGATCTCTAGTTCTCAAACAGAGAAGGACAGAAACCCAGCATATTAATTTTTCCTCCTTTATACAACTTACTCAAATTCTCTTGGCATAGAAGACTTCCTTGCCAGTGACCATTAATTCATAATAAACCCATAGGGTGCTCTCTAACTTCAAGCCTCAGTTGGTGCTCAAGGTCTGGCCTCTCAGCATCCTTCCTGAGGTCTGTAAAGCAAATCTACCCACCTTGGGCAATGTAGCAGCACACTAAGACCGCCCACTCTGGATTCTGAGTATTTAGTGCATTCTGAGTATTCACATGAATGACTCCACCTCCCTGATTCCTCCAGGTACAATTCCACAGGCAGTCCAGGCAAAACACACCTCACCCTACCTACTCAATCAAAGCAGCACTTTTTTCCCTTAATACTGTTCCAAGCTACACAAAATCAAGGGCTTTTTCATGGCATTCATAATAGTAAGAGGCCCAGATCAGACTCACTTTTCTGGTGGTGCTGTGAAGTTGTTTTAACCCCATGTACTTTTTCAATATAAAGGAGTAAGTCTCATAATTCACAGGCCAAATAGTAACACTGTTCTCTGTGGTTGTTGTTAGGTGTCATCGAGTTGGATCCGACTCATAGTGACCTTATATATAAAAGAATAAAACACTATCTGACTCTGTGCCATACACACAATCTTTTCTGTTTGAGTTCCTCTAAGCCCCGAACCTTGCCTTTCACCAGCTCATGCCTTTACACAAGTCCCTCTCTCCCCATGGCCTTAGCATCTCCCTCTGTGACACTTTCATTGTTGTAGCCACTATGTTTCTTCTCATTTTGAGTCATGCCACATCAGTAAAAAGGAGATCCTAGGGACTTTACTCCATTCCCATCATTAAGATCAACTCTACTTTAAGGAGGCAACTCTTCCCCAGTGGTTTCTTGAATGCCTTCCAGCCTGGGGGGCTCATTTTCTGGCACTATATCTGACAGTGCTTTTCTGCTATTCATAGGGTTTTCAATGGCTAATTGTTTCAGGAGTGCCATTCCTAAAGTACAAATATCAGACCACATTCTGGGCCACTTGTCATAAAAGAGGTTACCACTTATGCCAAAGAAAAGGCCCTTTAGAAATTGCAAACAGTCATAAAATTAACCATGGTTATAAAATATGACTCTTATGCCTTCTAATAGAAGCACTGATTCTAAACCCTTTCTAACAAGGATCCTAGAACTATAAACAAAGCAAGGAGCCTGAATAGAGGAATAAAAACCCATGCTTAGCTGTGCAGATGTTCATCTGGGGACAAATGTGATTCAAAATAGTCGACTACCTCTGTGGTGGTTCCGGATGTCTTTACTAATGCCTTTCCAAATCATCTGGCTCTGCTCTGTAGCCTCGGGCCACATGCTTTAAGTGACAATATCTTGCTTGTTAGTCAGCTTCTATTACTGTAACAAACACCTGTGATGATCACCTTATGAAAGCAAAGGTTTCCTTTGGCTGTGTTGGAGATTTCAGTCCATGGTCAGTTGGTCCCATTGTTCTGGAGCCTGTGGCCAGGCAGCACACTATGGTGGGAGTGTGTGGCAAAGCACAAGGCTGCACATCTCCTGGCTGGGATGTGAAGGATGGGAGAGGAAGAAGAGGCTGAGGCCTCACTATCCCATCCAAGGACACGCCCCCCCAGGGGCCTGAAGACCTCAGTAGGTTGCACCTCTCAAAGGTTCCACCACTTCCCCGTAGTGCTAAGCTGGTGACTTAGCCTTTCTCACATGGGCCTTTAGAGGTCATCTCAGATCCAAAGTGCAGCACTTGCATAAGGAATATCTCTGAGAAATTGGCCCCTAGTGTTTATTCTATTATTGCTATAAGACAGACTGTAAAAACTGTTAGTAGTATAATTTATACATTGTTGTTAGGTGTTATCAGGTCAGGTCTGACTTACAGTGACCCCATGTACAAGAGACGAAACACTCACCAACACTGTCCTGTGCCCTGCACTATGTCAGTGCTCCCCTGATGTTCACAGTGTTTTCAATGGCTAATTGTTTTGGGATTGTTTTGGGAGTGGGCTGCCAAGTTCTTCTCCCATTTTTGCAGTGGGATCATACCTAGGGCCTCAGAGAGTGCAGAGCAGCACTCTACCAACTGAGCTCATAATTTATATAGCAGATGGTAACTGATAGGCTAAAATGGGCCTTCAGTTGTTACTGGAAACATAATGGTGATGTGATAATGGTGTGTGTGGGGGGTGTGTGGGTGGGTGTGGGTGTGTGTGTTTATATCTGCTTATGTTAATACCAGGGGGTCCTCGTGAGAAGGTTTATTATTTGATAGTTTCTTATGTACTACAAATAATTCACAAAGAAATCCTATGGGACAAGAATGCTCAGGAAGTTGATTTTTTGGTGTATATTGCATCTGGAGGAAAGAAATATAAGCTGTTAAAACAAAAGTAAATGATTTAGGCACAGCCCTCTCTGTCTTTCAGTTTCCCACATTCCCCCTGCCTCACCTTATTCACAAGTTACACCTGATTCCAAGCTTTCTCCCTCCCACATCTCAAGTGCTTTCCCTCTCCACTCCTGCACAGTGGGCGTCAGCCCTGGCTGCACAGGGGGAATGGCCTGGAGCTTTAAGATGTATGGAATCCAGGTTTCACACCCAGAAACCTTGACTTAATTGGTCTAAATTCCAGTCTGAGCATCTAGAATTTTTAAAGCTCCTCAGGTAAGCCAGTCACCATGGTGCCAGCTACTCAGGAGGGTGAGGCAGGAGGATCACAGGCTCAAGGCCAAAGGCAGCCAGTGCAACTTAACGAGACCCTGTCTCAAAGTAAAAAATAAAAAGGGGGCTGTGGGTGCAGCTCAGGGCTGTGCAATGCCTAGCATGCATGAGGCCTTGGGTTCAATGCTCAGTGCCACCAAATTAATTAACTAGTTAATTAATTCAATTAAATATAAAACCCCACCGGGTGATCCTAATATACAGCCAAGGTTGAGAGCTGTTGTTCTGACATGACTTTGACCAGGAAGAGCCAGAAAAACAGGTAAAGTAAGACAAGGTGAGACCATGGACACCCAATGCAGCCAGAACTCCACACACCCAACAGGAGTGATTATAAGGCTCCTAAGGTTTCTCCTCCTCCCCCACGGGGTGGTGGGCTATCCTGTGTATCCCTTTCAGTCCAGTCTTCCTGCCACCACCTTCTACTCTGTACCTATCGGAGTGCAGAGGCCCCCAAGTTTCATCCATGCTTCCTTGTCCTTGCTCTCTGCAATGATCCGTCACACCTCCCTCAAGTGGACCCGCCCATTGCGCCCTGGCCAGCCCCTCCCAAGGCTTCCTCTGGCTCACCCTGCCACCGCCCCTCAGCTCAGCAGTAAAGGCCTTGCTCAATCTGCTCCCAGACTCTACCGGGTGCTCCAGTCTCACAGCGTCTCTGAAGCCTCACACTATTCCAATCAATCTGGATGGGCTACAATTCCCCAAAAATGCTCTGCTTAAAATTCTAAAACACAGCCCGGCATGGTGGCACATGCCTGTAATCCTAGCCACATGGAGGTGGAGCCAGAAGGATGATGAGCTTGAGGCCAGAGGCAGCCTGCGTAACTTAGCGAGGCCCTGACTTAGAAATAAAAAATAAAAACTGGACTGGGATGCAGCCCAACGGTAGAGCACTTGCAAAGTATATGTGAAGCCCTAGGTCCAACCCCAAGTACCACTAAATAAATAAATAAATAAAATAGATTTTAAAAATTAAAATAAAAGTTCAAAACCCAAGGGAGACAGAGAAAGAAACCAAGTCACTTGCCCCAGATCACATAGCTAGTAAGCCATAGGATCTAGATTTCAATCCAGGTTTGAGCTATGTCCCAACCTCTTAGGTCTTACTTTATTCTCTCTGGAATGTCCCCTGTCATATCTATCTGTGGAAACTGTACCATCCTTTGAGGCCATTTCATTCCTGAAGTGTCCCCCATTTTTTCTGTCTGAAGTGACTCTTCTGTTTTCTGTGCTCTTATAACACCTTGCCTGCAGCCATACCACTGTGGCATCCGATCCCATCAGATCTCAGAGGTTAAGCAGGGTCGGCCTGGTTAGTGCCTGGATGGGAGACTGCCTGGGAACACCAGGTGCTGTAGGCTTAGCAGAAGGACCCAGCAACTCACTCCCAAAAATCAATCACCCATGGAAAACCTTAAGAATAGCAGAGAAGCATTGACAATAGTGTTTCGCCTATTGTACGTAGGGTCACTATGAGTTGGGCACCAAGTTGATGGCACCTAATAACAACAACGTAATGCTTATGTACATATGTCACAAAATCTGGTGACAACAGGAGGGTTCTGTGATCCGTTTCTTAAGGTTTGAGACATTGGTATAAAGCGTTTTGGCCCTTTCCAGCACCTGGCACAGCGCCACGCACACTGTGCACGGTCAGCAGGGGACCTGGAGACAAGGGGAAGGCTTTCTGCTCTGAGCCAAGCCAGCCGCAAGGGGAGATCCCTCCTCATCTCAGGCTCAGCGATATCCCCCCTCTGCCCTCCGCCTCCTGCCATTTTCCTATTTGATTGTGTGAGCGCTGTCTTCTGTTGCCCCCGGAGCCCTCAGCTAACTGCCAAGAAAACATTTTACAACCTGGGAAGGGTTTTGGTACCTATTAAACAGGCAGCATTCAGGTAGAATCAAATCAAAACATTTTGCAACCTGGGAAGGGCTTTGGTACCTGTTAAACAGGAAGCCTTCAGGTAGGTGCAAATCATGATAAATAGTCATAAAACAAACAAGGGTGGTTTCCTTCTTTGGAACTTGAACTGTAAACTGGAATTCAAGGTTCAGGTCAAATTCCCTTTCGGGCCTTCTAATGCTTTGTCACAATTTTGCTTTACTTGGTTCTACAATTAACACCCGTGGAAACAGCAGCCAAGAAATCAAGACACATTCCCTTGGGAAAAGCTATGGCAAAAGATCTCTTTAAAGTATTGAAAAGTAAAGATGTTACATTGAAAACGAAGGTGCAGCTGACTCATGCCATGGTATTTTCAGGTGCATCATATGGTTGTGAAAGCTGGACACTGAACAAGGGAGATAGGAGAAGAACTGATGCTTTTGCATTATGGTGTTGGAGACAAATATTGAATATGCCATGGACTGCCAAAAGAACCAACAGATCTGTCCTAGAAGAAGCGCAACCAGAGTGCTCCTTGGAAGCAAGGACGGCTAGAGTGGGTGTTACATATTTTGAACATGTAGTTAGGAGGGATCAATCCCTGGAAAAGGACATCATGTTTAGGAAAGTGAAGGTCAACAAAAAGAAGGAAGACCCTCCGCCAGATGGATTGACACAGTGCCTATAACAATGGGCTTAAACATAAATAAGATTGTGTGCCTGGCACAGAATTGGGGAGTGCTTTGTTCTGCTGTACATAGGGTGGCTATGAGTTGGACTCAGTGTGATGGCACCTAACAACAACAACAACCCTCTGTCTCTGCCTTATGTTGAAAGGAACAAGGGGTGAGGCAGCAAAGGGCAGGAAGAGGAAAGAGGAATAACCAGTCTGTCGGCTACTCTGCATTCTAGGAAATGAAAACACTCGCAAGTTTACAAGCAACTAGACAAGAAACATAAAGCAGAGAAAAGAAACAAGGCCAAAAGGGTGGCCCCTGGTTTATCATCTCTGCTACATCTAGGAGGTAGGGGTGACACCCCTACCTGTTTCCCTCTACACTGTTCAGATGGCACAGGTGTGTTGTCCCCAGTGTGACTCAGGAAAAACCACAGGTACAAGATGAAAATACCCCCTCAATTTAGCATTTGGCTGCAGCCCTAGGGCTTAAGGGAAATTAGGCAGTGAGGCCCACGGCTCACGCCCTCTTCACCCTCCTGGCTGCTCCCATGGAAGAAGTTGCTAAACTGATGGATCTATTTTCCTGAAATGCAATTGGGCCAAAGTGGGAGTCCAGGATGACCTCCCTAAAGCCCAGGGAAGTCCAGTCAGGAGTAAGGCGGGGGATAGCCCTCTCTGTCGCTGTGCCCCTTCTTCCCTACAACAACCTTTTTGTTTGGAATGAGTCCTAACGAAACTGGAAATCCTTCTAACACTACATCTTGAAGACCTACCACATTGCATGCACTGTGCTAGGGAGGGAAATTAAAAAACAAAACAAAATAAAACAGAAAAGCACTGGCCTCCCCTCTTCAGAAATGTATGGGCTCAAGGGAGAGGCAGAAGTGACTTCCATATACTGCAGTGTTCTACGAGGCAGAAGCTCAGGGCTTGGTGGTAATCAAGAAAAGAGTCTGGAGGAGCAAAACTGGGCCAGGGAGGATTTCCCCAAAGACAAGAGGCTGGAGGTGAGGGCCCACCAGTCTGTAGGAGTCAGGGGGAGAGGGGTGCAGAGGTGGTCCTGAGAACAGTGGGAGGGAAGCCCAGCAAACGCGCAGCACCTTTCCCTCCACCCACCAAGGGGGCTCCCCCGAATGCTCTGGGTCTGCACTAATGCTTATCATACCGAGGCAGTTGATGGCAGAGGAGGTGGGAATGGTGAACTAAGATACAAGGACTGGACTTTGAAGAAGTGCATTAAAAATTAAGTCCATAGAGTTCTCTGAAGAAATAAGATGGGAAAAAGAAAAACCCAAAACCATAAACTCTTTCAGAGTTGGTTTGGTTAACACAATCAACATCCTAATCGCCACAGGTGGGACAGGGTGCCAGGTGGCCTTGCAGTCACAAGACTGGTGTTTACCTCTAAATCATATAAGGCAGATGGAAAGCAAGTGCAACAGCACAGCCATGGCTGTTGTGTAAGTTCTTGGCCAACAGCAATTAAGTGAGGGATGATGTCAGGAGCAACAAACTGGCGGAGGGCGAGGTCTTTCCTGGCCAGATCTGCCTGTTGGATAGGGTCCCCCAGCGTCTACAGTCAGGGTTTTGGCTCCGATCCCAGCTCTGTCTCGTCTTTAAAATGCGGTAACCAGTATAGGCTCTGTCCCACACCCACGCGCCTGCAGATCTTAAGTGTGTGCTGGCTGAGCAGCATACAGATGTGAGACCAGGACAAGGGACGGAAGTGGCAGACATTTCTCTCCTGGGCTGGGCTGCATGCATAGTTTTTATCCCTGACCCTTTTTTCCTTGATCTATGCCTTAGTTTCTCCACTGGATGATGACAATGGTCAAAACAGATACTTGTTCCCCACTGTTTGCTACCATTTTCCCGCACCCATTATTCTAGACTGACGGGTGAGCGACACGGCCAAGCTACACGCTAGCGCCCACTGTGCTCTTGGACGATTCCGTCTCACCCAGCCCTGCCCGTGAGCAAGATGGCAGCGGATGCCGCGCTCGGTCACCTGGGGATGCTGGTGAGGTAGGTCACCACATTCAGGAAGTCCTCCTCTGGGATGTGTTTGAATCCCACAAACTCAGGGAGAGTGATGATGGGGGCACCGTCCTTCCCTCGGCCTCCTGCAACAGACACAGGTAGTCACCATGGCAGCAACATGAGCTCAAGCCTCACCTCCACTGGCTTGGGGCTGGGCTGGGCATCAAGCCGGAGAAAGTAATGTCGGCCTCGCCTTCTGCTACCGAAATTATCTCAGGCTGGGACTGGCGCAAGTTAATGCTGAGCTGTTTTGAGTAAGTCTCTCTCTCCTTCATGCCTGCTCAGCAACGCTGTGAAAGTTCAATTTTGAGTCCTTTGAAGAGTGTTACTAAATAAAAAGTAACATTGATTAGGTAGAATAGTAAGTAATGCAACATAAATACCTAATATTGCTCATTTCTGCAGTCAGCAAATATAAAAAGGTAATATCATAGGGTGGTTAAGAGAGTTATCCCTAAAATTGACAGCTTGGCTCACATCATACTTTAGTAGCTAATTGCTATATGGTTTGGGGTAAGATACTTAAGTAGGCATTTCTATTTACCTATCTCCCTACACACATATGTATACAAAACATATATAAGAACAATACTTGTAACTACATAAAAAGTATTGTGAGGATTAAGTGTGAACACAAATGAAAAGCACCTTTGCAGAAAGCTTGCTACGTACAAGTGCTTAATGAATGGTAACTGTTATTATAATTAGTATTATGACAAAGACGTCAAACCACCTCACTGTGGTGACTCTTAGGATATTATCGGCTTTCCCTCTGTATTCTTCTTCTTAGCAGTTTGCCAACTATAAGAAATCTCAGAGAAATGTGAATTAAGATCACTTATATCTCCAGTGGGCTGGGATTTAGCTCAGTGGGTAGAGCGCTGTGCTGCAGTCTTTGAGGTCCCGAGTTCAATTCCCAGCACCGCAAAAATGGGAGAAGGACCTGGCAATCCACTCCCAAAGCAATCCCGAAATAATCAGCCATTGAAAACCCTATGACTATGAGTCGGATACCGACTCGACGGCACCTAACAACCACCACCACCAACAACAACCATATCTCCAGTAAGGCAAAATTTAGATGTACTATAACATTGTACTAGTTGTGTAACAAACATTAACAAACATTTGCTGAGTGAATAGCTAATACATTTCAAGGAACCAAACACCCTAAGTATTCATTAGGATGTGATTATGCTATTTAATTATACCTTTTTTTTTTTTTTTAACCAGCCCTGGGGATCAAACCCAGGACCTCACTTGTGCTAAAGCAAGTGCTCCACCACTGACCTAAATCCCTAGCCTTTTAATTCTAACCTCTGTACTTGACTAAAGTTTTTCCCACCTAAGTAGAGAAAAGTAGGCGGAGTTTTCATCTATCTTAGTTACCACCAAAGAAACAAGTACAGAGAGGACCCAAGGCTAGTTGTGGACATCTACCTGTTGTTGACTATTCATCTTACAAGGTAGAGTCATCCAGGAAGCCAAACTGGGCCTATTTGCCACCACTGGCCACCCTCAGCAAGGGATTTAGTGCCACCTTGTGAGCGAACGTGGTGATGTAAAAGGATGAAAACCTTCCATGGCCTCATTCAAGGAAGACAACAGACCCAAATTATTGGATAGTAAGTAAATGGTGGGCTGGGATTTAGCTCAGTGGGTAGAGCGCTGCACTGCACTGCAGTCTCTGAGGCCCCGAGTTCAATTCCCAGCACCGCAAAAATGGGAGAAGGGCCTGGCAATCCACTCCCAAGGCAATCCCCAAGCACTCAGCCATTGAAAACCCTATGAGGGTCACTATGAGTAAGTTGGATACCGACTACACGGCACCTAACAACAACAACAAGTAAATGGCAACTTAGGTAAGCTAAAATTTACTCTTCCTGGTGTGATTTTTGCCTTTTCACTAAATGAAAGAGGATTAGCCTGACTGCAGAAAACACTACCAAGTGCCTGGTGGTACATAAGTGACCCGGTAAGGACATGGGCATTGGCTAAAAGGAGCCAATGAGCAGGAGGACTTGGGGCGCTGGGACACCCTGCCGGGAAATAGCAAAGACCACCCACCTGGGAAGGAGTGAGGCAGCTACCTCTTGCTGCTCACTGTCAAATTTTCCCCTGGCCTCCCCTACAGAACTGATTGTGGCTTGGGAAACGGTGGAACCATGCCCTGGGAGGCACTCTGGAAATCCCAGGACTTAGGATATTAAATAAAACATTCTACATTTTTTTTTAATTGTCCACATTTTTTTTTGATATCTAAATGTCTTAACAGGGACTTGATAAAGGGAAAATCCATATATAATGCTCTGAACCTAGACTATAACTCAGTTTTGCATATAATCATGAAGAATTTCTTGTGAGCAAAGGTCTTGCTGTGTAGCCCAAGCTGGCCTCCAACTTGTGATCCTCCTGCCTCAGCCTCCTGAGTGCTGGGATTATAGATGTTTGCCACCACGCTTGGCTTCATAAAGAGTTTTTAAACAGACTTACTATATACTGAATTTTCCAGGAGTGCAAGTGCCTATAAATTGACAGACGACAATACATTACCTTGTTCAAAATTTAAACTCAACAACTTCACTATTTCAGAAAATTACTATAGTAACAACACTCAGGGCGTCCGATCACCCACATCGCCACACCCCAGCATTTACACCTGTTGCGTGTACTCGGTCATATCATTTCCTTATTGCTGCAACAGCAATTGCTATTAAGAAGTATATTATTCTACCATAACTACTGTCCTTTTTCCTCCTTTACTTTATATCAATGATACCACAAGCCTAAGAGTACTTATCCCTTTATTTTTAGTTATTTTGAAAAGGATTAAAGCTGTCATGAGGGCTCAGGGACTCAGATACAATAATTCCAAGGAAGAAATAACAATTAAAAGAAACATGAAAGGACGATTCCTCACAGTTAAAAGAAAGGCATTAGGGCAAACACAGATAAATGGCTAGTTCATTTCCTTCTCACTCATCACCTTCCCTTCTGCAGTCAGAAAGCTAAATGGGCCTCTTCAGCTGCCCAGGTGGACTGCTGCTGGGAATGGCTGCATTACACAGTTCTCAAACAAGACGTGAGCAAAAATTACTCAACGGCTTCTGGACAAGTTTGTGTTTTCCTGACAAAAGGAACAGATGCCCATGTCCTTACGGGGTCACTTATGAACCCCCAGGCACTTGTTAGTGTTTTCTGTAGTCGGGCTAATTCACTTTCATTTAGTGAAAATGTGAAAATCACACTTTTTATTTTTCCTGCTTGGGACAGACTTGATGTCAAGACTTAACAAACAAAGAAACACCAAAAGAATCACAAAGATGCCAGCCAGCCTTACTGTCACTGAGCCCTGTTCCAATACCAGAAACTCCCACCTCCACATGTATTAGTACATGGTTTAAAAAACAAGTTTTAGAAGCTCAGTTCCCTGGTTGGCAGACACTGTGCTGAGAACTTTTCTTTACTATAACCCATTTTTCAGCCTGCAGCCATAGCCCCCTGGCATCTGATCTTATCAGATCTTGGAAGCTAATGAGGGTCAGGCCTGGCTAGTACTTGGTTGGGAGACCGCCTGGAAACACCAGGTGAAGAAGGCTTGGGAGAAGGACCTGCAACCCACTCCCAAAAAACAATCAGCCATTGAAAACCCTACGAATAGCAGAGAAGCACTGACATAGTGCCAGGCATGGCACAGAGTCACAGAGGGTTTCATCTATTGTACACTCTTCCATGCTGTGCCATGCCCGGCACCATGTCAGTGCTTCTCTGCTACTGATAGGGTTTTCAATGGCTGATTGTTTTTTGTTTTTTGTTTTTTTGCAGTACTGGGGGTTGAACCCAGGGCATTGAACCCAGGGCCTCATGCTTGCATGCTCTGCAAATGCTGGACCACTGAGCTGCACCCCAGCCCTTTTTTTTTTCTACTTTTTGAGACAGGGTCTCGCTAAGTTACGCAGACTGCCTCTGGTCTTGAACTTGCTATCCTCCTGCCTCTACCTCCCAAGCCACTGGGATTACAGGCATGCGCCACTGCGCCCAGCTCAATGGCTGATTGCTTTTTAGAAGTGGGCTGTCAGGTCTTTCTCCCTAGCCTGCAGCACCCAATATTCCCAGGCAGTCTCCCACCCAAGGACTAACTAGGCCCAACGCTGCTTAGCTTCCAAGATCTGATGCCACTGGATGCTACCATAAAAAACTATACATACTCCAACCATAAAAACTGTATCATATCAAAAATTATTTTTGGCAGGAAAAGAAGAAAAATATTTATTTGAAAGTTAGAATACTAGGCATTTTTCATGCATTATATCATTTAATCTTCCTTATTATAAGGACCCCCATACTGTACACATGAGGAAAGCAAAGCTCAGAAAAAATGCTGGCAGCAGATACCAAATCCTCAGCTAGAGCTGTCTGGTGCCACTGTACATTTTTCCTCATCTGCCTGGAGGAAATAACAAGCAAAAGAAATGCCTCAATAATACTCACAGGGGATACACATGACTCATGTATACATTATTCCGTCACTGGACTCCTGTCTGTGAGATAAGCCCGAATCCCATACTGAACTACTAGAATTCTGGTCTAGGGCTCTACGGACATGCCCCCTGCACGTCTCCCTATTACCCACTGAAGACCTTGACACATGTTGGCCTTGGGACTTCAGCACTGGAGGACCACAGCAGCAGTGTCCCAGAACACAGAGGGCAGGCCCCATCTTGCCCTCTGTCTAGCACAGTCCTAGATTCACAGCTGAAGCTATGGGACAGCACCCTGGGGGATGGTTAGGTGCTTCCCCCAGGCCCTCCCTTGTGGGGCCTTCAGAGTGCAGTGGGAGCACTGGCCTCACAGTACAGGACAGAAGGACCTGGGTAACTTCTTACTGCATGCCTTCTGTGTTCCAGTCTCTGTTCGGAGCTCTGGCAATACAAAAACAAGAGCAAGGGAGACCCTGGACATCGGGAGCTTCCCAGGGCTACATAAGCTGTGACTAACCTAAAGAAAAGACCAAGGAATTTTCCAGAATGTTCTGGATTATGTACAATGTCACTAGCAGAGACACAATTCTGGGATGGGGGGATGTACCCCATAAGTGACACTGCATTTCCCTCATACCAGTGGGATGAGGAGTTTGGAGCAGGTTAAATACGACTTAGAGGTGAATATGATTTACAGAAAGGAAAGAAATGTGAATTTTTCTACATCACCTGCTGTAGAGTAGAATTAGTATTAACTACATAGTATCCAGGGCTGGGATTTAGCTCAGTTGGTAGAGCGCTGCACCACAGTCTCTGAGGTCCCGAGTTCAATTCCCAGCACCCCAAAAATGGGAGAAGGACCTGGCAATCCACTCCCAAAGCAATCCTGAGAAACAGTCAACCATTGAAAACCCTATGAGGGTCGCTATGAGTTGGATACCGACTCTACGGCACCTAACAACAACAACAACAACATAGTCTCCCTCTAATATAACTAAAATGGCTTTATTTTGTTTGTTTTTTCTCAGAACAGATATAAAAGCCAAAGAGGGTGATTTGCCACTTTATTCCTCTGTGATATGAGCTAAGGACCTCTAATCTCACTATCATGTGCTTACAAATTTAGTCTAACCACAACAGTTCGGGGTTTGGTATACAGCTCCAGTTTCAGTAACTAAAGTCATGTGACCTCTGGCTCAATGAATGCAAAAGAATAGTACCCCAGGGACAACAATTTTCAGAGTTACACCTAAGCTCAGAAAAGTTCTAGCCTCTTATTAAACAGCTGGGTGCTGTGGCTCACACCTGGAATCCCAGTGATTTAGGAGCTGAGGCAGGAGGACCAAGAGTTTGAGGCCAGAGGCAGCCTGCGTAACTTAGTGAAATCCTGTCTCAAAAGTAAAAAATATTTTAAAAGGGGCTGAAGGGAGTGGCTCAGTGGGAGAGCACCTGCGTAGCATGTGCAAGACCCTGGGGTCAACCCTCTAGTGCCATACAAACAAACTGATCTTCAAACAGTTGATGAAAATCTCCTAAGAAGCTGGGCGTGGTGGCACACGTCTGTAATCCCAGCGGCTTGGGAAGCGGAGACAGGAGGATCGCAAGTTCGAGACTAGAGGAAGTCTATGTAACTTAGTGAGACCCTGTCTCAGGAAGTAAGGAAAAAAAAATAAAAGGGCTGGGGGTGCAGCTCAGTGGTCCAGCACTTGCAAAACATGCAGGCGTGAGGCCCCGGGATCAACCCCCAGTACCACAAAAAAAAAAAAAAAAAAAAAATCTCCTAAGAAGAGCAAATGACAGTTGTCTCAGAGAACAAATCATCTCAGCAATGCTCATGAGTCCCTCAACTCAAGATTCCTTAGGTTAAATCTCAGAAGAACACCCAACAAGAAGAGTGGACGACTAGTGTGGTGGCAGCTGATCTTAGCAGTTACTCCTTTGTTCTTCCTCAAGATATTTCCAGCTCTGTTCTTTACAACCTCAAAGCAATGCATTCCCTCGGGAAAGACCAGATTGCACCAACAGCAAACAGAACAACACCCAGGAGGCCTCGTCCTCCCCTAGAGGGACATCTTCACTCCTACACCTGTACAAGGCTCAAAGGCCTTGAGTGTATGTTCATCAAGGTTCGAGAGGCTGGGTCCTCCCACCAGGAACCCTAACAAAATGTGCAAATGGAAATGAACCTGTCCCTTACCTGAAAGAATGGCAAATTGTCTGTGAAGTTGTTCTATTATATCCACTGCCACCAACGGCCTGACTTCCTGCTGCATAATTTCATCTGTACAAAGGAAGCACAAATTAAGTTAAATCCTTGCAAATTAAAAGAAAAAATTAAAAAGAATAAAAAGAACAAAGAATGATTCCCCTAGCAGTGGAAATCTAGGACTTATCAAGATATGGTTATGGGCCCCTTATTCTCTTGAGAACTGAATTCTTGAGCTGCAGGGCCATATCAGAGCTTTGTGTCGTATAAGTTTCTACACATGAGCCTTGGGGACAGATACTCAGATCCCCTCCCAAGCTCTGGGGTGGAACAAGTGAAGGAAGGGGCCCTGAAGGTTAAGCCTCAGTAGCTTCACAGCGACCCTCCCGGTGGTCTCATTACCCAGGCAGGCATGTGCCTACTCCTTTGGGTCTGCAAAAGGACATTTTAAACACAAACATCAGTTACCAGAGCTCCTCTCAAGATGGATCATAAAAAGGAGTCTGGGATTTATAAATTGGGTGCGGTGGTGCACACCTGTAATCCCAGCGACTCAGGAGGCAGAAGTAGGAGGATCACAAGTTCGAGACCAGAGGCAGTCTGCGTAAATTTAGTGAGACCCTGTCTCAAAAAGTAAAAAATTGGGCTGGGGGTGCAGCTTAGTGGTCCAGTACTTGCAAAGCATGTAAGCACGAGACCCTGGGTTCAACCCCAGTACTGGAAAAAAAAAAAAAAAAAGGGTTGGGGATTTATGAAGGGTCTTTGGGTTTTAATTCCCATCCTTCTTCCCTCCCTCACTTTCCACCATTCCACCTTCCTCCTCTCTGCCCTTCATTTTTTTTCCCCCTTCCAGAATAAAAGTACTCTTTCTATTGCCAGATATGTTTGGTTTGGGTTTGGGTTTTTTTGTTTTGTTTTGAGATAAGATCTTGCTATGTAGCCCAGGCTGTCCTCAAATTCGTGATCCTCCTGCCTCAGCCTCCCGAGTGCTGAGATCACAGGCATGCCTGACCATACCCAACCTCCAAACATGTTTGTTGTTGTTGTTAGGTGCCGTCAAGTCGGTATCCGACTCATAGCGACCCTCTGTACAACAGGGGAAACACTATTGTCAGTGCTTCTCTGCTGTTCATAGGGTTTTCAATGGCAGATTGATTTTTGGGAGGGGGTTGCCAGGTCCTTCTCCCAAGCCTACAGCTTCTGGTATTCCCAGGCAGTCTCCCATCCAGGTACTAACCAGGCCCCACCCTGCTTAGCTTCCGAGATCTGACAGGATCGGATTCCACAGGGCTACAGCTGCAGGCCCAAACATGTTTAAGGAAGCCTTTTTCCATCTTGCTATTTACAGATTTCCAAGGCAAAATTCAAACTTTTCAAGTATAAACCTACAAAAGCCCTAACTGTTAACAAGTGATTTATAAGCCCTGGGATTTGTATTGACAGATGCTCTTCAACCTACCATGGAGATTCAGTCAAAATATTCTAAGTCAGGTCAGGCGCAGGGACACACGCCTATAATCCCAGTGACTTGGGAGGTGGAGGCAGGAGGATCATAGGTTCAAGGCCAGAGGCAGCCTGTGTAACTTAGTGAGATCCTGTCTCAAGGTACAAAATAAAAAGGGGACTGGGGTGCAGCTCAGTGGTAGGGCACTTGTAAAGTATGCACAAGCCCCCAGGTGTAGCCCTCCAGTACTGAAAAAAAAAATAGAATCTTAAGTCAAAAGTATGGTAAGTTGAACGTACACTTGGTACCCCTAACCTGTGGCACACCCTTGCAGCACAGAACCCTACAGCATATCGCTTGTTTACTCTCCTAATCATGGAGCTGACTGGGAGCTGCCCCAGTCCAGCAAGACAAGAGGTTATCATAACCGCATCATACTAGCTTGGGAAAAGACCAAAGTTCAAAATACCAAATGGGGATCAATTTCACATCATTGTGCAGCTGACAGATCTTCAGCTGAGCTGTCATAAATCAGAGGCCCTCCGTGTAGCCATGGGGCAGGGGGGAGCAGACAGCGAGAGAGGGAGGACTTTGCGGAACTTCTCAGCCTGGGCAGAAGGGAAATTAACAATTTCCAGGGGCTTTTTTTTTTTTTTTTGCCAGTACTCAGGGTTGAACCCAGGGCCTGGCACAAGCTCTCCACCATTGAACTAAACCCCCCGCCATTTATTATTATTTACTTGGAGACAGGGTCTCACTAGTTGCACAGGCTGCATCTGGCCTCAAACCGTGGTCCTCTTCCCTCCGCTTCCCAAGTAACTAGAATTACAGGTGTGTGCCTTGGTACCCAGCTGCAGAGGCTCAAAAAATGAACGAATTATTTTTTCTATAGGAGTTAACTGATTAAAGCCCAGACCAAACAGCCTTATGGGCTGACAATTAAGTGGGAGATGTTCCTACTGATTCCATATAGTCATGGTTACATGATGGTATGCCACTGCTGACCAAATCAGAAGGGAATATTTGGGAAGTGTGGGGCAGTCACCCTGCCACTGGACTCGCTCCAGCCGTGAGCGGGAACCAGCCGCCAAAGACCCGTCTTCTGGTGAGGGAGAGCTGGGCACCCAGGAGCCTCGCCCTCTGGAAAGGAGACTTATGCCCATGGCTGCTCTGAGAAGCCTTGAGAAAGGCAGGCTCAGAGGCTTATGCCCTCGGCAGCTCCTTGCTTCTTTCTTTCCAGTGAAGACACTGACTCTGAGTGCTCTGCTCCAACAGCTCTTTATTGTTTCCTTGTCTATACCAGTGATGGAATGGACCCAGACTGCTCCATGTATCACCCTTATATACCTCCAGGGGCTAGCCGGGGACCAATCAGAGGCAGTCTCCCCATACAGGTTTCAGCCAATCACAGGGGATATGCAAATTTGGTTTTTTGTAAAAGTAGCCAATCAGGGATGGTTCCTGAACAGTCCAATCAAGAGCCATTCAGGGGTTTGGAAACAGCCAATCAGTGCCGAGGGGTCTGAGGCAAGGGATTGGATGCCAGTGCCATCTTGGGGAGCTCGACAACCTTGAGTTCCCAGATGTAGGGCAAAGGTGACTGCCTAGGGAACAAGCCTCAGTCCTCCAAGGGGCCTAGATAGGCCCAGGGGCGAACTGCCTCTCTAGGCAGTGCCCTACAGGGAAGCTCTAGCCAGAGCCTTGGTTTCTGCTCTCAGGATTGGTTGAAGACAAAGGAGATGGTGTTTATGGAGATGTACACAGCAAATGCTCAGTAAGTACTAGCTACATCTATTGCTCTAATAGACATGCCTCTCCCATACTTCTTTCTGAAAGTCTTGTAAGGGGTGGGACAACTGCCTGCTTAAGCTCCAGGTTCCTCAGCAATGAATTCTACCATTTTTTTCCCCTGAAGGTTAATAGTAAATTCGAGCAGAACTCCTTCTTCCCAATAGCCCTTCTCCTCTGAACTCACCAAAACTCAAAAAGTGCCTGCATCACAGTTAACTTGGGTAGCTGTAATAATGGCTTGTAACTATATTTTATAATGGGAGAGGTCTGTACTTGAAACACAAAGTGAAGTATTTAACAGTAAAAAGATATTTGCTTAAAAACACTCCAGCACTCCCCTCTACCCGAAGTGTTGCGTGGGCAGGGGTGGGCAGATGGAACAAGATTGATGTCAAAGCTGCTTATGAAGCCCTGGAGGTTCATTATGCAGTTCTTTTGCATATATGTCAAATTTTTCACAAATACAAAATGTAAATGGACAACAACACAGAGCATTTCAGGAAAAACAGAAGTTATATAACTGAAGAGTTGTTCTGAATATAATCTCCCAGGGGTCTAGGAAAGTGTCTACTCAAAAATAGAGCTTGGTTATTATTTTCTCATGCCTGAGGGAACCTGTGTAAGAGAAGATGAATCCAAAGGAAAATAAAAATCATAAGGTGCAACTTGTTATCCTTAATCCTTAATATTTGAGGGGTGCTTTAGATTAAATTAAGCCTCTTAAATTAAAGATGTAATGGAAATGAGCTACGCCAACCAGCCCCTAGACCCATCTCTCCATGAGGAAATGGAGACCCAGAGAGGTTCTGAACTCATCTGTGGTAACACAACAAATTAAGTGTAGAGCCTGAGTCAGCCCTGTGTCACCTGACTGAAAGGACAGGCCTTGGCCACAAGTGATGGGGGTCCCTGGCCCTTGGCCTTAAAGTGCAGAGGCTCCTCCCACCCCCACGAGCCTGAGCAGGGTCCCTCATTTTGGGACCCTGTATTTCCCCAGACCTTCCTCACCAGGCTTCTGTGGTTACCTAATGAACTAAAATTCATGATTTGTGTCTCTAGGAATAGAAATGAGCTGGTGTGCCTTTGGCCCAGGTTCTGCTGAGAGAGCTTGGTCCACAGCCAGGGACTGGTGACACAGTTACCCTTGAAATCTTCCTAGCAAAGGAGCCGCATGACCCCCACTGGCCAGCTGTAGCAGATCAGGGTTTCTCGACCTCAGCATCTGTCTCAGAGGTGAGGCTGCCCACACACCCTGCATTTAGTGATGCCTGATATTTGTGGGGCTGCTGAAATAGCGGCCAGCTCAGTTCTGCCCCTAAACAGGGCACCTCTATGCTGGGCATCAGAAGAAACCCGAGGCGGGACCTGCAGCTGACAAACTCTCCTCCTGCCCCTGTGCGCATATGGTAGGCAAAGCTATGGTAGGCAAAGCTCGTGCCGAAGGAACCCCTCCCTCCCCACTGCAGTAGGCAAGGGCTGGCTTAAGATCCACACGGCGCTGCGCAAAGGCCCTCTCTGCCACCGTCCAGCACAATGATAGGGCAAGTGCACACTGAGCCTCGTCCTCCTCCCCGTGGAACAACTTTCTGTCTCCCAGGAATGACTGATCATAACTAAGGCCAGCACCCCCCCACACACACACCAGGCCACTGGCACCCGGTGAACAACCTCTGGGGCCTACGACCGGCCTCCTGCTTACCCACACTACTTTTGCTACACATGAATTAGGGAGAAATGTGTCTCTTTGTAACTCAAATGGGGCTGCTGCTGGTGGTGGTGTTAGGTGCCCATGAGTCGGGTCCAACTCATAGCAACCCTATGAACAACAGATGAAACATTCCCCAACGCTGTGCCATGCCCAGCATTATTATGTCAGTGCTTCTCCGCTATTCATAGGATTTTCTCCCCCCCACCCTTTATTGATAAATGTTGGTGAGGCAGAGTAATCAGGCTTTTGCTATTTCCATTGTGCAGCTATTGCATCACTTTTGGTCACACTTTCATCAACTTACAAAGTTTATGGAGCCCTTTGATTAATATGTAGTAAAATTTGCATGCAATTGTGGGTTATATTCCCCATTTTTTTCAATACAATGGCTGATTGTTTTAGGAGTGGGCCGCCAGGTCTTTCTCCCAAGCCTACAGCACCCAGTATGCCCAGGCATCCCCATGCAGGACTAACCGGGCTGACCCTGCTTAGCTTCCAAGATCTGACGGGATCTGACATCAGGGTATAGATGTGGGGCTAAGGGAAGTGTTAATTCAATTTTAACCCAAATTCTACCCTCAGCAAAGTTACAAATACACTAGAGGAAAACGTGTCTCTTTTCTGTCCCTGGTGTCAGAAGTGTGACCCATAGTTCCAGATGTGCAGAAGTTATCAAAGGCTCCTAGGCGACCGGGTAATGGCCCAGCACACCCCCTGGGAGTCTAGCTGGAGGCCTCCAGCCGCACCTTCTGCTCCCCACTCCCCATTCGAGAGAGCAACGTGGCTCCAGGCAAGACAGTTACTAATGACAGAAGATGGGAAACAGGCTGAGAGCACATAGGTGCCAACTGGGCGTCACACCTGGTATGGGATAAGGGTGGCAAGACCCTTAGAACTCACTCTCACTGAAATTCCTGTCACATCGTGACTTAAAATACACGCATGTGGGGTGGGAACTGATTAAATGGGCTAAGGGGGTAGGCGGGCCTGGACCTGGGAGGAAGAGCAGCCCCAGTGGCATTACCACCTTGCCAGGAAAATCAGGCGTACAGAAACAATGGAAGGGTCTGCCAGTTAGTCAAAATAGGTCTCCACGGCTGGGTTTGTTAACAACTCCTCGCCCATCATGGCCTAGGTCCATCATTTGCAGGCAGGGTCACACGCCTCTGTTGACACTAATACAATATCTGCTGTGAGCCAGGCACGCAACACACTCTACAAATTAACTGGTTCAATTAGTCAGTGGCAGGAAAGAAACACACTTGGCACTTAAATGAACCTCCCCCACCAGCGTCAACCAGACCAGATTTGACTCCCAAGAAAACAAGGACTCAAGTCTGTGGACCACAGTCTCAGAGAAACCAGCTGCTGAGCTGGGGACAAAGCCAGCCAATAGGGCACACTGGCTTTCACTTCTCCACCTGACCGGCCAGGTCAGAAATAACACAAATACCTTTCCTCTGTCAGTGTCCTGTGCCGCAGCTATGCCTAACAGACCCCATAACAATGACTTAGCATTTTAGTCCTGTCCACAAAGTAACAACGAACAAAAGGCATTTGAAAAGCAGACAGAGAACTTTTAATTTAAAAGATTTTATAAACCAAGAACACTGAAAAATGTCTAACCTCCTACCAGCCAACTAATATAATTAAAACAGCAAGAGGATACAAGTTGAGCATCCCTGATACAAAACCCAAAATCCAAAATACCATATTTTGAGGACAGACATCACACCAAGGTGGAAAATTCCACACCATGAAACTTTGTTCCATTCATCAAATTATTGAAAATATTTTATAACTGGGCACAATGGCACACTCTTGTAATCCCAGCGATTTGTGAGGTTGAGGCAGGAGGATTGCAAGTTCAAGGTTGGAGACAGCCTGTGTCCAAAGACCTATCTTAAAAAAAAAAAAAAAGTCTTCAATTAAAAAATTTTAAATGGGCTAGGAGTGCAGCCTAGTGGCAGATTACCTGCAATTTGCAAGGCCTTGGGTTCAACCCCTAAATACTGGAAGAAAACTTGTATAAAATTACTTTCAAGCTACGTGTGTAACATTTTCTACTTTAAGCATTTCAGACAAGGATACTCAATCTCTACCTCATTTCATCCATAAAATAATTGAGATTCTAGCACACAGTGCTTTGATTATGTTGGAAAACTTGTACTTCTGCACACCTCCAGGAAGTGAAGCAGGTAGTGTCCTTTGAGAAAGTAGTTTCACCATGTTTTACTCAGTGATTATGTGGTGGATTCTATGCCAAACATAAAATATACATTATTTCAACCCTCAAAGCAACTCTGATATTGAACTAGGTTTGAAGTAGCTTGTCCAAGGGCAAACAGAGCCAGAACTGGAATCCAGCTTGCTCTGAACTCCAAAGCCCAACATCTTCCTGACTGCAACACAGTACTTCAACCCAGAGTCATTTAAATCATCATAATCTTTTATCCATTCATTCTACTTTAAAAACTATTATAAGAACAGAATAAAATTTTATATGAAGCAAAGCAGACTATAATATTATTTGTAAGAGCGAAAATATGGAAGTAATCATTATATAATTAGAAAGTCCTCATCCACAGAGAATGATTTAGGACATAACTGTCAAAAACAGAAAAATCACTGCAGCCACGTTAGAACAAAGAAGAAAGTATGTGGAACGAATGGCAGAGAAGTACTGACATAGTGCCGGGCATGGCACAGTGTCGGGGAGTGTTTCGTTCAGTTTTACAAAGGGGCACTATGAGACGAACCCAACTCAATGGTACTTAACAACGTTTGTGCATATGTACGTGGCCATGTACTAATACATGACATAGTTGTGGTATAGAGATGGAAATATGGAACTCCTTTAGTTTATATACAGAAAATGTGCTCTGTGCCTTTATTTCTCATACTAACAGTATTTTGTTGCAGCATAATTTATAAGCAGAATGCACAAATCCTCAATGTACAGTTGAGGAGCTTTGGCAGATATATACATTGATGTAACCATGATGCAGATCAAGATGTGGAACACTTCAACACCACCGCCACAAAGTTTCCGTGCGACCCCTACCTAGGCCTTGCACTTTCAATGGCTCCACACATCAACCTCCTTCCCGTAAACATGTGCATGCAAGCAATCCCAGGCTTTCTGTAACCAGAGGTCCAGATTCACTGCTGGCAGGGCGCCTGGTAGTTTGATGGTCTACTGTCTTACACTGGTCAGGTCTGAGGAGACGCTTCACATCTCTGGATCCCTGTCCTCAAAAGGCGATGGCGTCTGAGTGCTATGATGGCTTGTGGGTTGTGCAGCCGCTGACATCAGGGACAAATTCTGCTTCGGAGGGCGGGTGGATCTGCGCAGCGGAAGGGCTTAGGTAGGAGAAAAGGCAAATCAATCTTGGCAAATGCTTCCTCGCAGATGACATGGACGCTGCAGATGCTTATATAATGAAGTGTCACATCCAGCGCATCAGCATTCTTTCTTTTCTTTTTCTTCTAATTCATGGTGCAAATATACTCAGATTTTGAACTCATTACACACAATTACATTTTATTTAGATCACAGCTACTTTAGATCTCTGCTCTCAACAGAGTTCAAACTGTGAAAAGTCTCAATTATAAACACAGCGAATTGCTCACATAAAGGCAAGGCAAAATATTTTGTGAAATAACTAATGACTTATGGATTATGTATATATCCATTACTCATTCAAGTATCACCGACCCTTTGACAACACTCAGTCAATTCAATTTAGTAACCTTGGATATTTTCTGATTTTCATTTACATAAAAACCATAGGTTTACTTTTATTTAATTTTGTTGTTATGAGTGTATATTTGTCAAAGTAGAAAAACAGAATATCTTAAAATATACAAATAAGATACAAGAATATAGAAAATACACTAAGGATATAGCCTGCAGCCATAGCCCTGTGACATCCGATCCTGTCAGATCTCAGAAGCTAAGCAGGGTCAGGCCTGGTTAGTACCTGGATGGGAGACCACCTGGGAACACCAGGTGCTGTAGGCTTGGGAGAAGGACCTGGCAACCCCCTCCCAAAAATCAATCTGCCATTGAAAACCCTATGAACAGCAGAGAAGCACTGACAATAGTGTTTCCCCTGTTGTACAGAGGGTCGCTATGAGTCAGATATGACTCAACAGCACCTAACAACAACAACAACTACTAAGGATATATTTTATTTACCAATGGTTTGTTGGCTTCATTTGCACTCTTGCCTCAGGCTCTGCAAATCTTGGAGGGGAGCCTACTTAAAAGTGCTTTGAGAACCATCAAGAAATTAGTAGGTATAAGTGGTTCTGTTTATTGAATACTTATCCAAATTCCTTTTTTTTTTCTGTTCCAGACAAATTTCATGCTTTTTCAAAGTATCTTAATTTCTGCTGAAATAGCAGCCCCTGGCCTTAAAATGCAGAGGCTCCTCCCACCCCCACGAGCCTGAGCAGGGTCCCTCACTGTGGGACCCTGTGTTTCCCCAGACCTTCCTAACCAGGCTTCTGTGGCTACCTATCCCAGCGGGAGTCATGCGGCTCCTTTGCTAGGACGATTTCAAGGGTAACCGTGTCACCAGTCCCTGGCTATGGACCAAGCTCTCTCATATTGTAACCCTGTAGGAGATAAGCGTTCTACTGAGGCTAAGGTGGAAATTTCCATGCTGTAGTTTGGATCTTAAATGTCCCCCCAAAGGCTCATATTTTAAGGGTTTATTTCCCATCTTGGCCCTATTGAGAGGTTGTGCAACCTTTAAGAAGTTGGGCCAAGGGAGAGTCCTCCAGTCATTGGAGAGTAGTCTCAAGGGGCATAGTGGAACCCCAGCCCCTCTTCTTCCTCTCCACTCTAATGCATTCCAACCATGAGGTGAACACCTTGCTCTACCATATGTTCCTCACCATAATGTGCTACCTCACCACAGTCCCAAAGCAACAGAGCCTATCAGTCATGGCCTCAAGCCTCCAAAACTGTGAGGCAAAACGAACCCTCCTTCTCCATAAGTTGATTACCTTAGGCATTTTGTTACAATAATGGAAAGCTAATTAATACCCTGTTCAAAGAGTTCCCTTAACAATAATTACTGCAATTGACATTCTGGCTACTTCTGCAGTCCTTTACAACTCCAGGATTAGCAAAGTCAGCCCCACTGTCTGGGCGATTAAGCAATCAAGGCCCTAGAGGAGACTATGAAAATCTGTGAAACTGCCTAATACCTCCAGAAACTCTTATATTTTAGTAGCAGATTTCAAAGTGCTCTACATATATTTTGATACGTACTCCCCCAAACACAGAGCTTCTTCAATCACCTGGACTTTAAAATGCAGATTCTGGTTCAGTGGGCCTATCATGGGGGCCAGAGAATCTGCATTTCTAATACTGTTCTCCTAATGCTGCTGATCCAGCCTGGAAGCAAGCACCCACTCCATTTCAGCTCCTTAGGCTAGTCTTCTTGTTGTTGCTGTTAGGTGCCGTCAAGTCAGTATCTGACTCATAGCGACCCTCATAGGGTTTTCAATGGCTGAGTGCTTCAGGATTGCCTTGGGAGTGGATTGCCAGGCCCGTCTCCCATTTTTGCGGTGCTGGGAATTGAACTCAGGGCCTCAGAGATTGCAGCACAGCACTCTACCCACTGAGCTAAATCCCAGCCCCTAGGCTAGTCTTAGTCCTTTCTTATTTTTTTGTGAAAATGAAGCTCAAGGGACAAAGTGTTTGCTTCTCTTATCATTGAATAAAAATAATCATCTATACATACATACAAATGGTTCTTAAAACTGAGGCTTCTTGAATCATAGGCAGAATAAAGTCATTGTGATCCAAAGCAAGTAGGTGAACATTTCATAACCTTTGGAGTGGGGGTGGAGTGAGTAACAATACTATATGTAATGCTGTGCGCTTAGGATTCAGAAATTCTTCTTAATCTTCAAATTACTTCCTCTTCTCACTACTAACAAAACTATAGAGCTCTTATTATGATTTAACTTTAGTAAATTAAGGCAATAATTTATATCTGAATTCAAGGCCTGTAAAGATTTTTGTGCCTGTATAGTTAAGCACATGTGTGTTTTAAGATGGAAAGCAAAATCTGATTTACAACTTGGTTTTTCTTAAATAGCAAATATATAGTAGCCCTTGCCTCTGAAAACATGCTATATGATGTATTGTGTACTATACAAGGATATGGTACAGAATACAGTCTGAGGACGAACCACATCTCAATTAGAAAGTATGTGGCATGTAGCAACGATGATCAATTTATTTTAAAAGCAGACTTATCCATTTAATAACTAATTCCTCTTGAAGAAACAACTTCAAAGTGTAAATAAAGAGTAATTAGATGACAAGACATTTGCTTTAATCACCTTTGCTAGCCTGTGATCCAAGGGGAATAAATGCATTATAATACTTTCAAGGCAAAAAGAAAAATAAAAGTAGGAGCAAAGCAATAATGCCACCCATGAAAGCAGCATTCTTAGAAACATCTACTCCTTCAGATCTCAGCGCACTTGTCTAGCTGGCCTCCCAGTGTATGGCAAGCAGCCTGAGACATGACGCATCTTCTTACCAGCTGCCTACGGGAAATGCCACTCTGCTCTGACTCAGCCCCTCAGCCTGTCACCAACTCATGTTTCTAACGTGAAGCCTTCCAGATATAATATTTTTCTTCAGGAAAATGAATTTCATGATCTGGAGTCTTATTTTCATTTTATAAGAGCAATATGTGTTGGTTCCTTTTTTAAATAGAAAATATAACTGAACAAAAATAAGAAAAGTGAAATGTATTCCTTTAACCCAAATGAATCAGTTATCATATCTGATATATAATATTTGATTTGTAGATAGGTATGTACACATATCTATGCTTTCAAAATAAGCTCATACCTATACATTCTATCTTACAGCTTGATTTTTTCAAAATATTTCATCATCTCTTTTTGTTATGAATCTATCTCAATGAATGACCATTTATAATACTGTAATACCTGACTGATGATTCTTTTAAAAAAATCATTTTTAAACACTTTAACAAGTAACAATTTCAACATAAGGCAATTTGAACATAAAATTTCTTAGTTAAATGATTACTCTAAGAATAAGGATGAATGATAAGCCACACATAAAACAAATGCATCATTGTTCTCAAGGTACCTTTGTTTGCCCTATATTCTAGCGTGAGGCAGCTTGCTAGGAACCGGTGATAGGCCCTCATCTCTGCCTCCGTTATGCGCACCAAGGTGTACGGCGAGTATCTGGGGTCCTGCTGCTCCCACTTTGTGCCCAGGGCAGCCAGGGGATTCCAGGAATCGATGCCACGCTGCTGGCTTTCCATTCCTCTCCAGCCACTGTACCCACACGATGTGTTTAATCCTCTCTCCTGGCTAATGGCTCTAAAGTTCAGGCAAGGTCAATGCACTGCTGAGTGTTTAGCCTATGGATTGGTAGTGCTCACAGGATTACAGCCCCAACAGATTACCAGACTTCGTTAGGAAATAAAAGCAAAGCCAGGGGATGAAGACATTGGGATAAAGAGGAAAGTACTAGAGGTTGTGAAAATCAAAGAATTTTTTAAAAATCTATTTTAGAGGCCATTGAGCATTTAAACTAGAACAAATGCCTGGTGCGGTGGCTCATGCCTGTAACACCAGTGACTTGGGAGGCTGAGGCAGGAGGATTGCAAGTTTAAGACCAGAGGCAACATGCATAACTTTGGGAGACCCTGTCTCAAAATAAAAAATTTAAAAAGGGGCTGAGGTGCAGCTTAGTGGGAGAGCAATTGCAAAGTATGTGTAAGGTTCTGGGTTCAACCCCCAAGACCATTAAAAAAAATAATAATGTTAAAAAAAAGTTTTTAAGTAGAAAAAATTTTAAAGGATGCTTTTTAAAAAGTCTTTTGCCAGGTCACAATTTCTTTCCTTTTCTTTCAACCTCCCTTGGCTGCCAAAGAATAAAATACAGAAGCTTAATCCTGTAGCCAAGAGAATTCACCATCTAGGTAGCCAGCACAGGTTGACTCAGCAATTAAAGGTTCATATTCTGAGATGGGGAGCTGGGATTTAGCTCAGTTGGCAGAACGCTGCGCTGCAGTCTCTGAGGTCCTGAGTTCGATTCCCAGCACCACAAAAATGGGAGAAGGGCCTGATAATTCACTCCCAAAGCAATCCCAAAACGTCAGCCATTGAAAACCCTATGAGGGTCGCTATGAGTCAGATACCAACTTGACAGCACCTAACAACAACAACAACAATTCTGAGATGAGATGTAGCTGTGTCTCAAACTACTCCTAAAGATCGGGTGCAAGTACCATAACATGATTCTCAAACTAAGGACGTTCTTTGCCTGCCTCAATGTGACCCATATCCTACTTAGGTGGTAGTGGTGTTAGGTGCCATCCTACCTAAAGTGAAAAAGGAAAGTGAAATCACCTTTCAGAAAAGATGGTGTGCCCAGGGAGACGCTACTTTTTCCTAATGAATTTTATTTTTGTTTTTAATGTTTTTATTTTTGTTTTAATGGTTAATGATATTGCTTAATAATGCTGTGCCTGAAGATTTAAGGAAAGGCATAACATGAAATAGCCATAATAACAAGTAGCAAGTTTAATACACAAATTCTAACCTCTGTTTGTATCAGACAAGCTAAAATTTCAACTGCCATTAGCCAAGAAGAAACTGGAAGATTTTTTTTAATGTTTTTAACTTTATTTTTAGGGAGGAGGTTAAAAATAGACATATACTGAAATACTTATATCTGAAGTCTATATTGCGATGAGTTTTGACAAAAGTTTTGACAAAAGGACACATTCATGTAACCTATTTCTTTCACAATTTAGAACATTTCCAGAAAGGATCTGCATGTCCCTTCCCAGCCAACTGTAGTTCCAAAAACCCCAAGTCACCACCCTTTTGACCTGTGTTTTTGTTTTGGTTTTTTTTTTTTTTTTTCCAGTGCTGAGGATTGGACCCAGGACCTTGCGCATGGTAGGCAATGTTCTACCATGGGGCTCCATCCGCAACCTGTGATTTTTTTTTCAAGAGACTGGTTTCACCTGTTCAACAATTTCCTATGCCACAGTCACACTGTGTGTGTTCTTTGATGTAAACATCTCCCTCTCCAGACAATGCTGTGAGCTTCACACACACTGTGCACATCCATAGTTCATTCACTTTTATGACCAAGTTGTTGTCCATCTTACCCACAGCTATAGTTTGTTCCTTCTGTGGGTGGGCATTCAGGTTTTTTCCAATTTGGGCTATTATGAACACGGCTGCTATGAACATCCATGTAAGGCCATTTTTGTGTGACCATATGGCTTCATTTCTGTCAGAGGCTGTTGTTGTTGTTAGGTGCCTTCAAGTCGGTATCCAACTCATAGCGACCCTCCGTACAACAGGTGAAACACTATTGTCAGTGCTACTCTGCTGTTCAAGAGTTTTCAATGCAGGTCTGATTTTTGGGAGTGGGTCCTTCTCCCAAGCTTACAGCACCTGGTGTTCCATGGCAGTCTCCCATCCAAGTCCTAACCAAGCCCAACCCTGCTTAGCTTCCGAGATCTGATGGGATCGGATGCCACAGGGCTATGGTTGCAGGCCAAGTCAGAGGCTAGGAGTATGTATATTCAATTTATAAGAAACTGCCAAAATGTTTCCAAAGTAGTTGTACCAGAAAGCCTGTTTAAGATTAGAGGCTACTCTGTTTAGTAATCTTAGGAGCCAGTTCATGGTTGGTAATAACTGCGTGTAATTAAGAAAAAACTAAATTAGGAGGAACAGATTTAATATAATTTGAGATTCCAAAATTTAGTAACACTCCTTTTCCTCTGCCATTAGGAGTTGTGAATATGTTGACTGAAGCTATATACAAAGTCTGAAAGTCTTCCAATATAGGGAAGAAAATAAAGCAGTTCTCAATTGTACCATTTGCATTTGCACCAGTGAAAGTGACTCATTCCTAAATGGAGGGTAGCTATGGTTTGGATGTGCCTTGTCCCAACCAAAATTCCTGTTGAGATTTAACTGTCCCAAGGTAATGGGACAAGTAAATACGAGCAATCTACAATGATACTCAGGTATAGAAATGTCTTAACGAAACCCACTAACTAAAAATTATTTTTAAAAAAAAGTGGCAACATAGGAATCACTTATGCCAATGAATTGGGGTGGGCTTTAGCTCAGTTGGTAGAGCACTGCTCTGCACTCTCTGAGGACCTGGGTCCGATCCCCAACACCACAAAAACAGGAGAAAGACATGGCAACCCACTCCTGAGGTAATCCCAAAACCATCAGCCATTGAAAACCCTAAGAGGGTTGGTATGAGTCAGGCCTGACTCAAGGGTACCTAACAACAACAACATGCCAATTAATAAACCTTCTCCTTTTGAAACTAAGTAAGGTACACCACAATAATTGGTTATAGAATGGGAGAAGAATTCAGACCCTAAGAATGTATTTCATTCTTATCATTGAGCAGCAAATGGGGCTCAGTGCCCTCTTGTAGCCGAAGAATAAAAAAGCTATACACAATAAATGACCTGTATTGTTTTCATAAGAGAGGCGAAGCTTTGCCAGGCAACATATTCTAAAATAAATGTCTAATTTAGGAGCATTGAGTGATGAACTGGGCAATGCCATTAGCAAAAATCTGATGATAAATGTCACAACAGTTTTCATATGACAGTTAACCTCCCTCCTTCCAACCCTGAGTGGATTCACCAGGCTGTTTTTCCTCTAAGTAGACCCAGACCCATTATACTGCCATGGGTGAGGGAGAGGTGCACGTGTGTATTTGTAGATAACACGGAACACCCAGAAGAGAGCAGGAGAAGCTAGTCTTTTCATCCTTGGAGAGGCTCCTTCCTGACATTGAGCATCATGATACTCATGAGCCCACTACACAAGCTGTCACCGCCCTTTCCATCCTCCACTCCAGAGGGAAAAAAAAGCAGACCATAACCAATGTGAGAAAGAGTGATGCCACCATGGGATGACTCCATCCATCATTTATTTTAAACAATGCCTGCATTGCTGGACCATGAACATCTCCTCCTTCTGCTTCAGAAACACCCCTTCCCTGCCCCTGGACCTAAAGGCACATGAGTTTTGAGATCCGGAGGAAAGAGCTGGGTTTCACAACAGAATCAAGCAGGTGCAAGAGAAAAGCAGCAACTGGGAAAGCCCAGGAGGAAAGAGGGCTGGAGGTTCCCCCAATGCTGGGGGAGCCCTGGGTCCTAGCCCTGGGCAGGCTGCAGACCCCAGGGAAGGCCCTGGGGATAATGGCTGACTTCACCCATTGTCGCTGGGCTCCCGGAGGACATTTATTCATTCCACCTGAGGAGCTGCGCAGGTATCTGGGGCTGCAGGGTGGAGACCTGGGCCTAGGCTTGGCCTCATGCAGCTGTGGCCACGGGCAGGAGTTCTGCCCATCCCTTCACACCCCTCCCCAGCACTGGCCTAATGCCCTTGTGAACACGATTCATCTCCAACTGCCGTTAAATAAGAGGAAACAGGCACAGCATCTCTTTCTCCCTCTGTGACTGAATTAATTCTAGCTTCCTGGGGTACAGAAAGAGGTTGTAATGAATTTAAACCAATCTGACAGCAGGTGGGAAAAATAGGCATAGCAACCAACACCTGGGCTGGACAGGGATTCTGCTGAGCCATTGTGCACAAATATTTTGGGACCTATAATTTGTCCACATATGCATACTTTATATTTGAATTTCACTCATAGTAAAAGTCCTTTAAATATAAGGACTGTTCTACAATAAGAGTGCATAGTAGTGCTGTCACCTTGCCATTATCACAAGAGGTTATACCTTTATCAGACTTAAAAAAAAAAAAAAAAAAGACTCTGGGGCTTGGTATAGAAAGTCTAAGTAGGCAGCACTCCTGAAATTTTCTTCCTTAATAAAATCTTCTTCCCATCCAAGTGTTACATATTTATTACCTTTGCATGTTTAAAGACTACAAAATAACGCCCCCCCAGGTTTAACTGATACTTTTTCTTCAGAAGAAAGTAACTATTAATACATCCACATTTCAAATGGTTTGTAAAATATACTCAGAGACTAATCCATTAAGCTTCCATTAGGCTTTAAAAAAACAACTTTTAAATTCACTAATAATATTTCTGTCATTTATTGTTTACATACAATTCTATAATGGGAAATTAAATCAAGTGTGATCATGTTTAGGCCTGGAAGCCAACCAGACCTGACTTTCAATTCTGACCCTTCCATGCTGTATAATATAACCTTGGGTAATTTTCCAACCCATTTAACCTTCAAATTCTTCCTCCGTAAAAATGGATTGTTCTTTCAATTAACTTTAATTATGTCAACAACGTATATAATGCACAGCACGTGACCCTAAACGGGTAGGAAATAAATGGTAGCTATGCCATCATTTTAAATATCACTTCTGTGTCCTCTGGCACCCTTCCAATCTCCTTCCCCCAGAAAAGGATCTATATGAAGAAGGAAGCAAAGAGACGGCACAGATCTGCCTTCCGACTGGAGGCCATTCCTTCTCTTAAGGCTTCTCCGTTGTCCAAGGGAGGGTCACTAACCACAGAGGCCTGAGCAGAGGATAGACTAAATGGGGCAATCAGCACAGGAAGTCCAATGCAACCACCAGAGTCTGTCCCCCTGACCCTATCAGTTAGAAAGCTTCCTCCTCCACCTGCCTAAATTCTCCTCCATCCGGCCCAGTTACATATCCCATTAGAAGCTTTCTTGAATCACTGAAGCTCCCAATGACTTGAGCATCCCAAATCTTACAACACTGCCTGTATTGGCAATTGATCAGGGACCAACCTGTGACTTTTTGGATTGCCCCTTGATGTTGTTGTTGTTGTTAGGTGCCGTTAAGTCGGTATCCAACTCATAGCAACCCTCATAGGGTTTTCAATGGCTATTTCGGGATTGCCTTGGGAGTGGATTGCCAGGCCCTTCTCCCATTTTTGTGGTGCCTCAGAGACTGCAGTGCAGCGCTCTACCAACTGAGCTAAATCCCAGCCCTGTCCCTTGATATAACCGTTGAATTGGGGCTCAACCCCTCCTCCTGTCTGGTGGCTCACAGGTCTCCTTGCCAAACCCCTCAGATCCTTTGTTGTCTGAGTGAAGCTGGAGCTCACAGGTCATCAGCTGATGTTAAGAGCTCAGGTCATCAGATTCCCCACAATCCTCTCCTTGCTTTTGGTGGGTGTGCTCTAAATGCCTCTTCACTGACCAGTGGCATCTTAATGTACTTGTGGTACCTGAGAGCTTAAGAAGCCACACAGGGGCCCTGGGCTTTGGAATAGAGCCCAAGGATCACAGGTACAGTGAACACAAGTCAAGTTTCCTATTTTGCCCAGGGCAGCCTTTAAAACTGCCCAAATAGTTCATGTTCTTATTGTTCTAAGAGTTGAAAGCGTGAGGCCAATGCTAGCCAAAGTTATTGGACTTGTTTTGGGGGGACCATTCAGTCCAAAGTCCTCTTCTCTAAGGATTTTCTCCTCCATCCCAAGCCCCAGACACTGTCTGAACCTAGAGCTGACAGAATCAGAAACGCTTAAGTTTCCTTTGAGCTGGTCCAATCCCCATTGCCAAAAAAGAGAATCTGAACAGAGAGACTGAGAAACGGAGAGTCTGTTGGTGGTTATCTCTGGACCTGGACAGGGACAGAGGGTGGCATAGCCATTTCAGATCCACACTCACTGATAAATGAATGCAGAACAAGTGTGCAGAGAAAAGCAGAAGAATGGTACAGACACAGAAAGGAAGCAGAGTCCAGTAACCAGGTGACACAAGAGAGACAACAGCGTGTCTCAGTCCCTGACTGTGTGCATTGCAGATGAGGCCCATGGCAGCCTCTGGCCCTGAGGTGCTGTGATAGACTCCACAGCTGGGAGAGTTTGGAGCATGGAGTGCAGTGGACAGAAACTCAGTCTCTGGAGTCTGGTTTCAAATCTGGTCCTGCCACTTACTAGCAGGAACTATTTTATCCTTTGCTAATTTGAATTCAATATACACATCTTTGGTAAGAGTGTGTTGTTGTTAGGTGCCGTCGAGTTGGATCCAAGTCATAGTGACCCTATGTACAACAGAATGAAACACTCCCTGACACTGTGCCATGAACACAATCTTTTTTGCCATTGAGCCCACTGTTGCAGCCACTATGTTTCATCTCATTTTGAGTTGTGCCACATCAGCAAAAGGAGGTCCCAGGGGCTTTACTCCATTCCCATCATTAAGGTCAACTCTACTTTGAGAAGGCAACTCTTCCCTAGTTGTTCCTTGAATGCCTTCCACCCTGGGGGGCTCACTTTCTAGCATTATATTTTACAGTGCTTTTCTGTTACTCATAGGGTTTTTTTTGTTTTTTTTGTTTGTTTGTTTTTGTTTTTTTTGGTGGGGGGTTTTGTGCTTGCATGCTTTACAAGTGCCACACCACTGAGCTGCACCCCCAGCCCATTTTTTTACTTTTGAGACAAGGTCTTGCCAAATTGCGCAGACTGCCTCTGGTCTCGAACTTGAGATCCTCCTGCCTCTGCCTCCCAAGCCCCTGGGATTACAGGTACGCACACTGCACCCGGCTCAACTCATAGGGTTTTCAATGGGTAATTTTTTCAGGGTGGGCTGCTGGGTCCTTCTCCCTAGTCTGTCTTAGTCTGAAGCTCAACTGAAACCTGTCTACCATGAGTGGCCCTGTCGGTATCTGAGATATCAGTGGCATAGCCTTCAGCATCACAACAACACAGAAGCCCACACATGCATGACAAGCCAACAGGCACATGGGGAACGGTGTGTCAAACTCCCAAATCTCTTGTTAAAATCATTATTGTCTACTAGTAAAAAGTAAGTGCTTGGACTTAACAGGTCCATGAATTTGAGAGTCTTCCTTATCAGATTCATTCAAATCAACCAATTCTCATTTCTCACACTGAGCAGAGAGCGAGCCTACACCCATTTTGGAAGGGCTGGTACCTGGGGCCAGACTTGGGCTCCAAGGCCCTTGTGGCTGGGCCAGACTCACTGACATCCAGAGAGCAGGTGATAACAACCTCACCCTTCGGGAGAAAACCCCAAGATAAGCAGGACCACTTTCCACTTTGATCCTCAGTAAATTCAACTATTCTTGCAGAGACCTTATCTATACTAATTAAGTATAATTTCAGGAGAAACATCAAGCTTTGTGAAACATTTTTTTAAAAAGTAAGGAACACAGATGAGCCTTTGGAACAGAGACGCAGGCCCTGGGCCTAAGAGAGCAGAATCCACGCTTACCCAGTGACGGTGCTCACAGTTTCTCTTATGCTTAGTCATTTCGTGGTAACAGGTTAATACCCTTGAAAGACCAAGGGCCAAGCTTACCACTCTTGAAAATGAATGACCATTGTTCAACATTCAAGATCCCAACATCTGGCAAAACACAGGGAAAACCTTTGATTCTCAGTTTTCTGGTATAGTTTGCAAAGGCCCTAGTACTGCAAACACAGCAGCATGCCTGGAACAATGCTGTGGTGAAGGATGGCTGTGTACACGAATTACATTTCTCTCTGAGATACACATGGGCTGGGATTTAGCTCAGTTGGTAGAGCGCCACTCTGCAGTCTCTGAGATCCCGAGTTCGATTCCCAGCACCACAAAATGGGAGAAGGACTTGGCAATCCACTCTCAAGGCAATCTCGAAACAGCCATTGAAAACCCTATGAGGGTCGCTATGAGTCGAACATGACTCGACAGCACCTAGCAACAACAACAACTGAGATACCCACAAGGTAAAAAGCCAAGAAAGAGTTATGCATCTCTCCAAGCCCCAGAATGCTAGAAGGAGGTTGACCTCCAGCCTAACAACAAGAAAAAGTCAGGTAAATTACAAAATCCTAGCTTCTCTTGAATCTATACACACAAATAGGAAGAAATCGCCCATAAGTTATAAGTGAATTGTGTAAGGCTGTGTGACTATAAACTAAATGGAAGTATATCGAGCCTCTGGGAACCACAAGACAAGGACAGTTCACAGCTACCAACAGGCTCCTCTCTCTAGACAGGGGACTGGGTGGGATGCCGGCGAGAGCTGGTCAGGGATGCAGAGCTAGGGAAGGGAAACTGCCCAGGAAAAGCACCCTTCTCCCTATAGACAAAGACTTCAGAGAATGCTAAACCTGGACTCCCGAGCACAGACGACCCATTGCAGCTGGAAGAGTAAAATGAAACGAACAAACCTCTACTTCTGGGGGAAGCACAGAGGACTCTCCCAGAGAAGAGCTGCCAAAGTTTCTGATGCACCTTGCTTTAAAGCACTTGCAAACACAAACCAGATCCAGAGCTTCCTGTAAATTGATTGCCTCCACAGGAATGATAAAATGTGGAACAGTAGCTCTCCTCCCACCGTGGCTGTTCTACCTCCAAAGTATATTGCTGAGAGGTATGTTTTTAGGAGCCTTGAATTACCCTCTGTCCACTACCCATGGACAGCTCAGCGAGTTCCAAACAAAGACACAGGGACAGCAGCTGAGTGTTCGCAGGAAGACAGGTTATTCCATGTTCACTCAAGGCAGCCTCTCCCAGTTACCACTGCTGTCAAGGTTAAGACCAAGGTCCAGTGGCCTTTTCATCTACTCTACCAGCCTTGCATCCCTTTCTCTGCCCATGTTGTCTCTACTCATTTCACCAACGGGCAACGAAGCCATCTTCTTCTCGACCTGTGTCCTATGAGGGCAAGCTTGTACGCTCACACAGCAATTTCCAGTAAGTATGAGGGGAACATGGGCAGAGTAGGTCTCTTGCCCCCACTGGAGGAACAAGCACGTGCTCCTTCTCAGGCTTCTCCTGCTAGTCCATAATGCAGACAACTGAAATAATTTCACAGAGCTCCCTTTGCTGAAGTCCTCAAAGGAACCACTTTCAGCTATATCATATCATTCCAACTTTAGAAACAAAGAAATTAGCATAATTATTGCTCTACATTAGAGGAGGAAAATTAGGGAATACAGACATCTTTTTAATTCAATTAAACACAAGATTCTTGACCATTTCCTATGTGGCTAAGTTAGCCTGCAAGGCCACAAAGCAATATTAGCTGCAATTTCTACCCATAAGTATAACATGGTCATGTTGTTAGAAAAGACTTCAGCACATGTTCAACCAACAACCAAGCATCTATCAGTAGGTGAAACAAAGAGAGAAAATTTAAAGCCAGACTTCAACTAAAGGCTAAAAAACATATGAGATAGACATCTACTATTACAGGTGCTCCAAAAAGGAGCGGAGGCTGGGCTGGGCTGGGTTAAGGGCCACTCTGGTCAGGGCTCTGGGGAGGGAATGCCTGACATAAACCCTGCAGGCAGAGTACAAATGGTAGGAAGAACCACAAATAGGACTCAGCCAGAAGAAAATGAAACGCGAGGACGCCAGTAGACTGGGTGGACTTGGACAACCTTCTCATATAGAGCAAACAGGAAAAGAGCTTTTCCTTGAATCACGCCAGGTACTGAACTAGATCGAGGGATGAAGATGCAACGGTGCCCTGCCCGTGAGGAGCAGACAGCATCATGAACACTGTTGTTGGTCCAACACACCTGATCTATGCTTTCTTAACCTGCCACTGCCAAGGGAAAGGCCTTGAGGGTGGCCCACAGTGCCTGAGTCAGCCGCACTCAGGCAGCTGGCTTCTGCTTCTGAGTTTTAGTCTCTGGCACCACAAAAGAGAAAGCAGAGGTAGGGCCCCAGGGCTGAGCATTCAGACTCTCTCCAGAGCAGCCGCTGGACCTTTATCAGGACTGGCCTGCAACCCTGCCTGCTAGACCTTCCTGCAGACGCTGGGAGGAGGGCACCCTCCAGAGCAAGAAGGGAAGCAGCACAGGGGTTGGCCCAGTCGGTAGGGTGCCGCTCTGCGCTCTCTGAGGCCCTGGGTTCAACCCCCACCGCAAAATCGGGAGAAGGACGTGGCAGTCCACTCCGGAGGCAACCCCTGAACAACCGGCCATGGGAAACCCCATGAGGGTCGCCATGAGTTGGACCGATGGCACTTAACAACAACAGAGATGGTGCCAGAGAAGATGCTGTCCTTGCATTTGAAGCCAATCTCACTCTCCCTGCTTCTCACATTGCAGGTCCCCTCCAACAGGTAATAAGTCCTCTGCCGAGTGGGCGTTATTATCCTCATTTTACATAGGAAGCCTTACTGAATTTCTTTCATGAAATCCATTCTTATTTTACTCTTTTTGATGTTGTTGTAAATAGAATTGTTTTCTTAATTTCTCTTCCTAATATTCATTGCTAGTTGATTGCTAGTGTTTAGAAATAGTTGAATTTTGTGTAGTCATCTCTTATCTGGCAACTCTATGAACTCATTGTTAGTTCTAATAGGTTTTTTTAGTAGTATCTTTACCATTTTCTTTATACAAGGTCATGTCATCTGCAAGGATAGTTTTACTTCTTTTTTTCCCATACAGACACCCTTTATTTTGTATTCTTGCCTAATTGCCCTGGCTAGAACCTCCAGTACAGTAGTGATAGAAATGGTGAGAGGAGAAATCCTGATCTTGCTCCTAATTCTAAAAGGAAAATACTCAGAATTCAGCATCACCTATATTGTTGTTGTTGTTATTGTTAGGTGCCATCAAGTCTGTGTCCGACTCATAGAGACCCTACATACAACAGGCAAAACAGTATTGTTAGTGCTTCTCTGCTATTTATAGGGTTTTCAATGGCTGATTGTTTTTTGGAAGTGGGTTGCTGGGTCCTTCTCCCAAGCCTATAGCACCTAGTGTTCCCAGGTGGTCTTCCATCCAAGGGCTAAATAGGTCCGACCCTGCTTAGCTTCTGAGATCTGGTGGGATCGGATAGCACAGTGGTACGGCTGCAGGCATCACCTATATTAGCTGTAGGTTTTTCATAAATACTCTTTATTGGGTTCAGGAAACTCACTTGTACTTCTAGTTTGTTGAGTGATTATGTTTTTGCTGCTGCTACTGTTACAAAAAGTTGTTGAATTTTGTCAAATGCTTTTTCTGCCTCTACTGAAAAGATTATGGGGGTTTTGCTCTTTGCTCTGATATTATATGGATTGATTTGGGGATGTTGAATCAACTTTTCATTCCTGGAATAAATCCCACTTTTTATATGATGCTGAATTTGATTCTAAAAGTATATTGAGTTTTCTGTAAATATTTATAAGAAATATTGGTCTGTAGCTTTCTTGTGTATCTTTGCCTGGTTTGGGGTATTAAGGTAATAAATAGAATGAATTGGTAACTATTCCCACCTTGCCAGGTGTTTTTTCAGAAGAGTTTGTGATGAATTGTGATTAATTCCTCTTTAACAATTTGGTAGATGACATCTGGTCTGGTTCTGAGCTTTTCTGTGGGAAATTTCTTTTATTACTAATTCAGTCTATTCAGATTTTCTACTTCTTCTTGAGTCAATGTCTTAGTCTGTTTTCTACTGCTGTAACAGAATACCACAGACTGGGTAATTTATAAACAATAGCAGTTCATTTGGATCTCAGTCCTGGAAACTGGGAAGTCCAAAATTGAGGACCCACATCTGGTGAGGATGTTCTTGTTTCATTATCTCATGGCAGAATGCAAAAAGAGAGCAAGAGATCAAATCGGTAACCCCAAGTAGTACTTTTGCAGTCAGCATTAACCCAGGGTTGAGCATTTATGCCCTAAATTCCTATTTTAGAACCCACCTCCCAATTCTGTTGCACTGGAGATTAAGTTCCCACCTTCTGTTTTGGGTGGTGGGAGGGGTTTGGGAGGTGCACATTCAAACCATAGCACCTTCTGAGTCTTAATTTCTTTATTCTTATGATGGGAATAAAAATGCATATCCCACCCATTTCACAGGTTTGTGAGATTACACACAGCAAAGCACACAAATACTAAATACCATGAGAAGTTCTTTGAGGGCAGAAACTACATCAAATTCATGTGTATACCCTGTACGGACTGTCTAAGGAAGTAAGAAGGAAGCAAGGTATGTAAGAAAATTCCATAGCCTGGGCCCCACAACAGCCTGGGGTTAGCCAAGGAACACTGTCTACCAGATCTTCAAGAATATCCTCCATCCAGGGAAAGGAGAGGGGTCTCAATAGTCATCCAGGTCCATCTCCTCATTTAGCAGATGATAGGCTTCAACCTGAGAAGCTCGCTGACCTGCCCAAGACTTGTGGCAGAGGGACGAGCTATAGGACCAGTAACTGAAACACCTGTAATATCACAGTGTAGATAGGGTTTTTATCCATATCTTACCATTTTTCACAAGCAGCTTTTGAGCTGGAGGCAGAAGTAATAAAATCCTGTTTTTCAACTTGAAGTTGAATGCCTTGACCAGAGAAGGTCACAAATCCAGATGACCACATCCCACTGCCATTTCCCTACCGACAACTTCGTGTACCTGCTAGTATGCACTGCATAAGGATGTTTTGGTTGACAACAGCCACACACATTAGGGGCCCCATAAGATTACATTGCCTGGTGACCTCACAACCGTCTCAGTTTGTGTAAGGACACTTTGTGATGTTCCTACAATGACAAAAATTACATAACAACACATTTCTCAGGACATTATCTCCATCCTTCAGTGATACATGACTGTATTCAGCACAATCATTTCAGCATTCAAAATATTTCAAACTCCAAATTCTGCTGTATTATGGGGAGTTTTTTTCTTATTTTACCCTGTCTACAGCAATATTTCAGTTTAGCTCAGCTGGTAGAACACTGCACTGCACTCCCTGAGCACCTGCGTTCCATCCCCAGCACAGCAAAAATGGGAGAAGGAAGTGGCAATCCACTCCCAAAGCATTGCTGAGCAATCAGCCACTAAAAACCCTATGAGGGTCGCTATGAGTCGGCCCTGACCCCACAGCACCTAGAAGCAACAGAAGCAATATTTCAGTCTTTCCAGGTAGGGTTCTCCTGACCCTCTGTCTAAAGTTCAGTGGCCACATTAGGCACCAAAAACATTTTTTAAACTGAATTATCAAACCCAGGCCTTCCCATATAAATTGTCTTTATGAAGTAAATCTCAAGTGTATTATCTTGAGACGTGTATCATTACTGCACTAACATCTGGGCTAGGATACCCAATGAGGAACCGTGGTTCACTAAGTGAAGAAATACTGAATATATAAAAACCAACAAAGCAGTTTAAACAAATGTATAGGAAACGAAAACAAACACTTCTGGCTGTATCAATAAAAACCGATTTGTATTCATGGACGAGTCTCACAGTGGCAACAGAGAAAACAATCCAGGTAATTCTGGTCCCCCACATCCAAAGGTGCTGAACCTGAGCGTGCGTCTTTAGTGGGGGAGGCTCACAGAAGGGGTGGAGGAAGAAAACGCTACGAATTTACTGGGATCTGCCCCAATGTCCTCTTTCTGCCAGTACGTGGGGCCTGTCCTTCCATCACAGCCCGTATTTCAGGAGCAAACTCGTGGAAGAGTGCTAGAATTGCTTGGGATCCTTGGGCTTGCAAAGGCTTGTCATGGGGTTCCCAGCGGGGTGCTGACCTCTCTGGGCCGCACAGCACCAGGCAGCGGGCCAGATGGCGCACGATTCTCTGTCCCCCTCTCCCTGCACGTTCTTACCAACAAGCCTTCAGGGGTTTGACGGTAGTTTCTGCCCCTTCCTTCCGCATTATCCTGTAAACCACAGCACAACTTCCCCCGCCCCCAACAGCCCCTCTGGTGTCCAAAAGGCGTAACGGATCGTCGCAACAGCCCAGTAGCTCTCGGTTTAGGGCTCAACCAATTTGGAAGCCACCTGCTGAAAGCACCGGCCTCCTGGCCTCACCGCCCTGCGAGCTGAAGAGGCCTCAGGGCCACGCGCCCCCAGGCCTGCCTGTCACCGGCCACCCCACGCGGGATCCGAAGCCCAGAGGCCGGGATATCGTGCGCGCCCGCACCTCCCCACGGTGCGCGCTGCCCCGGCTGCGGGGAGGGCAGGGCCAAGGCGAGCCAGAGCCTGCGCCCCTACCCTCGGCAAGCGGAACGCAGGAAAAAAAGCTTCATTTACCGACATGGGTGGTGACTGTGGCCAGGCGCCTGGTGAGCTCCTGGAGGGCCATTTCGTCTTCTCACCCAATTAGCATTTCACCAGGACTCCTCTTGGTGTAAACACACCGCTCCCGGCGGGCGGCCGCTCGGTGGAAGACGCTGCTCCCGAGGCGCCCGGCCCGCGCTCCTGCCTGGCGGGCGCAGAGCGAGTCCACACCGCCCGCGCAGGCTCCCGCACGCCGGCCACGCCCCGCAGGGGTGTAGGAGACAAGGGCTCCGGGCCTTCCAGACGTAACGGACCTCATCCGGGGCAAGCAAAGGGCCGGCAGGTGCGGGAAGCTGGCCGCCCCGCCCCCGCCTGCACCGCGCGCGGCTTCGCCGGCTGAGGGCTGACCAGATTCGGAATCGAGGTCCTGGGTCCGGATTCGAGGTCTCCAGGGCCCTGCGGGGATGATCCGGAAGAAGGTTGCTCTGCAGGCGCCCCGGGGAGGGGGGAGGCCGGCAGCCCCGCTCCCCGCGCCGCCAACCTCGGCACCCACCGCTCCCCGCCCGCGACAGGCGCTGGGGCGCCCCGAACCTGCGCACGCGCCCCAGCGCCGCCCGTGTGGTCGGATCCGCTGCGCCCCCGGCCCGGCACTGAGGGGAAGGGGAGACGACGACCCCGGCGCTTCCAGGCTCAGCCTCCCCTCGCCCCCGTCCCTCTGCGGGGAAGCCAGGTGGGACCGCGGCGGCGGGGCAGGAGAGCTCCAGCCTCTCCCGCAGGCCCGGAGCAAAGGTCCGGCGGCAGAGCGGTGGGCGGAGGCGGCGGGTGTTCCCGGTCGCGGGAAGTCTCACACCGTGATCAGCCCGCTCTGCGCACGCCTTCACGGGGACCCGGCGCGAGCTGCGCGTGCACAGGCTGGCCACGCCTGGGCGCCCCGGGTCTCCACCAGGTGACCCTGTCCCTTTGGGCAGCTGCTCACTTGCACCAGAACTCCGTCTGTCACCTGGCAAACGGCCCGGGCTTCCTTCTGAAAAGGCTCCAGTACAGCCTCGGGGCCGGGCCTCCTCCCAGCTACACCAGCAGCATCTTCAGTAAACCGCCCCGTCTTCCTTACGTGGTCTGGGCAATGCCTGACAGGGTGCAGAAGACTAACTGTCCACAGGGCTCCGCAGGAAAAGCCTAAGCAACGACCAGTCTGGTCAGGATATCCACCAGTGCAGCCCACAGTGAGGGGACCTTACCACCTGTTCTGAGCCAGCACCAAGACCCTGTGCAATTTCCTCTTCCGAATGTAAAAAGCCTAGGCCCAAACACCGAGGTCTGCTCGCCACTCCTTCCCGCTGGTTGAGAACATTTCAAAATGTTCTGTAACGATTGTGGGCTGTGTTTAAGAAAGGTTCATCCACCCATGACATGAGATCTGTAGGGAGGTTCCTAGCTCCTCAAAGTTTGCCTACTCTGCACTCTGCCAGCCCAAGTAAAGCAATCATTTTCATACTAAACTCTTGCATGAGTTTCAGAAAGGGTTTGTTTGTTTGAGTGGTTTTAAGAGTTTTAGAGGAAAAAAAAAAAAAACCCTGCATGGTTGCCCATGCCTGTAATCCCAGCATGCAGAAGGTTGAGACAGGATTATGGCGAGTTCGGGATCACTTGGATTACATGGGGAGACCTTGTCTCAAAAAACAAAAACAAAAATTAAATACACTAAAGAATGGAAGGGCTGGGATTTAGCTCAGTTAATAGAGCGCTGCTCTGCAGTCTTTGCGGTCCTAAGTTCTATTCCCAGCACCGTAAAATGGAAGAAGGATGTGGCAACCCACTCCCAAGGCAATCCCAAAACAGTCAGCCATTGAAAACCCTATGAGGGTCACTATGAGTTGGACTTGACTTGATGGCACCTAACAACAACAACAACAACAAAAAAAAAAGAATGGAGGCAGGGTAGGATTGTGCTGCTTCTTGTTTTCTGGTCATTCAAAGGTGACCAGAATTTTCAAAGAGCCAGGTGAGGTGTTTCCTGTTGATAGTAGTCAGTACTCAGCACCTAGTTAAAGCCACCTGTGAGTTTTGGTTGGCAGAAACAGGTGCATGGCCAATGACACAGGTGCTGTGGGGGCTTGCTGGGCTGGGAGGGTCAAGAGCCACTTTGAAGGTCCAGTGGGCTCAGCTTCCTGGATCAGGCCAGGTCTTTAAGCATGAGAATCATGAAAAGAAGAGAGAGATGGAATGAAACAGAAAAGGAGAGAGGAGAAGGCTTGTGAACAAGGAATGAGAAAGAGAACAGGAAGGAAATGCATTACTCCCAGAGCGCTGCTCTCCTTCCCCACGTCTTTTGTGCCTTCACAGTCTTCAGAGGTTTCCATGGAGATAAATTGGCTCAGTTTATGGTAAGATGTCACAGGCAGTGTCTACCCTCAGAAACTAATTCTCCCCGTGCCCTGAGACTCGCTGTCTCAGGGGCTTGACTGCTTTCCCTGGATGGTAAGGAGACAGTCTATGATCTCCCAGTTCCTTTCCAGCTCTGAAATTCGACAACTGTGACCAAGAAGAAATGGCCTAGTAGTGTTCAATTGCCCTTTCCACCTTGTTCTTCCAAGAAAATGTCTGTTTCCAACGGTCTTATGAAGATCGACATTTCTCCTCGCTCCCCTTCCTTCCCTGCCTCCTTTTCTCCTCTCTCATGATGTTTTCCTTGTCTCCTTAGCTGGAAAAATCAGAGGAACAGCTAGAACAGCCCCCACTCTCTCCAGTGAGTCAGTTAACAATTAGTCACATCTACCAAACATTGATTATGCCTGAGACAAGCAGCCCTCAGGTACAGAAGCTGCCAGTGCCAGATGACAAGTGGCTGTCCTGTGCCTGCTCTGCTGTTAAGCATTGTTCAGACATCGTTTAGACTTCACAATGACCCTTAAAGATGCCTGTGCAAAGGATCAAACTGTGTCATAAAAATCTAGACCATTCTCTGCCTTCAGGTAGGGATTTGCCTGAGCTTAGAAAGAGAAACCAGGCAGAAGGCCTTCCTGAGAGTGGACTATAAGTGTGGCCTCAGACAAGATAGAGGAAAACAAATGAACCACCTTGGGCAGTAACTGCCAGCACTGGCTCTCTCAATTCCTGCTGTCATGGAGGTGGGGAGGATGCCTGGGGCACCATGAAGTCCCCATGCTAGTCTAAAACAGTGCTTCTCCAACTCTAGCAGAGTCACCTGGGAAGTGAGGTGATTTCTACTAAAATATAGATTCCTTGGCCTCACCTTTAGAGATTCTGATTTAGTAGCCTAGGGTGGGACCAGAGAATTTACATTGCTAACAAATACCAAGGAATATTGATGCTGCTGCTCCTGGGAGCACTTTTTGAACTTTTTAAGTTGTAAAGCACAGTGTGATTATGGAATCATAGAAAGATACACGATCTTTGTGCAAAGTTCCCGGTATATGGCTCCTAAAACTTTTGGAATTTCCTGAGTGATAGGGTAATAAGAGTGCCTTTCATTCTAACGAGGAGACTCCTGCCACTGTGTGTTATAAGTATGCAACCTGTTTTTTATTTTGCAAGGGCTCACAGCTAAGTTTGCCTTGAGTCCCAGTGTAGACTTTGGACTTGGAATTTTGAACACAGTTGAGACTATTAAGACTCGTGAAGTTGGACTGAATGCATTTTGCATTATGAGATGGCCACGAACCTTTGGGGGCCAGGTCATGTGTTTAACTGCTTGGTCTCCTGGGGGTGGTGTTGCGCTGGGAGGCTGTGGAGGTGTGGGAGGTAGGATCTAGCTTATGAAAGTGACTCATTGGGAGTGGGACTTTGGAGGTTTTACATGGGCTCTCAGTTCTGGTACCTCACTTGCTGATCCAGATTCCTGATAATGTGAAGTCCATTGCCTCAGGCCCATCCACCAGCCCTGCCACAGGCCTGTTCTAAATCATGAGCCCCAATAAATCATTCCTCCCTCAAGTTTTCTTTGGTCAGGTGCTTTGCCACAGTGATGCATACCCTGATTAACCCACTCCTGACTTACAATAAGTCTTGGCAGGTTTCGAAGGTGAGTAACAAAGTGTGTATTATCCCCTGGATGAAAGGCTGTAATATCTTTTGGGGAAGGCTGGGAAAAATTTAACACTATACATTTTTGATAATACACTGTGGGGTCTTTCCCAAAGGGGATCCAGCCTGCCTTTCATTCAAGGGGTCCTGGGTCTGTAAACTGGCATAAGTATTGAAATCAATTGAGGGGCCAGGACTCTTAGGTTTTAAGGAGGCGTACTATACTGTAAAAGAATTACTTACGTGTACTAATTTATACTGACAAAAATCTGGGGAGTGTGCATAGGAACAGATATAAAAGGTGAGAGATAACAGTCGAAGGATCATAAAGTTGGATCAGGATGAGTTTATCAACATGGACCCACTACACGTAGATACTGTGTTTAATGTCGCAGGTTAGAGAGTGGAAAGGGCTCTGTTTGGTTGGCTGAAGTGTGGATCCAAAGGTGGCCACAGTGGGTGAGTGGCATTGGTTTGTTGTCAAAGAACAGATTCAGAGGCTTAGGGAGATAAAGATATTAGATTTGTCATAGAAGATCTACTCACCCACCTAGGAGGATCCAGAAAACACACCTTGCACCATAATTATGGGAAATAAATTTATGAGAGAAGCCCTGACATCTTTGAAGAGCTCTAAGATCATTCTTTTCTATAGGCCAGAACTTACAGTGGGAACCCCAGCCACTGAATTAGGAAACCCAGGTGCAAAATGGGAGCAATCAAACCCCAGAGGGGCTGGGACCAAGTGGTAGCACTCAACCACCGAAGGCAAGATGAGTGGGGTTACAGTAATGGACAGCAGACTCAAAACAGTAGTCAGAAGTCTGACTCTTGCAGATGTGGAGCATTGGCTAGTTGACCACTGTACTGCTAGAGGTGGGATAGGAGGTCTATTAAATTCTTACTTGATCTGTATCAGCAGAAATTTCCAGATCAAGTGCACAAAAGTCTAACTTGAATCTTAAAACCCAAGAGTCCTGGCCCCTCAATTGATTTCAATACTTATGCCAGTTTACAGACACAGGACCCCTTGAATGAAAGGCAGGCTGGATCCCCTTTGGGAAAGACCCCACAGTATACCACCAAAAATGTATGTTGTTGTTAGGTGCTGTCGAGTCGGTATCTGACTCATAGCGACCCTCTGTACAACAGGGGAAACACTATTGTCAGTGCTTCTCTGCTGTGCATAGGGTTTTCAATGGCAGATTGATTTTTGGGAGGGGGTTGCCAGGTCCTTCCCCCAAGCCTACAGCATCTGGTGTTCCCAGGCGGTCTCCCATCCAGGTACTAACCAGGCCCTACCCTGCTTAGCTTCCGAGATCTGACGGGATCGGATGCCACAGGGCTACAGCTACAGGCTAAAAATGTATAGTGTTAAATTTTCTCCCAGCCTTCCCCAAAAGATCTTACGGCCTTTCATCAGGGGATAATATATGGGGAAAAGGAATTCCTGAGACCTTTGGGGGACTACTGGATGCTAACTCTGAACTGACACTAACTTCAGGAAACCCAAAATGCCACTGTGGTCCACCAGTCAGAATAGTGCCGGGAGCTAAGAACATAAGTAACCTTTTACAAGATACCCAGATGAAAAGGTGCAGGGTGTGGTGAAAATAGCAGATGTTGAGCCACAGGGCATTGTGACCTTTGAATTGAAATTACCATCTGAAAGCGTTTGTCAGGGTTACAGGAAGAGCCAAAGACTTCTGAAAAGCCCCTGGCCCTTGTGACATTTTTGCCCCGCCCCTCCCCCTCCATGCGTGTGTGTGTGTGTGTGTGTGTGTGTGTGTGTGTGTGTGTGTGTGTGTGTGTGTGTGTGTATAAGCTACAGCAAAAAATTAAAGACTTTGGAGCTTGATCAGACAGCCTGTCTTGCTCTCATCCTTCATGTCTCTTGTCTCTCTCATTCATTCGCTCCCTACTCTAGGTCCCGCAGGTCGGGGCAGAATAGGGCTTCTGGAGGTCCAGTGATCAATGGAGTTTGCTATACACTCAGTGTTTGTTACCCTTGAAAACTCATATACTAAAATCTAACCCCTATAGTGATGACAGAGACACACTTTCAGGAGGTGATTAGGTCATGAGAGCAGAATGCTCATTAGTGAGATTAGTGCCCTTATAAAAGAACTCAGTTGCCCCCTTTGCCATGTGAGGACACAGAGAAGTCAGCAGAAGTCTGCACCCCAGAGGAGGCCTCTCCAGGCCTAACAGTGCTGACACTCAGATCCCCTACTTCCTAGTCTCCAGAACTGTGAGAAGTTCCTGTCATCTATAAGCCACACAGCTGAAGGTGTTTTGTATGCGTCCTCCTGAGCTCATGTATTGGAAATGAAAATCTCCAACACAATAGCATTGAGAGGTGGAACCTTAGGTCACGAGGGTTCTGTCTCTATAAGGAGGGAGTTCAGCCTGCTGTCTCTCTCTCCTCCGTGAGAAACCTTTTGTCCTGTTGTAACACAGCAAGAAGTCCCTCACCACTTGCAGCCCCTCAATCTTGGACTTCCCAGCTTCCAAAACCATAAGCCAAATTTATGTTCATTATAAGCCACCTAGCCTGTGATACCATAGCAATGGTCTAAAACACAGTCCAAACAGACTAAGATAGAATTTTGGCTCAAGTCTGCCTCAGAGGGGGCCTGGTGGATTCCCAACCCTGTCCTGTGGTTATTTCCACAGTTCAAGAATGTGCATTTGAGATAGATATAATTGGCAACTGGCAAAATCTCCACATCAGTTCCCTAACCTATGGAGTGGAGGTTATTCTGGTGAAAAGGTCTAAGTGGAAGCCACTAGAACTGCCATTACCTATGAAAATAGAAGACAAAAGCCATACTGCATTCCTGGAGTGACTGCAGAGATCAGGGCCACCATTAAGGACTTGACAGATGTAAGGGGGGAAATTTCCACCATATCCCCATTCAACTCACTATCTAGCTTGTGCAAAAGATCAATAGGTCTTAGAGAATGACTATGGGTTATCATAAGCTTAACCAGGTAGGAACTCCAGTTGCAGCTGCTGTATCAGAGGTACTTTTGTTGCTTGAGAAAATTAACACAACTTCTGGTACCTGGCACCAGAAGCTACTGATCTTGCAAATGCTTTTTTCTCCATGCTTGTTAGCAAACACCACCGGAAGCATTACACCTTCACTGTCCTACCTCATGAGTACATCAATTCTCCGAACCTGTGTTATAATTTAGCTCACAAAGATCTTGATTGCCTTTCTCTTCCACAAGACATCATACCAATCCATTACACGGATGACATGCTGACTGGATCTAAGGAGCAAGAAGGAGTAACTGCCTTAGACTTATAGATAAGCCATTTGTATGGCAGAGGTGGGAAATAAATCCAACAAAGATTCAGGGGCCTTCTGTATTAGTGAAATTTCTAGGAATCTAATTTATAGAACATGTGGAGATAGTCATTCTAAGGTTGAGGATACGCTGTTGTAGCTGGTTCCCGTGCAACCAAAAAAGACGCAAAATACCTAGAAGACCTCTTAAGATTTTGGAGGCAGCAAAGTCTTCATTTGGGTCTGTTACTCCAGTCCACTTACCTAGTGACCTGAAATACTGCCAGTTTTGAGTGGGGCCCAGAACAAGAGAAGGCTCTACCATAGGTCCAGGCTTCTGTGCAAGCTGCTCTGCTGTTTGGACCACATGATCCAGCAGATCCAAAATGCTGGAGGTGTCAGTGGCAAATAAGGTTGTAATCGGGAACCTCTGTCAGGCTCCTGTGGGTGAATTATAGCATGAGCTCTTAGGGTGTTTTAGCAAAGCCCTGCCGCTCTTTGCAGATAGCCGCTCATTTTCAGAAATAACTTTTGACCTGCTACTGAGTTTCAGTGGAAATGAACACTTAATCATGGACCGCCCTGTTACCATGCAACCAGAACTTCCCATCAGTGACTAGGTTCTAACCACCAAGCCACAAGGTCGGATGCTCACGGTAGCATACCATCATCAAATGGAAGTGATGTACCTGATCGTGCCTGAGCTCTGAAGCTACAAGTTAGACACATGAAGTGGCTCAAACGCCACTGGACCCACTTTATACTCTACTCTATAGCAGATTGTGTCTTTGAAGAGTTAGTCCATCTAGCAAATTTAAGGGCTTTAGAGTTGTTCATAGTATTCCTTTATCCTTTTTTCTCTTGTCTTTTTGGTTAGGGAAATTTCTATTTATATATCTTTAAGTTTGCTGTTTCTATGGATGTACTAATTTCAGTAGTTAAATGTTGCTTATGGGACAAAATTCAAGAGTCCAAAGAGTAGCTGGACACGGTGGCTCATGTCTGCATCCTAGCACTCTGGCTATCCAAGTGTACAAATAACAACTGCTGGATTTTAAAAGTTTTTTAAATCAAGAATATATGTTGAACTTTATCAAATGTCTTAACATTTACAAAGATGACAGATTTTTCTATTTTAAACTATAAAGATGATTGTATACTGGGCTGGAGATGTAGCTCAGTGGTAGAGTGCTTGCCCAGCATGCATAAGGTCCTGGGTGCAATCCCCACAGCTGGGAATGGAAAGTTATTTTTTTTATATATATTATAATCATTTTTAATGATCCCTTAGGATTCTTCTCTTATATTCGTGATAAGAATCTCTGTGATCAGTGTATATGTGTATGATGCATGTGTTTTATGAGATTTTTGTGCCAGTGTCATGGTGACTTCATAAATAGCACTTGGGATGTTTGCTGCTTTTTCTGTGCTGGAGACAGAGTCAATAGCAACTGACTCTGCTCTTTAGAGTTCTCTTGTGAAATAATTTGGGCCTGAATGATTTAGAAAGTATGGATGTCTGACAGCACATATTTCTTCTATACTTGGTCTGGGCTGAGATTTAGCTCCGTGGGTAGAACGCTGAGATGCAGTCTCTGAGGCCCCGAGTTCAATTCCCAGCACCGCAAAAATGGGAGAAGGGCCTGGCAATCCACTCCCAAGGCAATCCGGAAACAGCCATTAAAAACCCTATGAGGGTGGCTATGAGTCGGATACCAACTCGACAGCACCTAACAACTACAACAACAACAACATACTTGGTCTGCTTAGAAGTTCTACTTCTGGAATGTTTTGGTAAGCTAATTCTCAAGTTTTCAAATCTATTGCAGAGTTAAGCAATTTCATACAGTCTTTTGTTTCTGTATCCACGGTTATCCTCCTTGCCATTCTGTACTTTGCTTGTGCTTCTGTTTTTTGATTAGGTTAGCTAACCATCCCAAGGCAATCCCGAAACAGTCAGCCATTGAAAACCCTATGAGGGTCGCTTTGAGTCGGATACCTACTCGACGGCACCTAACAACAACAACAACAACAACAACCATCCTATTGTAGTTTTTAAATCTTTAGTGGTATTCCTATTTCTATTCGCTAATGAATGAATTTCTTATCTTTGCTAATTCCTTCCTTCTGCTTTCTTTAGGTTTACTTTATTTTTTCTAAATTTTTTAATTGGACATTTACTTTTCTTCTTTTGAGTACTCATTAGTATTTCCTATGGGCACTTAATACGCAGTGTTTAATCTTTCCTTCTTAATTATTTTTAACACACTCGATTTAACAGTTAAGGGGAAGGTCCCCTCTCCCTCTCCTTTGCTCTCGCCCTCTCTGCCTCTCAAGTCTTTCTGAGTTTGTTTCTAAGGGTTTTTTGGACAGGGTTTCGCTTGGCCAATGGTATCAGTGGTGACGCCCCCCACACGAAGGCTCGCGTTGATTGGCCCATTTCTGGGCTCGGGCCTGGACGGTGTCCAGAGGAGGACAAGAGGCTTGCGTAACGGATGCAGGAGCAATGCGAGCGACAGCGGAGGGCCACAGTGGCGAACCGGAGCCGGGCTGGCGCTGGCGGGGCGCGGCGGCCGAGAGGAGCCGACGGCGTCGCCCGGGACCGCGGCCGCCAGGTAACGGCGGGCGGAGCGGGCGTGGCAGGTGCCGCGGCCGCGGACGGGGACAGAGGGTCGCGCTCTGCCTCCGGCCTCCGCCGCGGCCTCGAGCTGCAGCAGGGCGTCTCCCCGCCTCCGCATCCATCACGCAACCCGGGGGCCCAGATTCTGACTTTACGCGGTGGATCATTGTCCGGCAGTGCTTACTTGTCGCAGTTGTCCCAGTTTCCCAGCGGGGGCCTCGCCCGGCGGGACCCCGTCTTCCCATGCGTGCCCTGCATTCCCTTTTCCCTGGTGCAGCGTGCTCCAAGCTCACCTGCGCTTCCTCTGCTTCTGCCGCAAAATCAGCCGTTTCTTCAGGGTCCTGGTTCGTGTGTATGTGTGTAAAATCTCCTTACACACGTCCACACACATCTCTTTACACATATATGTTAAAAAATTTTTTTTCATACTATCACCTCAGTGCCAGTGCAGGATTTTGGGGTCTACATGGGTTTTCGCTTTCATAACGTTATCTGCCTTCTCTGGAAGCAAGAAATCTGGCTCTCACTATCCATACTATATTCACTTATTTGCTCAGTCCTATAATATACATAAAGTAGTTCCAAAATTGCTAACCCATACCACTGTGGAAAACATACCAACAAGGCAGAGTTCAATACTGTTCTACAGTTCTTTTTGTCTTTAGCTTCTATAATAAAACTATATTATAAAGATTACAAAGGCAGTCATAGAGGTTTTATGGTTGTATAGGCTACAAAATCTCTATAATTAAAGTGTGAAACAAATGTGTGAATTTATATTTTAAAAAGGTAGAACAGAAAATCCAGAAATAGTCCCAAATGCACATGGGAAGTTAAAGATGGTATTGCACATGATTGGGGCAGAGCTGGACTGTGCAATAAATGGTACTGGACCAACAAGATGGCCATTCAGGAAAAACAAAAACAAAAACAAAAACAAGCCCTAGATTTGACCAGGTGTGGTGTCTAGTCCCAGCTACTTGGGAAATAAGAGAGGAGGATCACCTTGAGCCTAGGAGTTCAAGACCAACCTGGAAAACATAGAACCTGTTTAAAAAAAAAAAAAAATTAGATGTGTACCTCATAGCATATACAAAAATAAAGTCCAAATCAACCATGACTCTAAATATAAAAAGTGAAACCATAAAAGAAAAAGGCTTTATAGCTCAGATTCCACAAATTGTAAAAGGAAAAAAATGGATCAATTTGACTACATGAAGCAAATTGCCTCTTAAATATATCAAAGTCAAAAGACAACTGACAAACTGGACTAGAAAATATTGGGAACATTTATCACAAGAAAAGGATTAATGTATTTTTAGTATTTAAATTTGAATTTTATAACTTTTCCAGATCAGCTTTCTCCATTTAAGTTTGGCAGTGGCAAAATACCTTTACTTTTAACATCAGAAATGTCAAAAATAGTAAGTTATACTGCCTTCAAAGAGAAATATCATTCCATCTAAAGATATGTATTAGATAATGTGTCTCAGAAACCCAGAAGGAAACTCTGAGACAGGGGTTCATGAGCAAATGATTTACTGGAAAATTTCCAGGAAGAAAGTCATGCAGAAGTAGGAGGGAAATGAGATGGGAAAGGCAAAGAAGGCCCGATGCTCAGCAAGATGCTCTGTCAAGCCTCTCCCGCTGAGATGGCTTCAGTGCTGCAGGACTCTGAAGTTAAAGTCATCAATCCTTGCAGCTTTCCTTAGCAGAGAACCAGCTGCCCATGTCCACCCATCAATCACTGGGTAAGGGCCACACCTAGGGAGACCTAAATTCTCAGATACTTCGGATTTTATAAAAATGAGGAATAGCTTGTTGTTGTCAGATGCCGATGAGTCAGTGTCGGACTCATAGCGACCCTATGTACAACAGGTGAAACAGTATTGTTAGTGCTTCTCTGCTATTCATAGGGTTTTCAATGGCTGATTATTTTTGAGGAGTCGGTTGCTGGGTCCTTCTCCCAAGCCTATGTGTTCCCAGGCGGTCTCCCATCCAAGTACTAACCAGGCCTGACCCTGCTTAGCTTCTGAGATCTGATGGGATCGGATGCCACAGGGCTACGGCTGCAGGTGAAGAATAGCTTAAGACAGTATAATGTAGTTAGAGCTTCCTTTTTAGTTATTGTCCATGCAAATATGGAGTTTTTATTTTAAATTAAACAAGAACCAGGCTTGCAGATCTGATTTACAGATCTGTACCTCAACAGTACACAAGAAACTGAAGTTTTATTTCTTCCCAAGTACACTAGGATCAGTGCCCTTTATGTTAATTGTTGTCAATTTTAAATGCAGTTTGCTATATGGAAACTGCTTGTTGTTGTTAGGTGCTGTCGAGTCGTGTCCAACTCATAGCAACCCTCATAGGGTTTTCAATGGCTGATTATTTCGGGGTTGCCTTGAGAATGAATTGCCATGTCCTTCTCTCATTTTTGTGGTGCTGGGAATCGAGCTCAGGACCTCAGAGACTGCAGAGCAGTGCTCTACCAACTGAGCTAAATCCACTGCAGTGTTATGTTATTAGTTGAGAATCTTTGTTGCTTGTGACACAACTCTTATGTGTCATTTGTTTTCAAAACTCACTGATATATTTAGCTGTGAAACAAAGCTTGCTTTAAACAGAGCAGTGGGCTTAAGAACAAAATTATATAAGCCACAGTTTCATATTCGATATTTACCTTAAAGATGAATGATAATCAGTGAACGCATATCTGAACAATTTGCTTATTTCACTATCCATGCATCTTATACATAGAATAATATAGGAAATGTATATTTCAATTTTTAAATTATCTAGCTAGTATCTCCAAGAAGCTAAGTGTCTTGAGCTTGAAAAGCCACCAAAACTAATTAAAAATGAAATACTTAAAGGAAGTTTATCAGGAAGCTGCTTGATAAGTTTACATCTTAAGCTCAGAAGTGATTCTGTGTTGTGTTCTTTGTAGACCAGAATTTTAAACCAAAAGAACAGTTCAGCCTTTAGCTATATGCTTCAAAGTCATAGGGAGTCTATAGTTCTACAGCACAACAATTTAGACTTTTGACTTTTAGATCCAAAAGTTAAATTTTCATCCCAGCAGACAGTTATGACAGCCATTTGTCATGCCTGCATTGTGGAATTGGTGTCCTAAGGGAAGTGTAAAAATCACAGCCTGCAGCAGCACCTATGATTTTTAGTACATAAGAGAATTTCAATATGTTAACCAAAGATTTTTGGGTAAATACTGCTGTATTTTTCCTAGGGCAATTTTAAGCCAGTAATATTTGGGGTATAGGAGGGAAAATAATGAGCCTAATTAAGCCAGTTGTTATGTATGAATATCTAAAGGTGATACTAGAAGTAACTTTATTTTGTAGAACAGTTTTAGGTTTACAGAAACTGTTTGGAGAGAATAGTACAGAGAGTTCCCAAATACCTTGCACCCAGTGTCCCTATTATTAACATCTTTGACTCATGCCACATTATTTTCAGTTGCATCATATGCTTATGAAAGCTGATCATTGAACAAGGGAGACAGGAAAAGAATCGATGCTTTTGAATTATGGTGCCAGAGATGAATATTGAATATACTATGGACTGCCAGAAGAATCAACAGATCTGTCCTAGAAGTGCAACCAGAGTGTTCCTTGGAAGCAAGGATGGCTAGACTGTATCTTACATATTTTGGACATGTTGTCAAGAGGGACCAACCTCTGGAGAAGGAAATCATGTTTGGGAAAGTGGCAGGTCAACGAAAAAAAGGAAGACTCTGAACTAGATGGATTGACACAGTGGCTACAGCAATGGGATTAAATATAAAAAAGACCATGTCCCTGGCAGAGTTGGGGAGTTTCTTCTGTTCTACATAGGGTTGCTATGAGTCGGACCCAACTCAATGGCACCTAACAACTACAACAAATGTTAGTGTGGTATTTTTTTCTTCGATATTTGGTGGTTGAACCTAGGGCCTTGGACACACTTGACAAGTGCTTTACCACTGGGATGGAACCCCAGCCCATTTTTAATTCTTTTTGTCTCACTAAATTACACAGCCTGGGATCCTTCTCCATCCATCTCCTGAGTTGCCCAGATTACAGGCATGAGCCACTGTGCCCAACTTAGTGTGGTAGATTTATGGTACAATTGTAGTATTATCATTACAAATAGTGATCCCATACTGCACTGTTGTGAACTGCATTCCACAATGTATCCAGATTCCCTTGTACTTCCTTCATGTGCTTTTTCTGTTATTGGATCCCATCTAAGGTATGTTCCATTTAGTTGTCCTGTCTCCTCAGACCCCTCATGGCTGTGACAGTTTCTCAGCCCTTCTTTATTTTTGATGAACTTCCGGGTTTGAGTACCAGTCAAGTATTTTTAGGAGTCCCCTCTATTAGAATTTGTCTGATGTTTTCCCCAAAATTAAACTAGGATTTGGGGGCTGGGGAGGAAGACTGCTGGTGTGCGCTGTCATTCTTGTCACATCACAGCATGTTCTGACTGCTGATGCTAATGTCAGCCACTAGGGTGAGGCAGAATTTGTGAGGTTTCTCCACTGCAAAGTTACCTTCCTCTCCTATGCTGAACTGCTCGGAAGTCACTGTACCCAACCCACACTTAAGTAAAACTTTTTTTTTTTAACTTTCCAGAATGGATCAACTTGTTTGTTTTGGATGAAGCAGCTAGAAATGTTGAGCCAAGGAATTAAGGATCCATGAGATTTACTGGAAATTAAATACAGGTATTCAGGCTAGCTCAGTATTGACGTCTCTGGCAGGTTGGGTTGATTGTTACAAGGTAGCTGTGAAGTGCTACCTTGTCCTTGCCCCCTGCTGAGAGCAAGCGTTTCCCACAATCTCTGTCTAACTCAGCTCTGTAGTGAGACAGGGACGCTTGGTCTCGAACATCATTTTCTCTGGTATGGTTATGAAAACTGCTGTGTCTGCCTACTTGATTTGTCAGCATAACTAGTCACTTGATGCTTTTTAGGTCGTCTTGCTTTCTGCTTCAGTGCTAACCAGTGTGGTGGAAGTTATCAGGAAGTTCATGAGAGTGCCATTTCCAATCCTGGTGAAGAAGGAAGAGTTGGCCTTTGAAAGGACCAACATTTTACAGGAATTTTGAAAGAAGGTAATGTTTTTTGGTTTTTTGGTTTTTCCCCTCATACGTATAAAAACTAGAGCCAGTTGTCTTATGTTCTTATGTAAGTTCTTTGCTAAAATTGCAGAAACTAGTATCATGTCTTATATTTGCCGTAGAGACTGCAGAGTAAACAGAAGAAGAAAAAATGAACTGCACCGACCAGAAGAAAAACTGAGGTGAACTTCCTTTAAGTTCCTGGTTCTTTGTTCTAAGAACTGGTACAGTAATATCTGTTATTAGGAATAGTAAGTAGAATGAGTAATCTCCTCCAATAGTGGGGTTGAGAATTAGAAATCAAATGGCTTTTCATTCCAACTCTGATAAGAATTAGCTTTTTTCTCTCTGAAGTGCTACAAGGAAGAATATTGTCTGCTCTTGGATGGACCAGCCAGGCTTGTCCTTTGGAACACAAGGCAAAGGGTACACTGACTTCTAGAAAATGCACAGGAGGGATTTCAGTTCCTGCATTTTCTATTCTTCCCTACCAGTAATTAGCAATTTCAGATGCTGTTGATAGCTAGTTATTTCCTTAGGAGCCCAAGGCAGGGTCCAATTACAATGTAACATGACTGCTGCATTGTGACTCCCTGGGCAAAATAAAACTGCTACTCTCCAGGCCCTGCCTGCCATTGTGCCCTAGCAGCAGGGATGCTTGGTCTCAGACATATCTAGCAGTTTAAGCATTGTCTTGACAAACGACTCTGGAGAAGAAAGGCTTGTTAATAGTATGTAGGTGGTGACAGAAGGAAAAATACATTATCAGGAGGAAATTCAGATTAGGGACAAACTATTTTTTCTCTCTCCTGGCTTATTAGTATTTTAATTTTGTATTTAGTTGTTCTATTCAGCCACCTCAAGTTGATTCGTGGACAAGGTTTATATATAGTTAACTGCTATTTTATATCATATGAGTGTGTAGTAGTAGTTTTTTGAATCAAAATTTGAATATATACTATCATCTCACAGGTTCTTGGTTTTTAGTTACAAGTTGGTTGGTTGGTAGGTGCCATTGAGTCGGTATCCGACTCATAGCGACCCTCCTAGGGTTTTCAATGGCTGATTGTTTCAGGATTGCCTTGGGAGTGGATTGCCACGTCCTTCTCCCATTTAGTTACAAGTAGTATCCATCATTACAAAGTGTGAAAACTGTATTGTCAAATGAGTATGTCATCTGCTTTGAATTCATTGCTTTTATTCTGCTGAAATTAGTATGTGTATGGTGTTAAAGGAAATTTTTGTCAGCCAGACAACCTTGAAAATCGATAAGGCAAATGAATCGGGAAAATAATTTTATTACCTCATAAGATTTATTTAAATTGTACTGCAGGAGATTCATGGTTGGTTAGTCCACAGTGGCAAAGCAAATGTGAAATGTAACCCAGATTTAGGACTTCATAATGCTGATATTCAAACAAAAAAATCAATAATGCTGTTAGATCCAGTAGCCTTTAACTTATATGTGAGTCTTCTCTTTTTGAAAAGTCACGTTGCTCTTGTGTTTTCTTCTCTGTAAGTGGAACTTTCCCAGCATTTTCTGATAGTAGTTTATGTTGACCCTGTCTTAGTGCTAGTGACTATCTCTAAATAAATTGAATTGTGTCTTACTACTAATGTGATTTATTTAAAAACACACTGGTTGATAGGAGTAGATGACAAGATGGTGTTCAGAAATATCACCGCCTGATTTAGGACATCTGTTCATAAGTGAAACAGCATGTTGTTTGGATAAAGAATGGTCGGTATTTTTATATTTGTCTCTTGTCTTGATTATGTGATATTTTAAGTTGCTCTACTGAGGACATTTACTTTGGTGCAAACGTATTTCAGTGATTTGTGTTACTGTATGTGAGATGAACTGAACAAAAAGCAGTGACAAATATGGGTTACCTGATAAATCTTGAGAGGCTTTCCCATACTGGAAAGAGTTTCAAGTCTTGGACTCAGGTTCTATAACAGAACCTTCATTATTGATGGAAATGACATCTACCTGTATCGTGCAGTCCAGAACAGAAGTTACAGATCACATATGACTATTGAAATATAGATGATGTAACAGATGAAGTGCATTTATTTTATTTTATTTTAATTAATTTAAATTTAAATAGCCACACCTGGCTATTGTTGTTGTTAGGTGCCTTTGAGTCTGTGTCCAACTCATAGCAACCCTACATACAACAGGCGAAACACTATTGCCAGTGCTTCTCTGCCATTCATAGGGTTTTCAATGATGGATTGATTTTTGGGAGTGGGTTGCTGGGCTAGTGACTGCTAAATTGGACAGCATAGTCCTAAACAATAGTTAACATTCCAGGCTGCTTAATTGCAGTTAACAGTTGCAAAAGTGTGTCAAAATGAATTGCATAACTATTTCTTTTGCTTCATCACTGGTGTTAACATCTGTCCCAGGCTGGCACCCAGTTGTCTGATTTATAAATAATGGTGCTCAAGATGCCTGATAAAAATATCACTTTGCAGCCAAATGAGCCTTGAATCCTTTTATACTAACTGTAAAAGAAATCTTTCCTTTTTCTCTAGATACTTTTATCCCTATATAGTGTTCCAATTAGAAGCGCTCTCTATATAATTTGGCAAATAAACAGACATTCATGGTTAACAGTAGCCCACATTGTTCAGAAGCTCATGTAGTACTTAATAAGTAATATTCTGATTAATATTTTTCCTTTTGTTCAGAACTGGCAGTGCAGAATCAAGTTGGGAGGAAAGCTGTGACCATAGACGTTACAGACAGGAGGTTCTTTGTGACATCAAGATTTTCTACGATGTGACACCCGAAGAAATGCCAGTGGACATAGCTGACCTTTAACTCCTGGGAGGAGAGAGTTTTGAGTTCAGGGCTCACTGTTGATGAATAGGTGATTGCAATGTGCATTGTGCTTCTTTCTTGAGGAATATTTGAATCTTTTCTCAGTGCTGAGATCGGATCAGAAATACAGATTTTTCATAGCAAAGCAACTTTAGTCACAAGTTCATGAGGGGAAAGTCATGGGCTTTATCCTTTGTCAAATTAGACTGCTGTGGTTGGCTGTAAGAGATGGGGTGTTCGGTTGTGCTGTTATTTAAAGTACAACTACAATATAATTTCCTATTTCCATTCTCTTAATACTTAATACTTACTGAGTATTCATTGCCTGCTTTATGGAGGATATGGGGTTCTAATCCAGCCCAAACCAATTCCAAAAAGCAGTTATAAGACTAGCATGGATTTATTGGTGGTGTTAGGTGCCATCAAGTCAGGTCCTACTCATAGTGACCCTCATAGAGTTTTCAATGGCTGATTGTTTCCGGATTGTTTTTGGGAGTGGACTGCTACATACCTCTCCCATTTTTGTGGTGCTTTACAGTGAAAAACATACATAAGTAAGTGGTCTACCAATTAAGTCTTAGAGGTATGTTTGCACATTGAAGTATTTCTTATACTAGTATTTCTAAACAGCCATCAAAAGTCCTTGACACACGCCAGTTTACTAGAACAACATAATTTTTGTAAATCAGTCTTGGTTTATTGAATGCTCTAAAGGACAGTATTAACATCTTATGATGCTGTTGTTAGCTGTGGTCAAGTCAGGTCCAACTCATAGTGACCCTCAAAGGGTTTTCAATGGCTGTTTCAGGATTGTTTCAGGAGTGGGATGCCACATCCTTCTCCCATTTTTGTGGTGCTGGGGATCGAACCAAGAGCCTGAGAGAGTATAGAGCAACACTCTACCAACTGAGCTAAACTCTGGCCCTAATATCTTATGGGCCCTGAAAATTTCAAGCAAAGGAATTTTGTTTTGCACTATTGGAGGGTTGAACGCAAGACCTCACACATGCTAAGCAAGTGCTCTATTAGTGGCTGCACCACCAGGCCCTTTTTTGCTTATTTATTTAGAGACAGGGTTTCACTAAGTTGCCCAGGCTGCCTCTGGCTTCGAACTTGGGATCCTCCTGCCTCAGCCTCTCAGGTCACTGGGATTACAGGTGTGCACCATGACAATGGGCAAGCAAAGGAACGTAGGAAATAATTGACAGTATCTTGTAACAGTACACTTGTATTGAATACATTTCTCATGAGAGTAAAGGGGTTGGTAGGATAATAACAGATCTACTGGGTTGATAAAGATGAAATGGGTCTAAGGATGGCAGAGAAATAGGCAGCAGAGTAAGAGCTGACGTGGCTAAACAACTCACATCATTCTTGAAGTCACACACATTTCTAGATACGGTCAGTATACATGATCATGACACCAGTCTTAATATCACCGAGTTGCCCCGGGAACTGATATAAGAGACAGTTAAAAAAAAAAAAAAGAAAGAAAGAAATCTGAATATATGTGACATGGTATGTGATGAAAATATGTTTTGTAGTATCCTATGTGATCATTGCAGTCCCACCTCATTTTACACGTTACACTCACAGCTTGCTTCCAGGTGTTGCCTTAGGAATTTTAGCATAATTTCAGTTGCTAGTAGCTTAGCAGAACCAAGTTTTCCAAGCTAAAATCATTAAAATACTATTTAAAGATTAAAGTAACTCCAGAAAGTTTGTTTCATTTGGCATCCCCGTGTTTGCTGATCTGTGCACCATCAACATGGTCTTCCTGGAAACTGTACTCCTGAGAATCCTCTTCCCTGTGGGACGCCATGGTAGCGTTGGGCCACAGAGAAACCTGGGTGAGAGGCAGAAGTTGGAAGTGAAACCAGGGCCATTGCCTGCTGCCGCTGTTGCATCACAGTGGTAAGAGGCAGGTGCAGTGGTGCCAGGTGGACACTGGTCCTTGCTGTCCTCTGCTTGGCATCTAGCCTGTCCCCCAACTGGCGGCCCCTCTACACTCCAGCGGGCCATTTTGCAGACCCCTAGGTCAGGAACTATACTCCCTAGGACTCCCCATGGGCTCCTGTGGTCCAGCATTGTCACTTGGGTCCCAGCGACTGTCACCCTTCAACACCAGGACCCTAAGAAGACTGAAAAGTCACTTCCTCTTCTTACATTCTTCTGGTCTGCCAGGAGCCAAGACCATAAGTAACTTTTTACAAGATACCCTGATGAAAAGGTGCAGGGTGTGGTGAAAATAGCAGATGTTGAGCCACAGGGCATTGTGACCTTTGAATTGAAATTACCATCTGAAAGCGGTTGTCAGGGTTACAGGAGGAGCTGAAGACTTCTGAAGAATCACCTGGCCCTTGTGACTTTCTTGCCCCTCCCCTCCCCCTCCATGAGTATTTAAGCTACAGCAAAACATTAAAGACTTTGGAGCTTGATCGGACAGCCTGTCTTGCTCTCATCCTTCGTGTCTCTTGTCTCTCTCTCCCATTCATTCGCCCCTTACTCTAGGTCCCTGTTGAACAGCCCCGAGGGCCGGGGCACTTTTCTCCAGCCATTCCCAATGTTCCCATGAGCATTCTAATCCCGTGACACCCAAGTAATTCTGCTTCCAGCACATGAGCATGGCTGTGCCATGCACTGTCACTGTTCAAAACCTGTTGGGGATCCTAGAGAGGACACATGGTTAGGATAAGGGCCCATCTAGGATCCCCAACAAAAACCTACATGGCAGTCATGATTCTGAGAACATAATTACTGATTGTTTCTAAAATGAAGCCAGTAGACACAGCTTATGAAATCTATATCATTTTGAAAACAAAAAATAGAAGGCAACAGGCTCTTCTAAACATTTTTTACTCTTTGAATAATAGCCATGTTTTTAACCCTTGAGAATTTTCCCACCAGATCTGCTTTTGTGTCTGTATGATCAGGTGAAGGGACACTGATCATTTCAGCACATTCCTCTTTTTCTTTACTGATGATGACTCAGTCGCTTGGATACTTTGGCTGTGGTGTGCGCCAGCACAATTCTTGCCCATGTGTTGAAGCAATAAAGTGTTTTTCCAATGGTTCCTACGCCAGTATCCCAGGAGTCTCTGTGGTGTACGGGAAACCTCCCGCTCCTGTCTCCCGGCTTCCCAGTCACATGTGTGTTAGTTCACAGCTCAGGTAAGTCACAGATGGGAGGTCTATGAAGACACTTCTAGACGCTGTCAGTACAGCTCCTAGCCAGAAAGAAGTTGATTCCCTCCCCGGCAAAAGACTTGTCGTGATGGATTCACTGCATGGTGGGACACAGTTGGAGTCTGTGAACCCTGATTGCTCAGGAACGAGCTCCAGAGTCTGAACATGTGCTGAGCAAACCAGTTCTCCTTTTGGGAGGCCATTCGTGTAATCCAGTGATGGGAGTTCTTTTTATCACAAACACTAGGGAGGCTAGGACTTCGCTTGTATTGCTATGTAGGTCTGACTTCCCTCAGCAGAATGTTGGCCACAGAGATAAGGCCAAGTCAATAAGCTTAGTAACTCAGTGGAGCTGCCTTGTGCATTGTCCTGGCCTCAGAGCACCTATGTCGAAGGGTGGCTTTGAGGAGGAAACAAGGACTATCTAAAGAAAGAAACAAGGACTCACTCATGGGAAGGGACCCAGTACTATTCCTGGCGTGTGACAGAGGCTGATTAAACCGTAGGGGAACCTGACGGTCAGGCAGGGAGGAAGGAACCCTTTGGCTCTGGCTGCTGTTAACACCAGCTCCCAAGCTTCTGCTTTTCTCTTCTGGGCCAGGCTGGGTGTTGATGCCTTTATCCAGATGTTTCCTGCTTCTTTGAGCAAGAAGCGTAGAGTCATTGCCTTAGCTCACTCTGCCACGAATGAAGACATGGGCACCCTGAAGAGGCCTGTCGCTAAATCCCTCTCAGGATAATTTCTCTGTTAGGTTTATTTGTTAAAAGATTTCAGCTGTCACTCTAGATAACAATCCAAGAGGTTTTTCTAAAGATTAATAAAGTTTGAGAACACAGAGCATTGCAAGAGGGGATAAATCACACCACTGTAAACTGTGGGTGTTTTCAGGGATGTGGAGGCAAAGAGAAGTTTCTAAAGGCAAAATAAGGAGGATTTTGTAAGGTATTTTGAAACAATAATCCTTAGCTAGAAGGATCGATAACAAGGGTGGCATCTGTCTTTGCTTACACAGACAGTTGAACAGACATCCTTGCAGAAGGATTTTTCCACATAAAGTTTCAGTGACCTTTGTGCAAGGTTTTTGGTTCCACCAGAGTCTTTTGTGAATTGTTCTTGTTTCCAGGCAAACATTCACAATTCCTTCATACCTTCCCGACATTTTTGTTGCTATTCTTACTATTGTTGCTAGGATCTATTGAGCAGCTCCGATGCATAGTGACCCTCTGTACAGCAGAATGAAGCCTGCAGGTGGAAGGCAGGGCAAATAGCCAGTTCCCAGAGAGAAGACAGAGGAAGGAAAGGCTGCTGTGGCTGATCAACGCATTGTGTGATCCTATCTCTAAAGCAAGCTACTATTTTCCTTCCTTCGCATCACCTAAAATAAAGATGTGTCTTACAGCCCATGGCATCTTAGATTCAGGGACCCCAGGAGAGAGCAGGCCACAGTGACTCCAAGAGCTCACTGTGAGACAGGAGGCCCCACAGGAAACTGTGGGAAAAGAGCACAACCCTAGTGCTGGCAGTTCAGGGAAGAGTTTATTTCCTTTGGAGAAAAAAAAGAGTCTGTAGCCATGGCACCCTGGTGTCTGATCCCGCCTGATCTTGAAAGCTAAGCAGGGTTGGGCCTGGGTTGTCCTTGCTTTGGATGGGAGACCACCTGGGAATACCAGGTGCTGCAGGCTAGGGAGAAGAACCTGGCACCCCACTCCCAAGACAATCAGCCATCAAAAACCCTATGAATAGCAGAGAGGCACTGACATAGTGCCAGGCATGGCACAGTGTTGGGGAGGGTTTCCTTCTGTTGTACATAGGGTCAGCTGGACCCCACTTGACGTCACCTAACAACATCACTAGCAGTACAGCCCAGGAACTCATGGACATCGTTTGCCCCCTGGTGGATGCCTGTAAATGTGTGGTCCCATCTTCTGCGTCAAAGTCAGGGCTGACATTTTCAGCCCCTCTCTTTATTCGGCGCTGATCCTTGGTTTTGCACAGATCACAGAGTGAGTTAGTATCAGTCATACTTAAGTTTTCTCAGGCATACCTTAAAATTGTGACATCCATGATCTAAAATCCTCAACTCATGGAACCATGGAGTTCCGGAAGACCAGTGACATCTCTGCATTCAGTACATTTCCCTCCCTGCAAGAAACAATGGCCAGAGGAGGATCCCCAGTTTTGGAGACCACAGGTCTGCATTCAGGCTTGCCTCAGGGGAGTTATTCAACCTCTCTGGGCATCTGTTGTCTTGTCAAAGAGGCACCAATTCACCTCACAGAGCTCATGCAAGGATTGTTGTTGTTAGGTGCTGTCGAGTCAGTATCTGATCCATAGCAACCCTCTGTACAACAGGTGAAACACTATTGTCAGTGCTTCTCTGCTGTTCATAGAGTTTTCAATGGCAGATTGGTTTTGGGGAGTGTTTTGCCAGGTCCTTCTCCCAAGCCTACAGCACCTGGTGTTTCCAGGTGGTCTCCCACCCAAGTACTAACCAGGAGTGACCCTGCTTAGCTTCTGAGATCTGACAGGATCGGATGCCCCAGGGCTATGGCTGCAGGCAATGCAAGAATTAGACAGGGTGATATATGGCAGACACTGCTCAGATGTTCAGAGCCATGCAGGTGGGTGAGACTGGCAGACGAAACCACACCAGCCCTTTTCTGAAGAGAATGTTCCCTGTTCTTTCCAGGCAATTCAGTATGAATAGGGTTCCTGTCCTGTGTTGCCAATGTTTAAAATTTTTGCATAGTCCAGAAAAGTTGTCATGTCTTTTACTATTCAAAACCCTCTGATGTGCAGAAAGTGTCCAGCAAGTGATCAATATTAGTGGGGTAGTCACTGGGGTAGCAGTTTCTCAGGACTGCCCCCATACACTTCCCACCAGGTGTAGATGCAGCAATGTCTTTTGAGTGTTCACTGTGTGCCCAGCTCTGTGCTAGGTGCTGCAGGTATGAAGACCAAGAAAACAGTCCCCAGCCCTGCAAGCTTTTGGTCAGGTAAGGACAATTATAGCAGCTAGCCTGTAGGGAGCATTTACAGTGTCAGGAAGTGAGCTAAAGGTTTCACATGTACAATCTTGTCTGATCCTTACCCTATGCGGTGTCATCTATTACTACCCCACTTGCAAGATGACACCATCTGGGGTTGCAAGCTGCATGACAAAGCTGCAGGTCTTTCTCACCCCCACTACATTGCCAGCCTCACTTCTCACTTAGCATTCCAGCCCACATCCCAGGAAGAGGCATTCTCTAAAATTACTTGGAAATAACATTTTAGCACCTGATTTCTAGGTGCATCAGAACCACCACACATTTTATGCAGGTTTTTAAAATGGTTTGTACTTAGCCATTGAGGATTTTTATTACAGTATCCCTCAGTATCTGTGGGGGTTGGACCAAACTCCTCATGGACACCAAAATCCAAGGATGCTCAAGTCCCTGATGTAAAATGATGGGGTATTTGCCTGTGACCTACATGCCCCTCTCACATATTTTAGGTCACCTCTAGATTACTTATAATACCTAACACACTAGAGTACTATGTAAATAGCTGTTGCACTGCACTGTTTTGGAAATAATAGCAAGAAAAAAGTCTGAGCACACTCAGTACAGATGCAGTTTATTTTTCAAATGTTTTGGTTGGCAGCTGGTTGAATCCATGGGTGGAGCTGTGGATTCTAAGGGCCATCTGTAGTTTGTGTTTAATGTGCTGAATCCCAGTCATTGTGCTACCAATAAGATGTTTTCAAAAATTAAATTGGCTTCCTAGAGCTCACTGACGTTAAAAGTTTGGGTTTCACTCCCCATAGCTGCAAGTGTTCCCCCTTCGGCATGCCGAAGGAATAAACAAACAGAACGTGAGCCAAGCGCCTCTCTTCCCCTTTGCACAGGGAGGGAGCAGCAGGTCTTAGTTATCTGAGGGGCTTCCCTTAGCGCCCCAGGATGATGGGTGATGTGACAGGCGGGCTGGAGAGCCAGCCTCAGCCCACTGTGATGGGGTGCCCAGGACAGGAGCAGAAAGACCAAGGCTTTAGAGAACAAGCTCAAAGTCTGCTGGGTTCACAAAAACTTTAGGTGCGTGGTGGCCATTCCTCGCAATTAACCACCCCCTGTGGGTGCAGCTGATTTGGAATTATGAACCACAAGCCTGGCTGTGGATCTTTAGCATTTTCCCAACTGTCTTATTCATTACCATCATCTACTCCAGTTGCACTCAAGTGTTTACTGTGGCCTTTGAGGCCCCTGATTATAGCTCTGAATTCACTCCAGCCACATCAGCCTGTTTCTTAAATACCTTAAACCTCTTGCCTCAGAGCCTTTGCACAGGCAGTTCCTTCTACCTGGAACAAGCTTCCCCCAGGTTCTCTCGAGCCTCACATCTCCAGGCTTTATTCGAGGGTCTGTTTGTCAGAAGAGGAGGGCCTCTCTCTGCTCATTCCCTTTAAAGTGGTCCACACAACCTCATCCCTCTGTACTTCTTGCATTGTCACTGCTTGGCATCACATTATGTACTTGATATTTGTTTCCTGTCTCTCTCTACTAGAATGTTAGCTCGTGAGCACAGGGACTTTGTTCACAGATGGAGCCCTAGTGCCTAAAATCGTGCCTAGCACGTAGGAGATACTCAGCAAATACCTGTTTCATACCTGTTGTATTTTGACAGCTGAAAATCTCAGCATTTCTACCTAAACTAGTTTTGTCACTGGCCTCATCTCTGACTATTTCTGGCTTAGTCTCATGCTTCTGGGAAATTACTCAATAGATGCTTCTCTTACTACATTTTTTGTTATGAAAGAATAGAATTTCACCACAAAATCCCATCTATCTAAGGTCAGACGCAGATTTCTCTGGGCAGTCAGATATGTCCCCATGGTTTCTGTGAGTGCTGCCCCAGGTCACCAGCCTCCTCTTGGCTCCCCTCTGCTGTCTTTGTTCAGGTCAATGCCCTCCAGCCTGATGCTTTTCAGATGTGGGTTGTGACTCGTGACACACTGGTAGGTCATGAAGTTAATTTGGTGGGTTATGAACAACACTTTAAGAAAAGGAATTCTTATTAGGTGCTGTCAAGTTGTTATCTGACTCATAGTGACCCTATGTACAACAGGCAAAACACTATTGTCAGTGTTTCTCTGCTATTCATAGGGTTTTCAATGGCAGATTGATTGGGATGGGGTTGCCGGGTCCTTCTCCCAAGGCTACAGCACCTAGTGTTCCCAGGTGTTCTCCCATCTAAGTACTAACCAGGCCCGACCCTGCATAGCTTCCGAGATCTGACAGGATTGGATGCCACAGTGGTATGACTGCAGGCAAAAATAGAATACCAAACACTAAAAATGTGGTTTTTATAGTGATAAATGTTTTAAAACATTTGGAATCACTGCGGTGGACTGCACGGGTTCAAAGAAGTTCTCATGCTATTAGGAGCCAACAGCAGTACCAGTGGTCAGAACACCTGTTTTCCTTTCTCTGCTCCCTAAAGCAAGTACACCTGGGCTCCGAAGCACTCCGCACCTGTACTTCACTCACACTCAGCCCTTGGGACGACCAGGCATTAACATGGTTTCTAACAGCCTAAGGCCATGTCCCCAGAGTGACCCAGTCCCCTTTTGAGTTGCTGCCTGGACAAGGTCAAAGCTGTCAGAAAGTTTGCCATTTGGTATAGCCAACACCTGCTCCTGCCCTCTGTCCTCCAGGATTTCCTAAAGAAGTCTTCCAATGGTGAGGCCTTCCTCTGCCGCTCTGAGAAGTGTACACCAAGCATCCCCTGCCCTCAGATGCATCTGTCTTCGGGACCTCAGAGCCTTCCTTTGGAAGAAACCATCGATGGCAGGACAGGGCCTCTCTCCCCTGCCTATGGGAGGACAGAGTCCCCACTTGGAGAACCACTGGCAAGCAGACAGACACAGGGGGCCCCAGCCCTGACCCACACTGACCGCCCCGCTCCCTTCCCCCATCCCACCCCAGGCTCAGTCACCTCTACTCACATGTGAAGGAGCAGCTCTTCCCTGGCCTGCAGCTGCGGAGGAGAACCTGTTCGCGCTGCCCTAGCGCCTGGCTTTGCTCACTGCTGACTGCGTGTCCGCACCCCCACCAAGGGCTGCACTGCTGCTTGGGGAAGCTGTGTCCTCTCCATCCCAAGTGTCACTCCTCCAGTGTTTGCTTCCCCCGTATCATCACGAGGTCGTAGTAAAGTCCTACCAAATTAGTCCGGTCTTTGATGTCCTTCGAGAAACTAAGTGAACAGTTAGGTACAGGACATCTTCCTTATAGGGACCAGAATTAGGGTAATGTGGTCCCTCTTGGTTCCCTCCAAAAGCTTCTCTCTCTACTGCCAAAGCTGGAGAAGCTGGGCAGTTCTCTAAGAGCGCAGAAAAGATGTCTTCTACCCAATGGTGCCTTCATTCCTCTGCCCGGCTTTACCTTCCTAAAGTCCCATATGTTTTTTCACTCTTTCTGCAAACCTCGGAGTTAAAAGCCGTTAACAAGGAGGGCAATGAGGTCTGTGGGTGGCCATTACAGGGGAGACAGTAAGTGAGGGCCCCAGGCAAATGATCAGAGATGGCCGGGTGTGGGTTTCAGAGCAGCCTGTTACACAGTCGTGAATAACACAGCAGACATCCAAGCATGCAAAAAGAAAAGAAAATCCCCAGGCACCAGAAACAAATCCCCAGGCACAGAAATGAAAACCAGGGAGGTCTGCAAGCAGGCAGCTGTTGCTGTGAGTAGGTGGGCCTGAACTGGACTGGTCTCCAGCACCTGGGGTCTTGAACTGCGGCAGCATACAGGGACAGAAAACGAGGCACGGCCCACAGGGGCAGGGAGGGGACTGAGCCGCTATATAAGGGCCGTATCCCCAGCAGAAAGGAAGCTGGCCCAGAGAGCCACTGGCCAGCAGGAAGCAGCAGGGTCAGGAGGAGGACTAAGGAAGCTAGGCTGATAGCAGGCCCCACCCAGCTGATAATCATCATTGAGACCCTGAAGGAATACTAGAAGGCAGAGCAGCAAACGTAAGGTCAAAATCCCATCTTGACTCACAGCCAGTACCCTGGCTATTGGTGGATCTATAGCCCAGGATGAAGTCCAGAACAATCCCCACCAGGAGATGGAGCTGGGCTTCCCAAGATTTTCCACCAAGAACTCCTGAGGCAGAAGAGCAAAAGGAGGCTCAGGGGGAATGATCCACAGCTGTTCGCAGAACCCCGACTGTCTTTGAAAGCCTCAGATTTCCTTCTCAAACGCATAAGACCTCTGTATCACAATCCAGACCAAACCAAAACAACCACAGATTTGTCGTGGTTGAGAACCATATCACTCCACTGTGTTTCCCAAGTCCTGTGAACACAGATAGGTAAATTAGGGCCTCATAGACATCAAGGAACAGCTGGAGGCAAGGCCTACAGTCAGATCAAGAATCAAAAACCTCAGAGGGGACAAGCTAGAAGGAATGAGGCTGGCAGGATGAGAGGTACATGATTTGCAAAGGGGAAGTGTGGGGCGTCTCCCTGCTGCTGGACTTGCTGCTCCGGCCGTGAGCGGGAACCAGCTGCCAAAGACCCATCGTCTGGTGAGGGGGAGCCGAGCACCCAAGAGCCACGCTGTCTGGAAAGGAGGCTTATGCCCACAGCTGCTCTGAGAAGCCTTGAGAAAGGCAGGCTCAGAGACTTATGCCCACAGCTGCTCCTTGCTTCTTTCTTCCCAGTGAATTCACGGACTCCAAGTGCTCTGCTCCAACAGCTCTTTATTGTTTCTTTGTCTGTCCCAGTCAATGGAATGGACCTAGACTGCTCCGTGTACCACCCTTATATACTCTCCAGGGGCTAGCTGGGGACCAGTCAGAGGCAGTCACCCCATACAGGTTTTGGCCAATCGGGGGATATGCAAATTTGGGTTTGTAAAAGTAACCAATCAGGGATGGTTCCCGAACGGTCCAATCAGGAGCCATTCAGTGGTTTGGAAACAGCCAATAGGTGTCCAGGGGTCTGAGGAAAGGGATTGGATGGCCAGTGCCATCCTTGGAAGCTTGCCACCCAGCGGTTCCCAGATGTAGGGCAAAGGTTACTGCCTGGGGAACAACTGTAGACCCCCAAGTGGGCCTAAATAGGCCCCCGGGCAAACTGCCTCTCTAGGCAGTGCCCTACAGGGAAGCGTCCTTGGAGAGGCATCAGGCACTCGGAGAGAAAGCTGCCTAGTGTTTGCCTCTCCACAGCCAGACTCTGTGAATCTTTTCATATGAATTGATCTAAATCCTCTTGAATAAACTAAAATGTTTTAAATTTCCACCTCCTAGGTTAACTTCTTTTCAGATACCATTTATTCATACCAACCAAAAATAGCAAAAAAGAAAAGAAAGAAAGAAAAAAATCATCTAATGACTCTAAGACATTCTTATCCATTCCATATATATTTATTGAATAAATAAAAACTTTGTTTTTAACATATAAACATTCTTATTTTGATCACTTAAAAATATAATTTCATGTAGCCAAAATATTTAAGGGGTTTGGTTCGCCAAGTGTTGACTATTTAAACCTATAAATATGAAAATCTGACCTGTCAGAAATGGTTTTGCAGTAGCCATATTTGAGATGTATGTGAATTTCCATGAAGGTTGATTCTTCAACTCATGAGATCCAATACCAAGAGGAAAATATGGTTTTCTAACCCAAGTTAGGACAGTATAAAAGAAATTCCATTGTTGTCTACTCACTTTAAAAATTCTATTGAGTACTTGCATTTTTCAAAATCAAGCAGGATCAGTAAATAACTGACAATAGTACCTCAAGGACTTTTATAAATAGCAAAGCTATGCTTTTCCAGCTATAAGAGAATGATAATTGACCTTCCCTGAGAACACAGTTTGGTTTGAGTTCAAGGACACTGAGTGCATATACACATGTTTCCTGAAGCCATTGAGACCACAGCAGATGGAAGCAAAGAAGAGGACATTTATCTGTTGGTAGTTTTAAGCTTAGCTCCCTGGCTGTTTCAGACCAGACATGGTAACTGGGTCCCCTAAACCTCAGCCACAGGCTCCATTCCATCCAAGCCTTGGCTTCATTTTCTCTAGGTCCATCAGGACACAAGCCAGACAGCTCAGGTGCCAAAGCAAACTGCCCCCTGCTGGTCCTGCCCTTCCTTATGCCCAGTTCTAAGACATGGCCCCCTTGCCTGGAAGCCCCTGCCACTTATTCTCCCTTCCCGTTCATGGAAGTAGGAACATGCTCAGAAATTCCAGGGCCCCTGGCATCCTCCTCAGAAGCTGACCTCCTCCTCCTTGCCCACCCTCTTCTTCCCAGCCAGGGCTGCTCTGCCCACTTGCAGGACCCACCCCAGCATGCAGCCTGCAGTGTCAGAATGTCCTGCCATGTCCTGCTGGAGGCCTAGGGTTCTTTGCCTCTGAGTTAGTCCCAGCCTGGCTCTCCCCATACTGCTGGTCTGGATTATAACAGTTAACTTAGTCCAAACTTGGGTTTTTGCTTTACCACCTTGGAATGGAAATTAGGTTTTAAGCACTCCCGTCCATGCTTAGTGCCTAAAAGCTTTAAGCCCTGATGACTGTACTTATAAAGTTCCTTCAAAATGACTCAAACTTTTTTCCTTTCCCTAAAAGCTACAGATTGGCAGCTTTAAAAGAGGACTCTAGATCTGCTTAACAGATGTATCTGTCCACTATCCCATGCCAGTATTGAGAAGCCCTACTTCTTGAGTAGAGGTACCTACAATTTGACCACAATTCAGCTGGGGTCATCCAGTGCTATAAAAATCAGAGTCCTTCCTTTTATGCATTTAGGTATTTTGAATTAGTCCCGAAATGCAAGTCCTGCATTTAGAATCAGGTGTGTAACTCAGAGATCCTAAATCTTCACTTTCCCAGCACTGAGGCACTCTCAGTTTGCTGATTGCCCCCATCAAAGGACAGCCATTGGCTCCCAACAAGGAGCACCTCCCTTGAGCAAAGGCTGTGTCTGCCAACGATGTTGTCACTGGATTTTCTCTTTAGAAGCTCTTCCCTGAAATAGCCTTTGGACTAAGACTGATTTTTCCTGTTGCTCACAAATGGCTTCTGACCACGATCTCTAAGATAAAAACAATCACCGCTAGTTGACCTGCATGCACAACTTCCATGGGGTACCCCTTCCAAAGCAGCCAGGACTCGAAAATAGCCTCAAAACTTCGTGTGCATCTCAGTTTTAGCTAACCTGAAGAAAGGAAAATTAGAATATTGATTGGTGTCCTATTTACCTTTATTTTATTTATTTATTTATTTATTTATTTTGAGTGTCTCTAAGGGAGGAATTTGGGCTGGGATTTAGCTCAGTTGGTAGAGCGCTGCACTGCAGTCTCTGAGGACCCAAGTTCAATTCTCAGCAGCGCAAAAATGGGAGAAGGACCTGGCAATCCACTCCCAAGGCAATCCCGAAACAGTCAGCCATTGAAAACCCTATGAGGGTAGCTATGAGTCAGATACCGACTCGACAGCACCTAACAACAACAACAAAAGGGAGGAATTTAGCACCCATTGGTGTTCTGAGGTTTGACAAATATGGAGGACTCATTGAAGAGCTGTTTGAGCTGACTAGATGGAATTGCTTCGATTGAGAGCTTCACAGAGGGCATTTGTGCTCAGGAGTGATGGTGTTGGGAATGTCCACAAATGTGTCTGTGGTGTCCCACTGTCCATTTCACAGCAGGGAGTTGAGCTGTCACACCTGAAGCTAATGCACAGAGCCTTTCACACACCAACATACATTGTATTCATCCGCAACAGTCTAGGCGTAAAGACAAATTTACATGTAATTGTTCAAGGTTTTAAAATCTCTTTTGAACATTAGATTTTTCTACCCGTAAGTTTTTTAATGAAAATTAAATTCACTACCAACTTTAATTCCTCTTTCTTACCTTACCGCTGAGAAGTATAAGCACAATGTGCCCCTCTGACATGAAATAAAACTCTATAAAGAGAATTGAAATCATGCAATGAAAATAAAGTACCTTGAGTAATGCAGTTACTATGTTCTTAACTATAGCACATGAAACAGGATCTCCAACCCTATCTGTCTACCTTGGGGATTAGCATGCATTTCCAATGAGCTCATTTGAAAGCTCTTTGCCTAGAGTGAAGGACAGACTCTGTTCTTTGAGTCAAAATTGGGCCACCCTGAATTCAACCCAAGTAGAAGGGCTTAAAAAGACTCTGAAAACAAAGGTTCCATGGAGTGGAATCACAGAAACATGGAACCAAATCACTGTCTAAAAAATAGATCATATGCCGTCCAGAAGAATCTGTCCTTCCTGCAGTGTAAAGATGTTTACATTCTAAAAAACAGTTTAACTCTCTGGAAACCTCTTTCTACAGCACAGTACAACTGCTGGACCTCAAGAGGCCAGGGCACTAGACAGTGGGGAAGGTCATTCTGTCTGGCAGTGACAATTCTCATCCAAAATGGGCCATCCTTTGATCATAAATCTAGAAGCTTCCATGCAGGGAGAACAGGATGCAAGTCTTTACCTGTCTCAAAGCGAACGGGCCTTCCCAGACTAGTCCCACAGGCCTGTGCAGTAGAACAGCCTATGAGACGCTCTTGACAAGGGGCCCAAAAGGCTCCAAGACCAAAGATTTCTTATGGTTTACATACAGGGGATAAAATGAAAACAGGAAAAAGAAACAACCTCATTTCCCTGCCTTGCTGAGTGAATCTTTTAGCAGACTTGCCAGAACAAGACACCAGCCAGGTTTGAGTTTGTTTTTTGTTTTTTGTTTTTTTGTTTTCTAATCTGCACTAGGCCACAGTGGGAAGGACATTGCCTTTGGAAAGAAAAGACCTAGGTTTAGCCTCCTGGCTTAACTACTTGCTGCCCAAGTGACCTAGGGGAAGTTACTCAGCCTCTGAAACTCAGTTTCCTCCCCTGCAAGGCAGGAGCAATAATATGCAGCACCAGGTTGTTATGGTAGTTTCCTGAATTGATAGGGGAAAGAGCCTGGCATAGGTCCTGGTCCCTGCTGAGGTAGGTCACACAGGCATCTTGGCTGGGCTCATGTATCAAAGCCATGACTTACTAGGTGCCCTAGGGAGAGTTCAATGAGCCTGGTAGGGGTGCAGAAGCAGTGCTCAGGGGCTCCCAGGCACCCCCCAGGGTCCCTCTGCAATCACACAGACACGGCGCCAGGCACGATCCTCCGGACATGGGTGTAGGACTTCCTGATGGTGACGCTGCCATGGTGCGACACCCCTCGGGGCAGGACACACTCCTCCGTCAGTTTCTGGGTCTCAGGGTCCCAGCAGAGCACAGTGGCAATGACTTCGTTCTTCTCGTCCCGCCCACCAGTGATGTAGAGCCGGTTGTTGCAGGGCGCGATGCCGCAGCTGGCCCGCTCGTGGCTGAGCTGGGTCACCAGGCTCCAGCTGTCCTCTAGCGGGCTGTAGGCATACAGCGCTCTCATGGCCCCGCCTGCAGAGAAAGAGCACACAGTGGGGGGCTGCCCGTCAGCTCTCTATTTTTCTCCCAGGTTAGCCAGGAGAGTTCTACCTCTGGGGAGGTCGAGGTTACCATCTTGTGAGAGAAACAGCAGATCAAGGGCTTTACACAGGTCAGCCTGGACCCCAGATGCAGCAAGATGCCAAAGTGTAGACACTTCACATTCTTTACATTTTATAGCCAAGCGGAAGTCAGGTTCTAAAGGACACCTGGCTTAACACGGTTGCAAAGTGCAGCTTAAGACCGCCCCTGGAAGAAATACCAGCTGAGGCCTCCAGTAGTCTTGGTCTGGAAGCCCAGCCCGGCCTCTTTTTGATCTGGGCCAGTGCTGGCCACTGAGACCACGGTGGTAAAATGTCACAAGGACTGCACACCTAAAGCACCTGGCAGAGGTGGTTCACAGCAGGCACCTGTCCCTGACAGTGGATGGAGCGTGATCTGCAACACCAGCCCAAGTTGCCCATCTGGAGATTAGACCTTTGAAGCAGTCAGGAGCCTGACCATAAACCAACACACCAAGAACCTGAAGCAATGGACAGAAGCATTTTTTTCTGACTCTCTTCCAGTGTTTGCCTCCAAGTGCCTTGTCTGATTAGCTCTCGTTATTCACTGAAGTTATTTATTTTCTGGCATCTCCTTAATCAGTAGCTTTCCATCCTGGCTGTACATTAAAATCACCTGAAGATTTTAAAAATACAGTTGTACTGTTTCAAATTATCCTCCTTCCATTCTGACTTCACTGGTCTGGGGTAAAGCCCAGCTACCATCTTTTTGTAAAAGCTCCCTGACGGCTCTAATGAGTAGTCAGGGCTGAGAGCTACCATCCTTGACAATTACATGCCAACTGCAGTCTGGCTGGCCAGACTTTCCTCCCAGCTAAATACAACTTTTCAGAGCAAGCAGGGAGAGGGAAAATCCCATGATAACAAACTAAGAAATCGTGACGGCTATCATTTGTTGGGCACTTATTATACCATGCACGTTTTAATTTCTGTACATTTGCTAATGTTTGCAACACGGCTTTGCTCCTGCAGCAACTTCTGGCCTCCTCCCCCCAACTACAGGTCTGTCTGCTTTGTGTGGCTGATTCTGCCTGGAGGACTTGGGGGAAATTCACCGAAGCCTGGACCAACTTGATTTCTCTTCCCCTGCAGCCCCATCCACAGCACTCAGGAGTTCTCACGAGAACCTTCTCTGAGCTCCCGAATGGCCACATGGAGGGGGCACCTCAAGTAAACCAGAAGCCGTCGCTTACTCACCAACGACGTAGATGCGGTCCCGGAAACTCACTGCATTGATGCATTTAGCCTCTACTGGCATGGCTGACTTCAAAGTCCACTTGTTGGTGGAAGGGTCATAACACTGGGTCTTGTCCGTGGCCAGTTTGCCATTGGGCCCACCCCCAATCACGTAGAGCTTCTTCTTGTGGCTGGTGGCTGCGAAGGAGCTGACATGGGCAAGGAGGGGAGCAGCCTGTAGGGGCCCAGGACACAGAAGATGTCAGTCCCGTGGCCCAGATCACAGACCTATGCCGAGGACACAAGCTTGGGCATCCTTCACCTGAAGTGACAAGGTCCATGGATTCGACTCCACTTCCAGCACAGAGACAGTCCAAGTCTGCATTTCCCACCCTCTCTACAGGTCCAGGGGGCAAGAGTGGGCTGTGTGCTAGGATGTCCCATCTGTTCCCCCAGCTCTCGGGGTACTGGCAGGATCCACGGTTTATACACATGGAGCCAACCAGTGTTGGAGGGAAGTGACTTTTCAGACACACGTGCTCATATTCACTCATGTGCTCATTCATTCAAAAAACATTTGCCAAATGCCTGCTATGTGCCCACATTGATTGTCCTTGGTGACCTGATTGATGTCCAGGAAGAAAAGTGGGTGTAGGGTTTAAGGTAGCCACAGGTAAGCTGACTGTCCCTCTCTGGGGCAACATGCAAATTTGAACATTAAGACAGATTTACATTTCTACCTTGTAACCCCCAGGACACTAAAAAGGACTTTCAAGAACCTCTTCCCCATTTATATGGCCCTGTTGGGTCATGGGCCTACAGCTGTACCACCCTAGCATCCAATCCTGTCAGATGTTGGAAGTTAAGCAGGGTCGGACCTGATCAGTATTTGGATGGGAGACCGCCTGGAAACACCAGGTGCTGTGGCCTGGGAGAAGGACCCAGCAACCCACTCCCAAAAATCAATCAGCCACTGAAAACCCTATGAACAGCAGAGAAGCATTAACATAGTGCCAGGCATGGCACAGTGTGAGGTTAGTGTTTTGTCTGTTGTACACAGGGTGACTATAAGTTGGACCCAGCTCAGTGGCACCTAAGAACAATAACTGGGTCATGGAGCGAGTCTATAATGGGACTTGATGCTTGGAGAAGGTCTTGGGCATCCCTCCCACAAATGTTAAGGGCTCACTGTATAGGACTTTTCACATTGACAGGCGTTGGCTGGGTGTTGTGGTGACCTGGTGACTTTGCCTGTGCCTCCCATGACCATGTTTTACCCTCCCCAAAGCTGGAACATGCTCTGAGAGGGAGAGAAATTAACCTGAGAATGACCTGGAGATGCAGGAGGTGAAGGCACTTTAGTTTCCTAGATATAATATGCACTGAGGTTGTATTCCTAAGGACGTAACATGCAGGTAGGCAAATGGTTCACCATGAAGGGGAAGATAAACAAAGGCTGACTTCTAATCCGACCAAATGACTCTGGGTTTACAAACAGCATAGTAGTTGGATCCTCAGTGTCTGGAGTAGAGAAGGACAGGACAGAAGGCATCTGGGGACATGGACTCTGGGCCAGGAAATGCCACCAAGGGATCTGCCATCTCAGGGTAGGGTCACCCTCCCTTCCATGTCTGAGGCTCTGGTCACAGCAGGAAAGTGCCCACACAGGGCCTCACCACCCAGAAGGGCATTGCCACTGGGACTTCATTCACAACACTGAAGCCACAGCTTCTAGGAGGAGGGAAGCTCAGAGCCACCGACAGTGTTCTCTGTGGCAACAGAGCAGTCAGAAAGCTGCCACCATGGCAGGCAGGTGTTCCCTCCCCATTTGTAGGCTTTGAAGTAATAACAGGGATGGCGTTGCTCAGAGACGTGACCCCGTACCTCTGACCAGCAGTTGTGGAAGGGGTCGTAGGTCTCCACGTTGTTGATCCTCTGTAAGCCGTTGAAGCCTCCGATGACATAGACCTTGCCACCCAGCACCACCATCTTGTGCCTCCAGCGGCCTATGTTTAAGTATTCGATCTGGATCCATTTGTTGATTGAGGAATTATATTTCCAAACATCATGCTGTGTTTCTTTACCACCTACAAGAGACATGAAGCACTTAAGAAACGGCCAGGTGGGTCAGGAATACAGCTTCTCCCAGCATTTCCCCAAACTCATCCCACCCCAAGGGGAGGGCAGAAACCCCCATAGTGCACACATCCCGGTGGGGAGACAACGTAAGGCTGAGGACAGTGTGCCAGACTGAGCACTTTGCCCGCTCTGTGCTCCAAAAACCCAGAGAGAGTCAGCCCAGCCCACGGAGCAGGAAGGGAGGGCCTTGACCAGCAGGGAAACCAGAAGGCAGCATGCCTCCTGTGCGTGTTGATTTAGCCAAACGAAAAAGGAAAGAAACAGTCTGGAGACATTCCCCAAGAGACCTGACAAGAGTCTGGTGGGCTCAGCTTTCTGACTTACATAAAAACACAAAGGAGACTCTTGCTATTTTTAAGTAACTTATTATAAAGATATGAGTTGCTTCCTGTCAATCATTTGTGAGTGAACCGGTCAATATTTTCTCCACAATAACTCTCTCCATGAGCGGAAAATACATAGTCGAGCAGCTAGGGAAAGGGATCAAGAGAAAGGAGAGCTCTTTGCATGACTTTAATAAGGTATTTTAACAGCATGCTGTCTCCACTGCCCTCGGCATGCAGCCCATCGTCTACAGAAAGTAAAAGACTGCCTGTGCTTTTTCAGACTTACAAATGCATGGGGTGGCATGGAACCCCATTGACAAAGTTCCACGCCATGGATAAGTGCTTCTCTGGGGTTGGCTCCCAAAAGGGAGATTTCTTGGTCAAAGGCATGTGCACATGGATTTTTTAAAGATGCCACCCAAGGCTGTCCTGGTTGACCTCATATCCCACCTGCAGGAGATGTTAGAGGATTTGCTTGCTCTTTTTCTCTTAAATCCTGATGGAGAAAAGATGATGTCACCTTCTGGTTTTCCCTGACGATAAAAGAGCTTCCTTATCTTTGAATCTCTTGTTCATATTTTTTTACTATGGGTGGGGTCATCTTTTGGACGTCTATATTCAAAAACACTATGGTATTGATCTCATTTAGGTATTATCAAAGATTATAAAATAACTAAAAACTTTCAAAGAAAGGTATGCAAGGTCTATTAAAAAGACAACAAATGCTATGATTTTATTTCAGGACTTAAGGCCTGATTAACTGGGAAAGCATATCACATGCACAGGGGAGAAGACATGAGATCAGAGATGTCCAACCTCCCTCATGCACTCCATGCACTCAGTCAGATCTCCCTCCATGTACTCAGTCCCTTCAGAACTTTTTAAGGGAAACTTGAAAGGATAATTCTAAATATCACTGGGAAAAGTAAATTTGGAAAAAAGTTTTTTGCAGTCCTGGAGATGGAACTCAGGGTCTCATGCATGGTACACAAGTGCTCTACCACTGGAAAAGCTTCTAAGAAACTTTTGAAAAAGAAGAACGAAGGAGGCTTTCCTTACCAAATGTTAAAATATACAGAAAAGCTATTAAAATAAAAACAGCATGGTGTAGCATAAGATTAGGTAAACTGATCAATTAAAAACAAGAGTACAGAAACAGACTAAAATACATGTTGTTGTTGTTAGATGCTGTCGAGTTGGTATCTAACTCATAGTGACCCTACATACAACAGAGGAAACACTATTGTCAGTGCTTCTCTGCAATACATAAGGCTTTCAATGGCAGACTGATTTTCAGGAGTGGGTTGCTGGGTCCCTTTCCCAAGCCTACAGCACCTGTTCTTCCCAGGCAGTCTCCCATCCAAGTACTAACGAAGCCTGACCCTGTTTAGCTTCCGAGATCTGATGGGATCAGATGCCACAGGGCTACAGCTACAGGCAAAAAATACATAGAAATCATCAAATAAATACTATCAGAACAATTGCTATTCATGTGGGGAAAAATTGTTTTGTTTTGGGTTTGGTTTTTTGAACCATGGTCTTGATGTGTAGCCCCCGATGGCCTAGAACTCCCCATGTAGAGAAAGATAACGTTGAACTCATATTGATCCTCCTGCCTCAGCCTCCCAAGTGCTGGGATTACAGGCAAGCCCACCACACCCAGCTTGAGAAAAAATTAAGTTTGATGCCTATTTCACATTATATTTAAAATAAAATCCAAGTATAACTGCTATAAAAGTGATTGGAGAATATGGGAAATTATCTTAATTATCTTGGGGAGATGCAGCATTTTCTAAGCATGACATGAAATTCAGAATCATATAGGAAAGAAAATGACTATGTAAATATAAATTAAAGTTAAAAGACAACCAAAGTCTGGGAAAAAATATTTTCCAAACAAAAAATAAAAGATCCCCCCTAAAATAACTAAGAACAAAAATAAACAATAAAAAATGTCCAACATGTATGAGCAGATAATTTTTAAAATAAAAACAATTGCTAATAATTATGGAAATATGCTTAACCTCACTAGCAATTCAGCAACACAAAAAATATTTTAGCCTATTAAAATGTAAATGATAATAAAAGTTATGAAGCATGCAGAGAGTGAGCCCTCTCATTCATCCCTAGTTGAACTGTAAAATTGGTACAATCTTTCCAGGGACAATTTAGCAACATATATAAAAATTCTCAATTCACATAGCTTAACACCACTTCTAGGCTGGGACTTAGCTCAGTTGGTAGAGTGCTGTTCTGCAGTCTCTGAGGTCTGGAGTTCAATTTCCAGCACTGCAATAATGGGAGAAGGATGTAGCAATCCACTCCCCCAAGCAATCCTGAAAAAACAGTCAGCCATTGAAAACCCCATGAGTGTCACTATGAGTCGGACATGACTTGATGGCACCTAACAACATGACCACTTCAAGAAATCTTTCCAAATAGCAGCACAGGTACACAAACTAGATGTGTATAAGAATGCCTTGTTGTAGTTAGGTGACATTGAGTCAGGTCCCACTCATAGCGACCAGATGTACAACAGAATGAAACACTAGGCAACACTCTGCCATGCCTGGCTCTAATGTCAGTGCTTCTCTGCTATTCATAGGGTTTTCAATAGCAGATTGTTTTTTGGGAGTGGGCTGCCAGGTCCTTCTCCCAAGCCTACAGCACTTGGTATTCCCAGGTGGTCTCCCATCCAAATACTAACCTGTCTGACTCTGCTTAGGTTCCGAGATCTAATGGGATCAGACACCACAGTGGTATGGCTGCAGGCTGTAAGAATGCCTATTGCATCATTTTTTCAAGGAATTTTTTTTTTAAAGCTGAAAAAATTGTTAGTCATCCATTCATTAGACTACAATCAGAGAATTGCACTAGTGACAGTGTTGGCTAATATTATCCATAGTGGCAGTGATGGCTAATAGTAATATGAACAGTGACAGTGATGGTTAGTATTGTTAATAGTGATAGTAATGCCTAATATTAATATATCAATAGTGGCAGTGATGGCTAAGATTATCAATAGTGGCAGTGGTGGCTAATACTATTAAGCACTCATCATATGCTTTACGTGTAATGAATTACTTGGTACAGGTACCCACTACACCAACATGCAATGATACCTGCAGTGCACTGTCAATTGAAACACATATTTCTGTTGATTTAATTGTGTCAGACAAGCATCCTGTCATGTACTGCTTGACTCATTAAAAAATGAATAATAAATTTAAGAGAAAGGGTAGACAAATTGTGCAAAAACATGTATGGTATATGTCTGTACATATGATCGCCAAACTCGTTTTTCCTTCCTGAGCACATGCCCCAGCCCACCAGTGTGCTTGCAGGAGAGAGCACGGGGCTAGTTTTAGCAATGGGCTCTGAGCAGAAACCAGAGGGCCCTCCAGGCAGAGGCTTTTCGGAGCAGCTGTGCCTTCTCAGCTCACTCAGTTTGTCTCTTCCCTAAATGAAAACCACATGCAGAAAATGGCAGTATCACAAATGGAAGGAGCTTGAGTACCTGTGTGGACATCCCTCCCCCGCTGTACTATTCTGTTAATTCACTGAGACTTAAGATTTGGTACATTAGCTAACATTTCTCACCCTACAACAATATTAACCTGTTTTCGTCAAAAATTAAAACATGGAATTGTAACGGCACAAGAGAAACAGCTATAACTTGCTTTCTATTCTCTGTGTTGATTGAATTTTCTGTAACAATTTATGTTGTTTGAATCTTCTATAACAATTAAAAAACATTTCTACAAGATAAAGACTGCAGCCGTACCACTGTGGCATCCGATCCCGTCAGACCTCAGAAGCTAAGCAGGGTCGGGCCTGGTTAGTACTTGGATGGGAGACTGCCTGGGAACACCACGTGATATAAGCTTGGGAGAAGGACCCTGCAACCCACTCCCTAAAAACCATCAGCCATTGAAAACCCTATGAATGGCAGAGAGTCACTAACAATGGCGTTTCACCTGTTGTACAAAGGGTCACTGTGAGTTGGACACCAACTCGACGGCACTAATAACAACAAAATAAAAGAAACCTGTACCCTAATGAATGGTATGAACACATCCAAAGAAGAGCTGCCCTGCCCTTGAGTTTGGAGGAAACCAGCTATAGGAAGCTGCCCTTCCCAGACAAATTCAGATCAGAGAAAAGCCTCTAAGAGTGAGGAGGGGGTTCAGTCCCTTTCCAGTGTACCAAGAAGAGCCAGCTGGCGTTTTATTAATTTATTTATTTCAGTATTCCGGGGTTGAATCCAGGGCTTTGCACACACTTTGCAGATGCTCTACCACTAAGCTGCACCCCCCCCCCTTTTTTTTATCTTGAGACAGGATCCCACTAAGTTATGCAGTGCCTCTGCCTCCTCCTCCTGAGTCACTGGGATGGCAGGCGTGTTCCACCACAGCTGACTTTCAATAGGAGAGGGAGAGCCTAGGACTTAGGCTCAACACCTGGGCTGGGAACCTGTCCTTAGTTACCTTCTAGAACCTCTCTGAGCCTCAATTTTCTCCTATACTAAAAATACCTATCTTACATTGACATGAGAGAAAAGCACCCGAACGTTATTAAAGTCTCGATTCATCTACCCTGCAGGAAAGATGGTCGAGACTATGTCAATATTTCCGGAGCATTTACTTTGCGGTCTGGCACAGCACTAGGTCCTGGGGAGACAATGTGGACACTCCTGGAACTTCAGGTCTGATAATCAGTCATAAACTGTAACTGTAAAGAATTGAGCAATTATTGAGCAATGAAAAATGTGAAAAATGTGCTTTTTCGTGCTACTTCAGTGTGGCGCCAAAGTATAACTAATAAACTTGGGCGGGTCAGGTTTGCAAGAACAGGCATTTCAGTGGGGGCTGCTTTCCCACGCTCGCTCAGGGCACCCTCACTTTCCCTCCTCCTTTTCCACCCAGGCCTGGACCTGCCTGCCTGCGCCCCAGATCCCAGTGCGATGCTGCTCACGCACTGAGCTCCGGGTCACCCGTGCAGGAGGCTGCCTGCTCCCACTCAGGAAAACGTGGGGAGCAGCCGGGACTTGCTTGGGCCTCACCGGGCCCCTGCTTACCTGAAATGTAGACCTCGTTTTTCAATGTCACGCAGGCAAACTCCACCCACTTCCTGTTCTCGCTCTCCAGCTCCTGCTCGGTCAGTGGGAGCTTGGCCACCTCCAGGCGGCTCCGCCTCAGCGGGTCCAGGCAGGTGACCTCTGCCACGAACCGTTCGTCCTTCGTGCAGCCACCGATGATCATAAACACCTCGGACTGGAACTCGTGCATCCTGGGCTTGGTGCGCTCCGAAATGATCTGGAAACCAATGGGGGACCAGGGAGGGGGGCCACAAAATGACGCTGCGGGACTCTGCTATGGGCCACACAGAGAGGTCCCAACTCCCAAATCTGCCATCGTGTGATCACGGGACTTCAACTCCCTGAGCGTCAGTTTCATCATCTCTATGATGGGGGTTTTAGTCATAACTGCCTAGTAAATTTGTTGTGAGGATTAAGTGGGACCATGCATGTCGTGTGCTTGGCCTAGAGACTGAGGCATAATAGGTGCTCCATAAATATCCCCTGTCATTTTTATTGCTATGTAGCCAGGCACCATGATGCACTCCTGTAATCCCAGGAATTTGGGAGACTGAGGTTGGAGGATCACAAGTTTGAGGCAAGAGGCAGTCTGCATAACTTAGAGAGACCCTGTCTCAAAATTTTAAAAAAAAATTTTTTTTAAGGGGGCTGGGGTGTGGCTCAGTGGTAGAGCACTTGCCTAGCATGGGTGAGGCCCTGGGTTCAACTCCCAGTACCGGAAGAAGAAAGAGGAGGCAGAGGAGGAAGAGGAGGGGGAGGAAACACAGGGTCTGTTTGCCACCAAATGCCTTTCCCTCCTATCTGGTCTGAAACCTTAGATCCTGGATTTCAGTTGGGGCATTTCCTATCCCCCTGGTTTCAATTTCTTCATGATCCCTCAGACATTGCTCTCCACCAACCTTCTTCTGGAAGAGAAACTCTTGGTCCAGAGCATTCAGAGACTTAGGAAAAAAGAAGGGGGCAGGTGTGGATGGGAAGGCTGGGGGACTGGTCTAAGGTCAAGCACATGATGCTTCAGAGCCTTGAACAAGCAAAGAAATCCCCACTTCAGGTATCTGGGCCCAGCTGAAAGGACAGCGGCATGGTGGTCATATGCACTATGGCCACGTGACCTTGGAGAAGGGACACAGTGTCCGTAAAAATGCTCGAGGTTGTTTCTACACCATCAAGTAACTGTGAGCATGGAGAATGTCGTGAGGTAGGGAGATGGGCAGGGACCAGTACCTGCTCAGCCTCGACAGATAGTCCTGTCCCTCAGAGCCCGAGTCCGTGCCAGATGGATGTTACTAGAAAAGGATGATGTCCCTCCTCCCAGCTCCACCCACCCCCATGCTTGGTGGGGACAGTTCCCCACTGCCGGGCCAGCTGATGGAAGACAGAGACAATGTCCTTCCCAGATGGACAAAGCGGCCCCTTCTCCTGCAGAGCTAGGCCGCCCCATCACAGCCTGTGAACACTGCTTTTATCCCCAGGCGTTCAGAAAAAGGTCGCAGGAGCAAAGACTGAGCTCCCAAGGTCTGAACCCAAGCAACGGCCACAACCCAGCCTCCACTTTTCCATGAGTCTTTGTGTGCTGTTTAGTTTTCTGTGCCAAACAGCCAGGACATTTTGCCTCCTTGATTCATGAGGCTGTACATGGCACTAAAGCTTGTGGCAGGGATGTGCTTTGTGAGTCAGAGGAAAGAGTGGGGCTGTCTGTGGCAGAACAATCCTGGGCAAGCTGAGCCTGAGAGCCTCAGCAGTGGAGAGGCCATCAGTGGTGGGAAGCAAGCGGTGGTCCAAAGAACCTGGAGACACTGGGAGGCACCAAGCCAGCAGGACAGGATCTCAGTGGAGTTGACACCAAAGGCAAACTTCACCACTCCACCCCTTCCTGCCCAGCTACCAGCCTGGCTGCTGTCCCTAAACACTCCTCCCTACAGCTAAGGCAGAGCCCCAGCACGAACCTGGCCCTCTTGCAGAAGGATTTTAGTGTAATAGACACTGCTTAGGGGACAGCGCCAGCCTTCCAGAACTGTTTCCCTCGTGACCCTAGCTGCAGTCTGAGCACTAGGCTTCGGCCTCCTCTCTGCAGCCCCCATGTTACTCACAATGCCTGCTCTCCAGCCTCAACAGCCTGCTGGGCGATCAGCACCAATGGAGGCTGGACTAGCTGTGATCTCACCGCCTGGCTGGCAAGACTGGCTTCATGTTCTTCAGTCTAGCCTGTCCAAAACTCTGCTGCTACTGCAATTCTTGGGCTCCTACCTGCTATGAGGGTCTCCCAGCTACACCTGTCACCCGCTTCCCACGCTGCCTCCCCAATCCACCTATGCTTTAAGCTATTGGGGATTATCTGCAATATTACTCTATCCTTTTCTTGGGAAGCCATTCCTGACTTCCATACATGATCCCACAACCCTGAATTTGCCCATGACAGCACTTTCCATGCTGCCTGTGATCTACTGTGAGGTCCCTGACAGCAGGCACAGTCCTTTTCCTGTTATGTGTCTTCAGCACCAAATATTAGGTGAATGAGTGAATGGATGAATGAATGAAAGGGCAAGCTAAGTGACCTGGTGCCTGACAGGGATTGTTTTTTTTCCAGGCTAAATCATTGTGGTAACCAATCTCCACAATGCTTCCAGCAATCCCCACCCCCCAGAATTCACAGCTTATGTATTTCCCTCCACACTGTCCCAGAATTGATCTCTTTGACCAACAGATAATGGCAGGAGTAGGAGTCCACCAGGCTCTCAAAGGCACTACAGCTTCCATTTTGATTTCTCTCCAAGTCTTAAGTCATCTGCCCTGGGAGAAGGCTGCACGGCAAGAAACCCAGGTCTTCAGCCAACAGCCAGCCAGGAACTGATGCTGCTGCCAATCCTGCTAGTGAGCTTTAAGGAGATCCTTCAACCCTATTTGATCTTTGAGATGACTGCAGCCTCAGCCAATAGATTGACTGCAACCTGGTAAGAGACCGTGAGCCAAAACTATACAGCCTAATCATGTCAAGATTTCTGACACTCAGAACTCGTGGGATAATAAATGTATGGTTTTTTTTCTTTCTTTCTTTCTTTTTTTTTTTTTTTTTCCTTTTCTTTTTTGCAGTGCTGGGGATAGAATAAGGGCCTTGCACATGCTAGGCAAATGCTCCACTGCTGAGCTACACTTCCAGCCCTGTTTCTTATTTTAAACTACTGAGTGTTAAGGTAGTTCATTATGCAGTGATTGATAACTAATACAATCATCTGGCTGATGGGGTTGGTTGAGGTATTCGAACTGCCTTGCAACTCAGTGAATAATGCTGAGCAGTGGTGCTATTACCAAATTGTAAATTCAGTTGCATTTTGCAACGTATCAACCCAAAAGGCAGACAAGTGCCTTCATCAAAAGTCAGAGATGTGCAGCTTTGTTGCAGACACATAGAAGTGTTTGCCAATGAAGTGCACAGAATGATCAGGCCTAACAGGTTTTCTTTCCGATTGTTGAACACAGCAGACAGTTGCACCTTCCTAAGTACTCACTCTCCACAGAGCCTATGCTAGGAGACCGAACAGAAGTGACCACACTGCTCTCACAAAGCTGTCCTTGGGAGTGAGCCTCTCCCCGGGGTTGCCATACCACCACTTGTCAGAGAACTTTTGTTACAGACCAGCTTAGTTCCTGGAAACTAAGGAGGCAATTAAACGAAGGAGCATCTTTTGTCAGCCCCAAAAGACCTTCTCTGATGAAGGCTCCAGCCACCACTGCCAAACCAGATGAAGACTAATATTTGCTTTTGAGGCCTAAAGTTTCCTACAATCACCACCAGCTTACAGGACGAAGAGGAAGAGATGATGCTAGAACAAGAGAAGCAAGGGTTTGAGAAGTGAAGGTGAAGGGGAGGACTGTGTTCATGGAGCAGATCCACATCCACGCTACTATCAGGACCAAAGCCAACGAAACTCGAGCAGCGAGCAGACTGGAGTTTCAAGGAACCAAGTGTGCTCAGCGATCTCGATGGTTGGTTGGTTGGTTGGTTGGTTGGTTGGTTCAGTCCTCTAGACTATAAAATGAGAATGAGAAAGTGCCTGGAGCAGGATTTGGGGAAATAAAACAGAAAAAAAAAAAAAAAAAAAAAAAAACCCTACCTCTAGGCCACAGTGAAAAGAGAGGTTTTAATTCCAAAGAAAGAAAATACTTGGTTGTGGGAGACACAGCAACCATCAAGGAACTGAGTGAGGATCCCACCCACTTCCATTTGTGGGCTACAGCCCATGTGTCAACACTATAATCAGCACATTTCACTTACTACCTTATTTAATTCTCAAAACAGTTCTGTTGGTTGTTAGGTATTATCATCCCCATGTCACAGATTAGGACTGAGCCTTAGAGTAACTAAGTAACCTGTCTGAGAGCACACTGTCAAATAAATTATGTGGTCAGGATTACAACCCAGATCCACCCATCTCCCCCATCTCCAGAACCCTAAAAACACAAAGACAATGAAGATATTTTATTTCAGCGATTTTGCAGAAAACAAGGCAAGGGTATCGTTGATATCAGGGTAAAAGTCTTTATCACCCACAACTCGGGGACTTAGGAAATAGAAAGCAGAAACAAAAATAGCTAGCACATTGGCAGTACAGAAGGTTGGCAGTATGCTTCAAACGCTAGCTTGAGAGCCACTGCAGAGACTGAGCCCTGTCCATAGTTCTATGCACACTCTGATACCCAGTGCTGAGTCCTCTGGAACCCACATACCCAGCATGCACTAGGTCCCGTGGGATTATCTGGGCTTCTCCCACCAGTCCACTCATCGGCCCTCATTTGCTGATAGACCAAAAGTTTAGTAAGGCAGAGAAGGTTTTGCAGTGTGCTATGGTTTGGATGCGGGCTGGGATTTAACTCAGTGGGTAGAGCCCTGTGCTGCAGTCTCTAAGGTCCCGAGTTCGATTCCCAGCACCACAAAAGTGGGAGAAGGACCTGGCAATCCACTCCCAAAGCAATCCCCAAACAGTCAGCCATTGAAAACCCTATGACAGTCGGTATGTGTTGGATACCGACTCAAGGGCACCTAACAACAACAACAACAATGGTTTAGATATGGTTTAAGTTTGCTCTCTGAAGATTCGAGTGCTGGAAGCTTAGTCCCCAGTGTGGTGGTACTGAGGTGGTAGATCTTTAAGAGGTGGAGCCTAATGAGAGATAATTAGCTCCCAGGGATTCCACCTTCAGAAGGAAGTAATGCTGATCTCTGATCCCGAATTAGTTCTCGTGAGAGGGGGAAAGACTTGTTACAAAGCAAAGTTACCCATGTGCTAGGCTTCTTCGACTTGTGGGCAGTTTCTTTTCTATTACTCTGCAACGTTGTGGTAGTCATGGGGTCCCTGCCAGGGTACTGATGCTATGCTATTTGGAACCTCCAGCCACTAGAATCGTTAAGTTACCCAGCCTCTGGCATTTGGTTATAGCAGCACAAATTGGGCTAAGACACAGTGCCTTGGACCAGATATGGCATGTAGTTAGTGTTCAGGATTTATTTGTGAAAAATGAAAGTACCACATATTAAAACATATGAGATGCAGCTAAAGTATCCTTAGGGGGACATCTACAGTACTAATACTAATATTGTAAAAAAGAGAAAGGTCTCAAATTAATGTCCTAAGGCTCTACCTTAAGAAAATAGAGAAAGAAAAGGAAATTAAACCCAGAGTAACTAGAACAAAGAAAATAATCAAGATCAAAGTGGAAATAAATGAAATAGAAAACATAAAAATAAAGAAAATAAAATGAAATCAGAAGTTAGTTATTTGAGAGAATCATTAAAATTGGTAAACCTGTAACCAGACTGATTAGGGAAAAGAACAACAAAAAAGGAGATACAAAGTACCAGTATCTGGAGTGAGAGATGTGACATCACTACAGATTCTATAGATAAGAAAAGGGTAATAGATAATAAGGGAATACTATGTACAACTTTATGCAAATGAATTCAGGAACTTATATGAAATGGGAAAATTCTTTAAAAGACACAAACTATCAGAGCTCATTCTACAAGAAACAGATAACCTGAATAGCATTGTATCAAACAGAAACAATTTTACCCAGGCACAGTGGCAAACATCTGTAATCCGAGCAACTTCAGAGGTGGAGGCAGGAGGATTGCAAGTTCAAGGCCAGAGGCAGCTTTCGTAACTTAGTGAGACACTGTCTTAAAAAGTAAAAAATGGCCTGGGGGTGCAGCTCAGTGGTAGAGCACTTGCAAATGCATGTGTGAGGCCCTGGATTTAACCCCCCCTGTACAATAAAATTAATAAATAAAATAAAATAAAGAGAGAAATTATTTATAGTCAAACACCTTCTCACAAAGAAAATTCCAGGTTCTGGTAAATTCTACTAAACATTTAACGGTACATTTGTAGAGTGAATGAACACTGGGTCTAAGAGCAAGAAAGAACTAGATGACACACAGGAAAGGGTAAAGTCTCCAGAAGAACCTCAGACAGATGACACCTTAACCACTTTGGGTTGAAGTTTCTCCTGATGGCCTGCAGAAGCAGCATGGTGACTAATCTCAGAACCGTTGTACACCGATATCTCTGTGCGGTGTTCATGAGGGCAAACCAGTAGCAAACTGCCCCTCTATTATTACTTCCTGATGGTTTTGTTCCTCTCCCATAAGCCTGTTCTTGCCTTTATAAAGTTCTGAATAAAAAGAAAAAAATTCCTCTGAAATTGTTAAGGAGTCCCACGTAGACCCTAGTGCCATGTGCATTCACTATCCTGGTACCCAACGATCCTTCAATAAACACATACCAGCCACTCTCTACACACCAGAGACTCTCCCCTAAGATCTGGGTATGAGAAGTCCAGGAAAACAAATTCCTACAGCAACAGCTCCCAGTGTGGAGATATTTACACATGATGAGTTCAATGGCTACCCTGTGGCAGTTGGTGGCATGACTGAGGACAGCGCCAAGGGCTGTGAGAACACAGGAAGGCCTCTGGGAAAGGTGATGCTCAATCCAAGTTTTGAAGTAGAAGTGGAAGTTGGGAAGAAGGAAAAAGAGGAGGAGGAAGGGGAGGTGGGTGGGGAGGGCATTGGAGCTGCAGCAGAAGTGGGAGGCAGAAGATGGTGCAGAGAGGTGGGCAGGAGGTGAACCAGCAAGGCCAGGCTCTGGGAGCTGAGGCAGGAGTGGAGCTCTATCCTGAAAGCCATGGTGAACCCATGAAGCAGGTGAGCCCAGAGCGAGACACTCCCACTTTTAGATGGTCCCACTGGTGGGAATGAATTGCAGGGAGCCAGACCCCAAACAGGTAGCTGGGTTCTGAGGAATCCCAGCAATTTGGGAAGGAAAGGTGATGGTGTGGACCAAGGTAGTCAGAATCGATCAAGAGATGCAGTTGCCCCAAATGGACACGTGAGGAAGGAGCACCGGATGGAAGGCTGACTGGATGGGGCCCAGCCTGGCTGTGTGCGCTGCCCCCCAACCTCCTATCTTTACACGACGGTGAAGAGGAAGCGTGTGCCTGGCACTGTGCTGGGTGGCCTCCAAATCTCGCCTACGCCTCTCGGTGTCTGTCTGGACCCATAGCAGCGCCCCATTGTACAGGTCAGGAATCCTAGGCTCCTTAAACCACTTGATTCCGCAGCGAACAGTGTCGCGTCTTCCTAACCCCAAGGACCTGTGAGCCGGCTTCCCTTGCCTCTCTGAGAGTCCCTGGCTAACCCCTTACCTCTCCGGTTAAACATGGCACCTCCCATCTCCAACTCACCTCGTTGCCAGAAAGGTGGTACATCCGGGCCTCCTGGAGCAGCGGGAAGACCTCTGGGCACTGCCTGATGAGAGGATCAGCTTCCACCGTCTCCACGAAGTACCACGGGTCCAGCAGCGGCAAGCGCACGTTCTCCAGCACGCAGGGGAGCAGGCAGAACCGCTCTGACTGTTTGTGCCGCACCCAGCTCATCACAGTCTCAAACACCTGAGCCTCCTCTGTCACAGAAAGGTCGTCACTCTTCAGGATGTGGTGCAGGGTGTCCACGGGAAGCTCCAGGAACTCCTCAGAGTTCAGAATCTGCACAAAGTTTTGAATGATGTAACTTTGAACCTGCTTCTTTAGACTGTCCAAGGAGTGTGTGTCTGCCAACCTCAGTATTCCAACACAGTTTTCTGGGTTCAAGGCTTCTGTGAGGAAGCTGGCACAGGCATCCACCATCCGCAGGAACTAAAGGAAAAGAAGGATGGCAAATCAGGCCAGAGAGTGACTACTCCACAGGGAGTTTTGTGTAGTAGCAAAAAATCAGAAACAACCTAAAGGTTCAATGATAGGGGACTAAACAAAAAAGTGATATATTCATATAGTCAACATCTCTGTAATCATTTTAAAAACATGTCATAGGAGGGTAAGATTTTTTTTTTTTTTTTCTTGTAGTGCTGGGGATGGAACCCAGGCCATGGCACATGCTAGGTAAGCACTATACCACAGAGCTGTGTCCCCAGCACAAGCCTCTAGGTTTAATCAGCAATTTACAGGAAATAGAAAGGAAATAAAAACATGTTAAATGACACCATAAAAACAATCAGCAAAACCCAAACCACAGGAAACTCCACAGAACAAGTGGTTTCATTTCTTCCACAAATCCAAGAGGAAAAAAGGGCGAAGAAAAGGGACAACTCAAAATAAGGGACATACGAGACATATCAGCCTACTCCAGAGTATGGGCCTGATCCGGACCCAAGCATGCACAATACTTTTATACTTTCGGCCTCCAAAAGTATGAGCTAAATAAACCCCTTTACTTTATAAAGTTAAAAAAAAAAGCGTGGACCTGATTTGAGTCCCTAATTCAAACAACAATGACAATAACAACAACAAATTTAAGTCAGAGAAATTTTTACAAGGACTAATATTTGGTGATAGGAAGAAATTATTAATTTTAGGTGTGATAATGGTCATGTGATTATTTTTTGAGAAGAATCCTTAGTTTTTAAAGACATTCATTGAAATATCAGTAAACTGAAATGAAAAGCACTTCACAAAATTGTATGTACACTATGAACCTAGTTTTATAAAGAAATATATAGAATATAAGCATAGAAAAAGCACGAAAATATACATGCCAAATATTAGCAGTTTGTTGCCTCTGTAATCAGGTACCCCAGGTCAAATTATGCTGTAGTAGCACCCAAACCTAAATCTCAGGGACCTATGACAGTGAGTGCTTATCTCTCATTTGCCCTGCACAGGTTCTTCCTTTTAGGCCCCAGGATGATGGCGAAGCTGTCACCCAGCACTGGCTGGAGGAAAGATGGCAGAACCACACGAAGCCTCTCAAAGCTTCGGAAGTGTATTCCAGGCCATTTCTATTCACACATAACTGGCCAGGGTAACGTGGCAAAATTTGTGTCCAAAGGAAAAATAATCCTGCCACAAAATTAAGTCCTACAGAGATGGATGGGGAATATACTATATAAATACTGTAACAGAAGATACAACACTCTAATAAAGCCATAAGAATATTTTTTTATTTATATATTTAACTTATTTATATATCCCCCTAAAATGAATTACTATCACTTTTATATATGGAAAATTAATTTGTAAAGTTTTAATTGGCTCCCATATCCCACTTTTACATTATCATCGTCTTCATGAGATATAAGCCCCTAATGCTTGGAAGACATTTTACAGATTACAAACTGCTGTCACAGCCATCATTTTATTTGAGATGCATTTTTCAGATGAGATCACAAATGCATCATCTGTTCATTCTTTTGGTTTTCTGGAGCTTAGCTCTGAAGAAATCCAATCTCCTACCTTCCCTCCTTATCCACGGCACCCCTTGTAGGGTCCAATTCTCAGGGTACATGAATGGGTTGATCAATGAGAGGAGAAGAGGGAGGCAGAGGGGAAGGAAGTGGTGGGGCAAGGTGGCAGCTCCTGGTGAGAGGATGAGAGGTGCAGTTTGCAGAGAGGAGGCTCTGGGGGGGAAGGGGGGACCCAGGCTGCACGGCCTGATAGTCAGGGTGGGGACAGGCCTGGTCTTAGCATGGACCATTGACTTGGGCTCAGCCTTCACTGCAGAGCGTCCTGAGGACCACATTCCCCTCTTTCTGGATCAATCCCAATTACAAAATCCGACCCGTCCCTGTCAGACCACACCTGCCAACTGTCCACTTAGAAAATATTGCCCAAGATTTGATGCAAAAAGTTAAGCTGTAAAGTTGTAAAAAGCTAAGCTTCTGGCTCAGGCGCCCTCACTTGAGCTGCTGTAGGAATACTTGAGACTGAGAATTCTAACATCTGCTTGATCGTTTGCAGATTTCAGTTCACAGAGTAAAAATGCACAACCGAGACTAAGCATCATTGAGCCCTCAGAGCCTGTCGCCAGGCCCTATCTGACCCACACAGGCTGGCTCAGGGAAGGATAATAGGGCAGATAACAGACAATTTGGCTTTCGAGTTTCTAAATAGATGTTCAGAACTTAGACTGGAAACAGGGTTTTGAAAGAAGCACCAACCAGAAACAAGAATCCAGGCCTTTGAGCTTCCAAAGGTAGAATCTTAGAGTCTAGAGATAAAGATTGTCCAAAACAGCAGACACAGGACAATGCACGGTCATATGAAAGTCAGCTTTTCCCACACAGAGGAGACAACAGTTTTTAGGCCAGGAAGGAGAGGAGAAAGCAAGTTTAGTCACAGAGTGAAAAGCAGCATCAGTTGCTGAGATGACACCCTGCCCTCCATCCAGTTGGCTGCGCAGTGGGGGAATGCTAACCGGCCTTATGGGTTGGGGATCTAGGAGCAGAGGAACAGGGGCCTGGCTTGCAGAACTGAGATCAGAAGAGCAGCAGGAGTCAAGATGCCGGAGAGGCTGTTGGTCCCAGATAGGCAGACTCGGCCAGGCAAAAGTCTCTCACATGTCACTGAGTGGGTGAAGAAGCAGTTGGGAGGACCAGCAGACCTGAAGAGGGCTTTCAAATGGGACAGAGAGCCGCGTGCAGTGGTGCACACTTGTAATCCCACAGGACGATCGCAAGTTCGAGACCAGAGGCAGTCTGCATAACTTAGCAAGACCCTGTCTCAAAAAGTAAAAAAATGGGCTGGGGGCACAGCTCAGTGGTCCAGCACTTGCAGAGCATGCAAGCGTGAGGCCCTGGGTACTGGGTTCAAACCCCAGTACCACAAAAAAAAAAAAAAAAAAAAGGAACAAAGAAGGTAAAGTGACTTCTGGGACTGACAACCAGAAGCTGAGGACATGGGGGACTTCAGCTGAGGCCACCAGGGAAGGCACCAAAACCCAGACAGAGACTAACGCACATAGCACAGATGCTGCAGCAGCACCTGCAAGTGACCTCGTGAGCTGGGCCAACTGCCACTTACCACCACACCTGGCATGGTGGGAAGGCACCCAGATCTCCAAAAGCGGTCCTGAGCCTGGCCTGAGTGAGCGGGCCGAGATGAGATGCCATCGGGCGGACTGCGACTTCCGCCACTCACCAGATGGGAAGCTCAGGATAAAGACTGAGTTCAATGATAGAAGAGTAATAGTCCCTGCACACTGAACTTTCACTAGCATATTAAGGCCTCCATCTCAAACACGACCAGACTGCCAAGTTTCAAATCAGCAAAAGGGTATTCGAAAAATGCTCCATGGTGAATTGCATTGTTGTTGTTAGGTGACATCGAGTCAGGCCTGACTCATAGTGACACTATGTATAGCAGAATGAAACACTCGCCAACATTATGGCATGTACACAATCTTTTATATGTTCAAGCCCACAGTGCAGCCACTGTGTCAATCCATCTAATTGAGGGTCTTCCTTTCTTTCGCTGACCTGCCGCTCTCCCAAAGATGATGTCCTTCTCCAGAGATTGGTCACATGTCCAAAATACGTAACACACAGTCTAGCCACCCTTTCTTCCATGGAACACTCTGGTTGCACTTTTTCTAAGACAGATCTGTTGGTTCTTCTGGCAGTCCATAGTATATTCTAAACATTGGTGACCCACATGGACACAACTTCCCAAAGTGTCAAGCCACACATGAGATCTTATGCTTGCCCTGGATCCTGGGAATGACCTGATCTGTCCTTGGACTCAATTTCTCATAAATCTCAAAAGCCAAGCAATGAGACAACCTCCTCCTTAACCCAGTAGATTCAAATTCAGAAGTATAATTTTAGACTTGGCCAAAGATGGTAACTTGGATAGGACCCTTGATATATTTGTGGATACGCTGATATCATGTATGTTGTTGTTGTTATTGTTGTTGTTGTTAGGTGCTATCAAGTCAGTCCGACTCATAGTGACACTGTGTACTACAGAATGAAACAACCCAACACTGTGCCACACCCAGCACTAGGTCAGTGCTTCTCTGCTAATTGTTTTGGAAGTGGGCTGCCAGGTCCTTCTCTCAAGCCTACAGCACTTGGTGTTCCCAGGCAGTCTCCCATCCAAGGACTAACCAGGCTGACCCTGCTTAGCTTCCGAGATCTAACAGGATCAGACACCACAGTGGCACAGCCGCTGGCAACATCATGTTGTAGGTTTAATTATTTTATGAAGCTAACATAATTATTGGGTCTAGAGTTTAGTTCAGCTGGTAGAGTGCTCCTCTACACTCTCCGAGGCCCTGGATTCAATCCCCAGTACCACAAAAATGGGAGAGGGTCCTGGTAGCCCACTCCCAAAACAATGCCGAAACAATCAGCCATTGAAAATCCTGTGAACAGCAGAGAAGTACTGACATCATGCCAGGAGAGTCACAATATTGGGGAATATTTCCTTCTATTGTACATAGGGTCACTATGAGGTGGACCTGACTCAACAGGTACCTAAGAACATAATTATTATAACTAGACTGAAGCAAATATTATTGCCTGGAAACAATAAATGCCATATTAAAATAAAACTTAGTTCTAAACATCTGTCACATCTTCTGTAATGCCCCTTACTTCTCAATATTCTTCTCTCACAGCCATCACAAAATGCTGACCACCCCAGGTCCTGCTTCCCTTACAATCTGGACACTGCTGCCTGAGGGACTGCATGGTGTGGTGACCAACATGTGGACCCTAGACTCAGAAAGCCCAGGGTTCCAATCACAGTCTGGTCAATTATCCTCCTTCTGACCTCGCTTTCCCCATCCAAAAATGGGGAAAGTAATCACCTCCCCCAGTTGTGCACACGGTCAGAAGTTTTCCACGTGAAGTGCTGGCTGTGGCCCCTGGCAATCAGGCTGCTACCAGGTACAGTCATTGGGCCTGGAGCAGGAATCTTATGTGGGTCTGGGCACCGCGCTCCCCAGCTGCATCTTGTGAAGGAGACCATGCACCATTTCACCGCCCCTCAGAGAACATCCAAGGAGTGTCCTCTGGTCAGCTGTGTGTGGGTGAGGGTGGGTATGCGTGGGTTTGGGTGTGCATGGGTGTCCCAGGTTCAGGATGTTTCCCCTGCTTCAGGGGACATGGGGCCCATTGTTCACGCACCTGGAAGAGGTTGGCAGCCTCGAGGACCCGCTGGACGTTGTGCTTGGTGATGAGAGCCTGGCTGGTGTACGTGTAGTCCAGCAGCGTGCGCATGGTCTCTGCGTCAACCCCTTTGATCGTGATCCTCTTCTCATGCTTTTCCTTTAGGTCATTGCAGAACATGGCCCTGGAGGAGAGACATAGGAATGTGAGTCCACCCAGTACCCAGCTTTAGACACGTCTGCCCTCCAGGAACAAGGAGCACCCTAGGTCAGGGCCTGGGCTGACCACTCTCTGTGTTTCTAGCGCCCACCGCACATCAGACTGTCAGCCAGTGCTTACTGCGATGAACTATCCCATGCTTCCAACACATACTGTGTTCCCAGGCCAGTCCTAAATCTGTTCTGTAGGCTCAAAGTGTCAGGGCCCCTCTGAGGGCATTGCAGGATTCCCAAACCTCAGCTGTTCTTTCTTCAGCGACGCTCAGCACCGCACCTGGCTCCTGATTCAGCTGTCAGTGCTCACCCCAGCTCTCCTCTGGCTGGAGCCTGGTGCCACATCCTAGCCTGGCCCGCCAGCACCTAGATCTCCTCCAGCAGTACAAGTGGCTCGTGCACCTGTCCCTCACCCCAGAGCCTGAACACTTGTCCATGGATTCCCAGTAGCAGCTAGGAGCCTTGAATGCCCCACTCCAGGACAGAACTCGCCAAGGCCACTACTCTGCCTCACCTCCACCCAGGCTTGCTCCCTCCCCGAGGCTGGACTTTGGATATTTAGCCTCTGTCTTATAAGCAGAGGAACAGAATAAAAGGATGCCAGTTTTAGCATCAGCAGACCAGGATTTGAACACCAGCCCCAGAACTCAAAAATTGGACCTGTTACTTAATCTCCATGAATTCATTTTTCTCATCTGCAGTAGGGATTTGAATAGCTATTTTAGAAGTTTGTTGTTAAGGATTTCCCACTCCATGTCAGACTCATATATGAATTTATCACTCTTCGTAAACTTTGGCATTTGACACGTCAGTTCTTCTCAGGGAAATGTGAACAATTTTATTCATTTTTAAAACTTACTTAAGACTTACCATGCTTCTGAAAAGATTTCTGAAATTCTGGAAGCTTAAAAGGTAGTAAAAGTACAGCAACACTGCATACATTAAAAGTAGAGGGGAAGAGCCAGGCACGGTAGCACAAGCCTGTAATCCCAGCAACTTGGGAGGCAGAGGCAGGAGGATCACAAGTTCGAGACCAGAGGCAGTCTACATAATTTAGTGAGACCCTGTCTCAAAAAGTAAAAAAATGGGCTGAGGGTGCAGCTCAGTGGTCCAGCACTTGCAAAAGCATGCAAGCACGAGGCCCTGTGTTCAACCCCCAGTACTGAAAAAAAAAAAAAAGTAGAGGGGAAGAAAGCATAAAATCATGAATGGGAACATGGAGATAGTCTGTGAATGAGACTAGAAATACTACAGTAGCTACCACCTTTCATTATAGGAACTTCAGCCAATGCACCAGAACAGCAATTTGGTGAGTTATACAATTCACCATATATATGGATAGGTCTGTAGGTCATATGCGTATATATGGTGAGTTTAAACATGGAGATTTAAATATTAGGCAGTGCTCTAGGCCTATGTATGTATAGATAGAGAGATCGATGAAATATATATACAAATCCAAATGTTTGGAAGAGTTATTGTTGTTCTCAGCATTAAAAACTACGTGGAATTTTTCTTGGGGATAAAGAACAGCCCCAGAACATTCCTAACCCTGTAAGGCTGGTCCGTAATAGGAATGGCTGAGACAATCCCTTCTGTCCCATTCTTACAGAAACCTGCTTGCTCTCACCCTTGCAGAGAGTCTGAGACCACAGAAATTGCACAAGCTGGACAGCACCGCTTATAAAAACAGCTCCCTGGAGGTTCCAGGGGTCAATTTCTTTCTGTTCACCATGCATTATAGAGCAGCATCTTTGCAGGACACTGAGAGAGGGCTGGAGGGGATTTAAATATTAGACAATGCTCTAGACTGCTCCTCTCCCATTCGGACACTGAAACTCTAATCCTAGTGGAACTGCATTTGGAGATCAGGCTTTCAGGGGTAACTAAGGTAAAACAAGGTCACAACAGTAAAGTCCTAATCTGAGAGCACTGACATCCTCATAAGATGAGAAAGAGAGATCAGAATCCTCTCCTTCTTTGCCTTATGAAGACACAGCAAGAAGGTGGCCAGGAAGAGAGCCCAGACCCCACCCATGCCTCACCAGCACTGTGATCTCAGGCATCTAACCTCCCACACAGTAAGAAAGTAAGTTTCTGTTGGTTAACCCACGCAGGGCAGTCTTCTGTTATGGCAACTCAACTGACTAAGACAGATTTGATGCTAAGAGGTGGGTGCTGCTGTAGCAAACAACTAAAAGTGTGAAAGCTGATTCAGGACTGGGTAATGGGTAGAGACTGTAGGAGTTTTGAGGTGAACATGAGAAAAAGCCTAGATTGCCAGGAACAGAATGTCAGAAGTCATATGGCAAAGTCTCAGATGGAAAAGATGCAATTCTTGCTTCCAAGGAGCACTCTGGCTGCACTTCTAGGACAGATCTGTTGGTTCTTTTGGCAGTCTATGGTATATTCAATAATTGTCTCCAGCACCATAGTTCAAAAGCATCAGTTTTTCTCGTCTCCCTTGTTCAATGTCCAGCTTTCACAACTACATGATGCAACTGAAAATACCAAGGTGCATCTTGGTCTTCAATGTGACATCTTTTTTTCCACAATTTAAAGAGGTCTTTTGTAACAGCTTTTCCAAATGCAACACATCTTTTGATTTCTTGTCTGCTGCTTCCACGGGTGTTGATTATAAAACCAAGTAAAGCAAAATCACGGACAACCTCAGTCTTTTCTCTGTTTATCATGAAGATGCTTACTGACCCAACTGTAAGGATTTTTGTTTTGTTGATATTGAGGCACAATCCATATTGAAGGCTGTGTTCTTTGATTTTCATCAGTAAATGTTTCAAATCCTCTTCACTTTCAGCAAGCAAAATTGTGTCATCTGCATAACACAGGTTGTTAATGAGTCTTCCTCCAATCCTGATGCCACGTTCTTCATAAAGTCCAGCTTCTCGGATTATTTGCTCAGCATAGAGATTGAAAAGGTACAGTGAAAGGATACAGCCCTGACACACACCTTTCCTGACTTTAAACCAGGCAGCGTTTCCTTGTCCATGCAATAAAATGTGCTCTTTCAATTCTCAATGTTGATCTGTTCCCATCGAGGGATGTACAGCACGGTGCTCTCTGACAAGGCTGTGCGGTGGCAGCGAGTCTCAGCTCCCGGTCAGCCGCACAATCACAAGAGTAAATAACCCCATCATATGTCCAGGGGCTTCTTTATGCAGGGCCCAAGGAGTTTGGAAGAGGGTGGCAAAAAAGCAATTTGGAACAATAACCTAGGTCTTGGTTGTAGAGGACGCTGGATCAGGAAGTTAAATTTTTATTCAGTGAAGTAGGGGAGCCGTTGCGGGGGGATGAGCAGAGGCGGACTTCAAAAAGAACATCTTTAATAGGTGTGTTCTCACTTCAGTGTGCTGCTGACGGATGCCACGGGAGTCTAAAACTGACTGCACTCAGAACTGGGAGACTGTGGCAATGACAGCCTTTTACTGGAATACGTACCACGTGGTGCCATGGCCATATGCTGGGGAACTTCTCCAGCTAGGTATCAGGGGGCTTTCTAAACCACAGATGTGTGAAGGGGAACACACACCCCTCACCCAAACAGTGACTCTCTCCAGCCAGGTCAAGGCCACGGGAAGATGCTGAGGGCACTGCTGGTGACCGGAATGAAATTCCTCAGGGTAGGACCTCTAGTCCAACCCTCAGGCCTGCTGCCTGTTCCCCTCTGGAAATCACTCACTGTCTTCTCTCCCCACTTTCCTAATCTGCAAAGAAAGTCAACTGCTTGTGGCTTCCCAGGAACACCCCAAAAGTCAAAAGTGGGGGAGGGAGGGAGAGAAAGAGAATCACTTGGCTGCCTGACTTTTTGAAACTTCTATCTTAGCCAAGGAGCTCTTCTGCCTCTGCTTCCCCCCACACCCCCTCCTCCGCCCTTGTCCCTTTAATCTGGGTAATCCTCCTCCTCTTCCCTTCTCCTGCCTCTTCTCTCTTCCCTCAGCTGGCGCCTTTCTCCTCACAGACTGTGGCAGCATGGAAGGAACAAACATGGAGTCCAGAGCTGCAAAGTCAATGAATCCCAGCCCCGGGAGCGGACAAGCAAGGATGTCACAGGGGCAGGCGACGATTTCCAAGTCACTTTCTTCAGCCATAAATCCTCTTGGCCTGGAGCACAGAGCTGCTGCAGAGCCACGATCATGTGTCCTTAAAAATGATGTCAGGCAGGGCTCCTCCCGCTGCCTTGCGGCCACCACCCTGCTCAGCCTCCCTTCCTGGAGGAGCTGGGCAAGCTCACTGAGCTTCCCTTTGTGGGGGTCACGAAGGCCAGGTTCCCCAACAGAGATATTAATAATGAGAGTCATGTATGTAATGGCACATTTTCTAGTTACCACTAGAAACTACCATCTAGAAACAGATGAAAATCCATTTTAATAATGTATTCTACTTAACCCAATATGTGCCTAAAATATGTTATCATTTCAACAAATGAGAAATATTTTAAACTACTAATGAGATAATTTGGGGCTGGGATTCAGCTCAGTTGGTAGAGCGCTGCACTGCAGTCTCTGAGGTCCCGAGTTCAATTACCAGCACCACAAAAATGGGAGAAGGACCTGGCAACCCACTCCCAAGGCAATCCTGAAACAGTCAGCCATTGAAAACCTTATGAGGGTCGCCAAGAGTCAGATACCGACTTGAGGGCACCTAACAACAACAAACTTTCAAACTTTTCAAACTTTCTGCAAAATCCCTCATGTAGATCTGACCCCATCCCTGGGCACCAAGTGAATGTCACCCATATGGATGTCATATAGGTCATTGAGCAGGAGTGGGTAGGCAGGAATCCCACAGTCGAAGGAAGTTTCACATAACTGAGGTGACATGTCTCTGGAGACACATCAACATCAAATTTGGGGATGCTATCTCACAAAAAAATACAAATATTATGTCATCTCAAATGTGATTTTCAGATATGTGAAAGGTGAATTTCCTTCAATCCATATACAGATGCTTCTTGATTTCCAGTGGATTTATGTCCTAATAAACCCATCATTGTACTTTCAATTTATGTTGAAAGTATCGTAAGCCTTAAACCCATCTAAGACACCTAGCATCATAGCTCAGGGGGCTTGTACCCGGTAGAGTGTGGGGCATTGGTGTGATTATGTGGCTGACCAGGAGCTGTGGCTCACTGCCACTGCCCAGCATCATAAGAGTATCATATGGCTTATTGCTTCCCTAGGAAAAGGTCAAAAGTCAAGTGCAGCTTCTACTGAATGTGTATTACTTTCACACCATTGTAAAATTTTAAAAAAACATAAGTTGGACTATGATTATGTCAGGAATCATCTGTGATCTTCCACATTTAGATAAAAACTGGAAAATCCTAATGGAAAGATGTTCTCATAGTAAATGATACGTAAATGGTCTAAACCAATGCCTTGCACAGTGAGAGACCCTCAAATGAAGTCCATGATTCAATGTGCCATGTGATTGGCCTCGCTGGGGTCACTTGGACTCTTAACTGGGCTGTCACTGCTAGATACAGCTTCTGAATTCTCTCTTGGAGTCACTCTCAGTGGATAACCCCCTGCCTCCGCTCAGCCCACACCTGCCCAGAAGCAGACCCTCCTGAGCTAGTGATGGATTAAGGGAATAGGGAGCAGGACAGGGAAGGGTCAAAGCCACATGAGGACAATGTCATGCAGAAAGTCCCTTCAGCCAGATCCTGTAGGGACTCTGAAGAACAGAGTTGTCCCACCAAGACCAAAGACACTGAGCTCTGACATAGGCACTGCTGACAGCTTTCAGATCCAGGTCACCCCCGAAGCAGGTGAATTCTCAGGCCCAGGTGGCTGGCCAGGAGCAAAGGGGAAGGTGGGGAAGAAGAGCTGCCCACTGGTGACAGAAGGCAGAGGAGGGCTGCAGTCTAGACGAGGCTCTGAGGCTCACTTGCTGTGTGACTCAGCACCCGTGAGGAAACCTCAGTGTGCTCGTCTGTTAAAAGGTATAATAACGGTCTCTACCTTCAGGCACTGGTTGAAGAATAAGTGAGAAAATGTACGTCCAGCACAGTACCTGCCACCCAGTAAGCACTCAATCAAGCAAGATCAGGGGAGTCTCGGCAGCCCAGAGGGAGACACCTGCAAGTGGGTAGACTGACCACCACTTCAGCTTGCAACCTTCACCTTGCCAGTTTATGACCTGGTCAGTGTCAGGTACCTGGTGCAGAGGGGCTGCGTTGTGGTCCACCCCCCATCTAGAGGAGAGCAGGGGCAGGGCTCCGTGTAAACTGCCCTGAAGTCATTAACTCAACAACTGCTCATGGGAGAAACAAAAAGCAGGTGCCGTAACAACAGTGCCTTTCCTCCAGGGCTCTTGGCCATGGTTGGCTCCCATAGTCCCACCATTTCTCTGCTCTGCTCTAAGATGTTTTCACTGACTTTTTGTCACTTAAATACACTTCCCTAGGCCATGGCCACCATGTTGAACAAAAATTAGGTGAAGTTAAGGAGAAACCTACGTATTTCTGGTAGACTAAGCTCCCAGGCCTCCTGCTGCCGCCCTGGGAGGTCCATGGAGACACATACATGGGCAGACTGGGGTCCCTGCAGGTGGTCAGCAACAGAATGGAGACCAGAATCTAGGCGTTAGGCTCTTAGGCTGGAGCTTAACAGTGCATGAAAACCAAAACATCAGCAGGAGTTCAAGGTCAAACTTGGGGGGCTCAACTCAGTGTCAGCACCCAGGGTATCAACCAAGTTTTGCTTTCAGATGACATAGCTGGGTTCATTGCTAACAATTTACCCCCATGGCATACACGTGAAACTCTGTGTAATAAAAAATACTTTCTAGAAAAACACAAGTTCTCATGAGATTCTTGTAAAAGTGAGGCAGCTTTGAGGATCCTCATTGTATAGCAAAAACAGTCTCACAGCAGTGAGCTTGTTTTCTAGTGCAGGGAGTCCATGCCAGCCCCCACACAAAGCCTGGGCCGGTGAGCGCATCCCCCACTGGCCCAAGTCTCCTGGGACGCAGTCTGGCCCTGGCCACTCCAGCCTCCACTGGGCTTACTCCTCACATCAGGTCTCTGTTCGGACATCATGCCTCAGAGAGGCTCCCCCAAGGCTGTCCCAATCTAAAGTGATCACTTCCTAACACCTCCTCTTCCTCAGTATTTCTTTATGGCCATATTACAACCTGAAATTGCACCACATAGCTATTTGTTAACTGTAGGGCACTGCCTAGAGAGGCAGTTCGTCCCAGGGCCTATCTAGGCCCCTTGGAGGTCTGAGGCTTGTTCCCCAGGCAATCATCTTTGCCTGACATCCGGGAACTCCAGGTTGTCAAGCTCCCAAAGATGGCGCTCGCCTCAGACCCCTTGACACCAATTGGCTGTTTCCAAACCACCTAACGGCTCCTGATTGAACCTTTCAGGAACCATTCCTGATTGGCTACTTTTACAAAACCAAATTTGCATATACCCCCTGATTTGCTGAGACCAGTATGGGGTGACTGCCTCTGATTGGTCCCCAGCTAGCCCCTGGAGAGTATATAAGGGCAGTACTTGGAGTAGTCTGGGTCCATTCCATTCACCGGGACAGACAAAACAATAAAGAGCTGTTGGAGCAAAGCACTTGGAGAAGGCGTCTTCACTGGGAAAAAAGAAGCAAGGAGCCGCCATGGGTATAAGCCTTTGAGCCTGCCTTTCTCAAGGCTTCTCAGAGCAACTGTGGGCATAAGTCTCCTTTCCGGGCAGCGTAGCTCTTGGGTGCTCAGCTCCTCCTCACCAGACAGCAGGTCTTTGGCAGCTGGTTCCCACTCGCAGCCAGATTGATTCCAGCACCAGGGCAACACCCCACAGTTAACTACTTTAACCACTGTCCCCCAATGAGAAGGTGAGCTGAGGGAGGGCACAGGTTGTGTCCTGGTCATCGCTATACCCCCGGGGGCTAGAACAGCACCCAGAGCCAGCAGGGACTCGGTCCTTGGAGAAAATGAGTGAATGAACCAATGAAACCGTTTGTCCCCTCTAGCCCCTTTGCATTTGCTGCCACTCCAAGAATCCTCAAACACCCTCATGGATGAGGACGGGCAGTCCTGCCATATGGCCTCCACCCCCACCAGGGAGCTCTTGTTATGCCCAAGCCCAAGGCCTGGAATTTGAAAGGGACACCCCCACTCCACACTTTGACTTGCTACCTCAGTGTGTTCCACAGCCCCCTGTAGTTCCTGCACACCGCCAAGTCAGACCTTTTCACCCAGACCACCTGGCCCCTGGCTCAGCCCTCCCCAGGCCTCCATGCCTCTGAGCTCCCTGACTCCTACACCATGATGCCAATGCAGCCCTGGAAACAAATGCTCACCTGCTCCTCCCCACTATTGAGACTGGCTCTGCCCTGCTCTGCTCTGCCTCTGATCCCTTTGCCACCTCCATTATACCAAAAATTAACACCTCTGACTCACAGAAATATTTCATGTTGGAGGGGCTTTAACACTAGTCATGAACAGAGGAAAATTCTATTCAAGAATACAAGTGTCGCTGGGTGTGGGGGCGCGCACCTGTCATCCCAGCACTTGGAAGGCTGAGGCAAGGGGATCATGAATTTAAGGCCAGCCAGGGCTACCTAGCAACACCCTGTCTAAAACAAATAAAAATAATAAAAATAAGGAAAGAATACAAGTGTCCCCATGTATACAGCAAGATTGAAAAAAAATTTTTTTTTTCGAGACAGGCTGTTCTCAGACTCATGCTGACCCTCCTGCCTCAGTTTCCCAAGTGTTATAATTACAGATGTGCACCATCACACCCAGCTTTGAAAAAATATTTTTCTTTCCAGTGCTGGGTGTCTGAACTCAGGGCCTCATGCATACTTTGCAAGAGCTCTACCACTGAACTGCACCCATAGCTTGTTTTGTTTTTTGTGGTTTGTTTTAGTCAGGGTCTCGCTAAGTTGCATAGGCTGCCTCTGGTCTCAAACTCGCCATCTTCCTGCCTCTGCCTCCTGAGTCACTGGGATTACAGGTGTGCCCTACCATACCTGGCAAATTGTTTTGTTGTTTTGGATTTTTTTTTTTTTTTTTTGAGTGCCTGGGATTGAACCCAGGGCCTCAAGCATGCTAGGGAAGCACTCTACCACCGAGCCACATCCCCAGCCCACTGAAAAGCTTTTTAACCAGTCATCATATGCTGTACAATGAGCACTATTGTTAAGAACGTATTACTGGCTCCAAATTCAGTGTAGGCAATCAAAGGGTTTTCCACTGCAAAGAAAGCAGGGAGTTAGCAAATGCAAGGGTGACCTAGCATGGCATGATGTCTCTCTTTGTGGTCCCCAACAACTCTTAGCTCAAGGTATTGAAACCTTCCGCCTTCCATTTCCCAAGTCAACCCTAATCAAAGAAAACACATAAACATTCAGCCCAGCCCAGTTTCTGAGCACAAGCTGCTCCTTCAGTCCTATTATACAGACTCTGTCCCAGTACTGGATTCCCGCTGGTATCCCCAGCCTCCGTGACTGCAGCCTCAGGAGGTAGGTCACAAAGTGCTCCCTGGCCCAGCTGCATCTGAATCCTCTGGATGCCTATTAAGAATGCAGAAACCTAAGCCCCACCCACCCAGACCATCTGAATTTAAATCTCTGGCTGGGGAGATGCATCTTATTAGGCCCTCCTCTGGCCTCCACCCATAATTCTCTTGCAAACAAAAGTTTGAGAACCACCACTCTAAGCCAGGCATGGTGGCTCATGCCTATAATCCCAGCAATTGGGAGGCTGAGGCAGGAGGATACTGAGTTTGAGACAAGCCTGGGCTATACATCATAACTCTGTCTCAAAAACAAAAACAAAAATAATCACTGCCCTAGAGAGAGATCACCTCCATTCTCTTGGCTAATACCTGAGAAGGGGATTGAATAAAGACCAAGGTCAAGGAAACAATTGACTGGGGAGCTGGTGCTCCCCACATCCCCTAGAAGTCCTCCCTTGCTGTAGCTTTTCCCTTTAATCATCTGAGATCCAGCCCTCCCAAAATCCCAAGAGGCCTGCAGCCATTTCCCAAAGGGAAGACGGGCAAGTAGCCCCCTTTTCTGCCCAGTCTGGAGGTCACAGATGAAAGCAGGCCTACTCCTGGCCTCTTGGGTCTTTCTCTCACTCAGATGTACAGAAAGGGCACCACAGCTCAGGGTGTATTCAGGCAGCATGGTTCACTGAAGCTTGTTGTTGTTGTTGTTAGGTGCCGTGGAGTCGGTATCCAACTCATAGTGACCCTCTGTACAACAGGGGAAACACTATTGTTAGTGTTTCTCTGCTGTTCATAGGGTTTTCAATGGCAGATTGATTTTTGGGAGGGGGTTGCCAGGTCCTTCTCCCAAGCCTACAGCTTCTGGTGTTCCCAGGCGGTCTCCCATCCAGGTACTAACCAGGCCCAACCCTGTTTAGCTTCTGAGATCTGATGGGATCGGATGCCACAGGGCTACCGCTGCAGGCTCACTGAAGCTAGGCATTCTGAAAAAGGACTTGACGCCAAACCTATCAATAATAAATGGTAAACAATTTTATTCTTGTCTGCTGTGCACATGCAAAGCATCCCCACTTGGAGGTGTGCGTTCTCCATTGGCTGAGCTGGGCTTCTCCCCCAGGGGTCCATGTGTTGGAAGCTTCTTCCTCAGTATGGCTAGGTTGAGGTGGTAGGATCTTTAAGAGGTAGAGCCTACTGCAAGAAGGTTGGGCTGTTGGGAACACTGCCTTCAAAAGGAATTGATGTGGTTCTTCTGGGACCCTGGTTAGTCCTTGTAAGAGAGATATTGTAGAAGAGCAAGACCAGTCCCTCCCTGGCTGCTCTCTGGCTTCCTGTCTTACCATGGGATATCTCCCTCTTGCATGTACTACCACCATGATACTATCCACCCGGTGACACAGTCAGGAGTGCCCTCACCAGCCAAGCTAAGGCTAGCATCATCTTCTTGAACCTCCAGAACTGAGAACTGAATGAACTTCTTTTCTTTATAACAGTTCCCACCCTCAGGCATTTTGTTATAGTAATGGAAAATGGACTAGTATACCTTCAGCGAAGCATTTGGAAATTCGTGGCCATCATTTTTTTGCCCCTTACAGACACATGATTAACTGCTGTCTACATTTCTCTCTGGAACCTGGGGTCAGCTCCCTCAACTCCTAACCATTGGCTAAGTCTTTGTACCAAACTGATAGATGAGCTAGATACTCAAATCTCCCCTCACTAATGCTAAGCATCATCAAGTCTTAAAAGAACTGCTGTCTGGCAAGCTCCTTGTCCAAGTTCACCTCTCCCTGAGCACACTGCACATGGCTTTGAGGACTCAGAATCAGACCACATTACTATGGAACTTGAGTCCTCCAAGCCCTACTAGACCATTGCTGAGGTACCAGCATGCCATGCAACTCAGTCCATCCAAATTTATGACAGAAAGAAGGAACTGCTCTGTCTTGCAGGCTCTGGCTGAGCAGCACATTAATCCCCACAAATGCCTCCGGCCAGGCTGCAGCAATGAGCTGATCACAAAGCTTCAATGGACAGTTCCTGTCCTTTTCAGGAGTACCCAGACTTTCCACTGGGAACTAACCTTCCTCCTGTATCTCTCTGGGATATTTAGATGGAGCTAGCCCTGTCTCTTAGACCAAGGGCGAACATACTCCAAGACTCTTGTTACATCTCCCAAGCCACAGTGACTGGCTAGGGACAGGCAAAGAACAAAGCTGGCCCAGAAGAGGCAATCCCAGACTTTCTTTAGAATCACTGGGAAAGAGAAGCTCTCTGCCCACTGGAATTTCGGAGATGGTAGGAAGGAAAGTTTGGAGACACTGGTGACCTTCTTGTCTCCATATGTGAAGACTCCCTGAGAAAAAGAACTGAGGGGGTGGGAGGAGACTGTGTTTCTAACACAAAGATCCAACTATGCCTAAAGCAACTGCTGTTGTTGTCAGATGCCATGGAGTCGGGTCCAACTCATAGCGACCTTCATAGTGTTTTCAATCCTATACATTTAAACATGAGTTAATAAATTCCTTTTTTTCTTTTTTCTTTTTCTTTTTCTTTTTTTTTTTTTTTTTTTTTTTTTTTTTTTTTTTTTTTTTTTTTTTTTTTTTTTTTTTTTTTTTTTTTTTTTTTTTTGGTACTGGGGAATTGAAGCCAAGGCCTCATACATGCCGGGCAAGTGCTCTACCACTGAGCCACACCCTCTCCCCTCCTTTCCACTCTTCTATCTTGAGACAGGGTCTCACTAAGCTACACACGCTGGCGCTGGTCTCAGACTTACGATCCTCCTGCCTCTGCCTCCGGAGTCACTGGAGTTACAGGCATGCGCCACCACGCCTGGAATTCCATCTTTAGGTTTCCTTATGCTTGAACCAGTTTGAGCTGCGAATCTGTCACTTGCAGTGCAGAGTCCCACCTGATACAAGTGATAAGACAAACCCCAAACAGTGAATGGGTGTGAATGCAAAAGCAGACTATGTTAAAGGTGCCCAGGAAAAGGGAATATTAACTGCTGTCAACCTTATCATCCGAGTCCCTTCACAGCTCCGGCTGTGCACCTCCTTCCCCCTTGCACGCAGCTGCACCCGATGGCCGGCAGTTTCCACCATGTGCCTTGTGCCCATCACTGTGCTCGGGCTCTGACGAGCCTCTCTGCATCAGCTCCATCAGGTCTGGTTCTAAGGCGCCTTCTCTAAAGGATCTGTGAGTCTCGGAGGGAAAGGGGTCAGATTTTGTCTCTCTCTCAGTTCTCATTTAATGGCCCACGGTAGACACTTCAGTAGATGTGGGGTGGATGGATGGACGGGAAAGAACCCCCCCACACGGCCTAACCCTATACTTCAAGTAGGCCATGCAGATTTGCATACACGACCCCACACCCCACACCCACATCTCTCCCCTAACTGCTGTGAGAAGAAGCAAATGAGCTCCTGCGCACCCTGCACAGGCCCGAGCACAGGGAGAGCCGAGTTACCTAGCAGTTCTCTGAGTCAGAACTCCAGGCCTTCTGGCCTGAGGTTTCTGTCTTGCAGACCACAGTGGTTTTTTGCTCTAGTTCGCTTGTGACTTTGTACATCTCCCACCTCCTTGCTGGAGAGGCACCTCCTCCCCTTAACCGAGCACCACTTCCCTCCAAGCCCCTGACCCGAGCTCCGCTTCCATTTTCACTTCCTCCCCAGGTCAGGAGCAGGGTCAGCATTGGTGCTGACTGTCCACTGCCACATCCCGACCAGGCTCTTGCCCCAAAGGTTCCACATCGCCATCTCATCTGAATATTTTCCATCCCAACGCCCCAGGATCCCAGGCTGGCTTCTCCATGACCACCGAGTCATTACTCAGAAATCAGGGATCAGACTCTGCTTAGAAACTTGCCTGAGGAGTCCCTGCTTCTAACCACTTGTTTTGTTGTTAGGTGCCATCAAGTCGGATCTGACTCATAGCAACCCTGTGTACAACAGAACGAAACACTACCTGACACTGTGCCACTCACACCATCTTTTTATGTTTGAGCTCATTGTTGCAGCCACTATGTTTCTTCTCATTTTGAGTCAAGCCACACCATCAGAACAAGGTCCCAGGGGCTTTACTCCATTCCTGTCTTTAAGGTCAACTCTACTTTGAGGAGACAACTCCTCCCCATTTGTCTCTTGAATGCCTTCCAGCCTAGGGGGCTCATTTTCCAGCACTACATTTGAGAGTGCTTCTCTGTGGGTCATAGGGTTTTCACTGGCTAATTGTTTTGAGAGTGGGTTGCTGGGTCCTTCTCCCTAGTCTGTCTTAGTCTAGAAGCTCAGCGAAAACCTATCCACCATGAGTGGCCCTGCTGCTGTCTGAAATACCAGTGGCATAGCTTTAGTGTCACAGCAACACACAAGCCCCCAGAGCACGACAAGCTGACGACACATGGGGTCCAACCACTTAGAAATTGGCAAACTGGCAGCACTCCCAATCTCCCCCCCCAAGGTATTCAAAGGTTGAGGCTCCCCCCGTGGTAGATCTTACCCATCCTGTGATAGGGCAACGGGGATCAGCTGTGTGGTCCGCAGCTCCCTCTGCCAGCTGTGCAGTGCAGTCTGGACTGCAGGCATGCTCGCTGACCTTTCAGGAGACAGATGTCACAGGACAGGAAGGCAGGCATGACAGAAGTGAGGCAGAGGAGCCAGAGCTACTGCGGGCAGGGCTGGAGCTTGAATTAAGCCACAGTGCAGTCCCCACAACGCTTGCCAGGCCTTGCACCCTAACATGGACCGCTGCAGTCCCCTATTTCTAACTGTTCCTCCCAGACAGAGAAATCTTTAAAACTCAAAGGAAGCCCCTGAAAGCCAGCGCTGCTCTGGATAGAGACGTGGAGAAGAGAGGGGAGGAGACTCCAGTAGGAGCTGCAGTGTGTATCGCCCTCCCTCAGAGCTTGACTTCCTTTGGAATTACGTATTTTGTTTCTAGGTTCTTCTCTAAAATGGAACAGTGGGCTGGTGAAGGCTTATAAGGCCGCACTGCCTTCCCTTTCTCTTCCAGGCTGGGCCCTCAGAGAAGTGTGGCACTGGGTTAGCTGTCTACTGTCTGCCCAGCCTCAAGTTCCCCAGTGCTGTTTCTTTCCATTTGTAAGTCCTGAAGGTTGACCCCAGAGTCTTGTGCCTGCCAGGCAAGTGCTCCCCCACCGAGCCACACCCCCAGCCCATTTTTAGTTTTCAGTTCTCACTTCCCTGTGCTGGTTGCCTCTGGCCTCAAACCTGTGATCTGCTTTCCTCAGTCTCCTGAGTCTCTGGGATTGGAGGCGTGGACCTCCACCCCCCCCCCCCCCCCCCCCCCCCCCCCCCCCCCCCCCCCGCCCCTCTCCTATTAGGCAGGACTGACTTTCCCTCAGGCTGTCTGTGGTGTGACTGCCTGAGGACCTTCAGAGAGGCTTCTGAATGTCTCTTGAGACAGTCTCCCTATCCTCGGGGCCCCCACCTTCACTCTGGCCCCCACCTACTCTCACTGCACCTTCTTTTTCATTTTATGTATTATTTATTTATTTTGAGACAAGGTCTCACTGTGTAGCCCAGGCTGGCCTCCAACTCACCATCCTCCTGCCTCTGCCTTCCTGTGCGGAGATGACATGACTGGCCACAACACTCAGCTGCACTGCAACTTTTTGCAGCCATCTGAGGGATTTCTTAGACCAACAGCCCTGACTGCCCACAGCCTAAACAGGTATTATAACAGAGATCTGAGATCATGTCACTTTTCTGCTTGAATACTCTTTCATGGCTTCCCATTGCCTATAAAAGGCACATCACTCCGCCCACCCCAATAGAACTTCCCCGGTCTGGCCCCACCCCTTCAGTCTGATTGGTCCACGAATCTCCTTTACTTCTTTCCTCCTCTTTTCTCTGTGGTCCCTCAGCGTACACTGCACATCGCCTCCCCAGATGTTTCCCTCAGGCTTTGCTATGCTCCCTTCCTTTCCCTTCTCCCATTCACTCAGCCCATTCTGGCCAATGCCTCTTCATCCTTCAAAATGCTGCTCAGATATCACTTCTTCCAGGAAGCCTTCCCTGGCTCCTTTTTCTCCAGCTTAATGTAATGCCCATGGGAGAAGGACATGGCAATCCACTCTGGAGGCAATCCCAAAACAATCAGCCATTGAAAACCCTATAAGGGTCGCTATGAGTGGCACATGACTAGATGGCACCTAACAACGACCACAACGTAACGCTCTCCCCTCAGCTCCCACAGCCCTGTGCAGAGCTCCGCTATGGCGCATATCGCCCTGGGCTGTACATTGATTGACTTGTCTCTCTCCTGTCACTAGATTGTCTTCCAGCTCAGGCAGGAACCATCACTCAGTCATCGTTGTCTACTCTGTGCCAAGCCCAGAGTGGGCACTTAATAAGCTTGTGTCCTTTGAATGAATATATGAATGGATAGGTAGATAGGTGACATTTCCCTAAACCTACTCAACACTACAGTACCCAAATCTTCCTATCTCGTGTCGCCTCCCCTCCAGGTATTTGTACCCAGAGAAAGGTAACATGATCTCCTGTTCCCCCACTTGAATGTGTGCCAGTCACTGCGGGGACCCTGAAGATAAGCGGGAGGAACGAACACTTTTACAGCAGGTCCTAAGAATTCTCCCCGCAACACCTCTTGCAAGGGAGACAGACACCTCTTGCCAACACGACCTGCCTTGCTGCGTGTGACAGGTGTTACTGGCCGCCTGACAATTTCCTGACTTGCTGTTTTACTCTGCATGGGTGTGGGGGCAGGTCCACTGACCTCTCTTTCCAGGAATTATTCAGAGGACCTTTCTCCTCCTCTAACTCCTCCCAAGCCAAAATGCCCTTGATCTTCAGCCCTCCAAGCCTGACTTTAGCCCTCATGACACAGGAGCTTTTGTACCCAGTAAGCTCTCTCTTGACCCCTGGACCCAAAGCATTGCACGCAAATCTGAGAGTGTATGTTACTTTTTATAGATCCATGATACAACTCCTTCGTCTGAGTCTGACTGTGTTTTAAAGTCATAGCATACCAGCATTCCTGTAATTATTGTGGCCTTAAAGCCTTCCACAAACATTCCATGCAATAAAAGAATGCCTACCTTTACTGTTGTTCAGTTCGCCTACATAATATTCTTTCACAGCAGGAGAGACATCTTTATACAAAGATGACTTATACTAAAAAGAAAAAGGAAGTATTATAAAATAAGAACATAGGATTAAGTGGTTAAAATAGGAGGAGATTATATTATTGAAACCAAGGGTAAAGAAGTCTAATGCACTAAGTGTCTTGATTTGTTGCTGCTACTGTTGTTAGGTGCCATGGATTTGGGTCCAACTCATAGCGACCCTATGTACAATAGGATAAAACTGCCCAACACTGTGCCATGTCCGGCACTATGTCAGTGCTTCTTTGCTATTCATAGGGTTTTCAATGGCTGACTGTTTCAGGAATGGGCTGCCAGGTCCTTCTCCTAAGCCTGCAGCACCTTGTATTCCCAGGTGGTCTCCCATCTAACTACTAACCAGATCCAACCCTGCTTAGCTTCCAAGATCTGATGAGATCAGACTCCAGGGTGGTGTGGCTATAGATGAGCTCCCTGAGAGCCAAAGCAAATACAGAAGTACAGAAAGTCGGCTAGTAAGAGAAAGTAAACCAGGACTTATTATCCCTCCTCAATGGATGTTTATTTTTCTTTTCATTCAGTGTCTCCTCTTTCTGGGACATTCTCTTCTCCCACCTAAGCTCCACTCAATTCCCCTGGGGGTGCTCACATTTTAACAGATATCTCTCTGCCCCTCCTTGCCAGCTCTTCTACCAAACCCCTAATCTAAGTTGCGCCCCACCTCCCTGACACAATGATTGGTCTAGAATTAGGTAACTGAATGGACATGGGCCAATCAGCATCTTTCCCAGGGGCCTTTTCATAGTAAAGGTAGAAAAAGCCCCTCAGTCTTCCTCTGGAACCAAAGCTGGGAGAGTCTCAGAGCTGCCAACAGGCAAACTTCCAACCATGTGGCAGAAGTCCACCGGCAAAGTGCTCCATGAGAGAGAGGGAAGCGAGGTGGAGGAGAGCGTGCTGCCTGCACTGAAGGCCTTCAGCTCCGCTGCATCCTGGCCCTTCCCACAGCTCAGGAGTGGCCAAATACCTTCCTCTTTGCCCTGATTTCATCTGAGCTTCTATCCCTTGCAAACGGGAAAAAAACAGAAAAGCTAACTAATACCGGAACAGTGTACAATGTGATGATCAGTGAGCCCCGTGGCAGCTTTATCAAAAGCACAGACGGTCTGCTTGTGGTCAGCTCTCCTCAGGGACTGCTTGGCGTTTACCACCCCGGCACCCAGTGCCGTAAAAGCATCGTCATAGAGGAACCATCACACATCCATGGGCTTGCTGCGGGGAGAAGCCCACCACTAGAGATAGGAGCGATCAAAGCTTTTCTCTGTTGCATTTTAATTGGGAGGCTGCGTGGAGGGTTGTTCAAAATGGGAGAGGAATAGACTTTCTGTTCTTGATTGAAAGAGGATCCATGTGCCTTAGACACCAGGCATGGAGGTGACAGAGAGGATGTTTGATTAAAAAATCAGAGAACCTGACTGTACTTCCGCCCTGGGTGTAACCTCTCCTCCTCCACCTCCTGAGGTTAAAAGGGACAGTAAGGGGCTCTGCCTAGGTATAGCTCATCTGTGCACGGAGGGTCACAGGAGCGGCCCATTGCCTCCACAACATCCAGAAGCCGTTGGGACCTTTACTTGCTCCTTCTGATTTTTCCCATGATGACCACCCCTGAGTGGGCCTTTCTTAATTAGTGGCCTAAACTGCAGGAGGAAGGTCAAGATTTTACCTACTTCAAACACTTACAGGGTGGGTGCTGGATGCTAACCGCAGCAGTGGTGCCAAGGACAGAGGATGAATAAGGCGATCGCTGCTTTCACAAAGCTCACACTTCCACCCTGGCTCTAGTCCGCCTGTGCTGGGTGCTCCCTTCTGGGCCCACACTCCCAGCAAGGGGACAAGGGCCGCCCACAGTCTGGGAGGAGGAAGAGAAAGAGTGCCAGTTGTTGTCCTTTGGCTTCTAAGATCTTGGGGCCCAGAGTGCTAGGGCCTATATGACAGGAGTCAGAGTCCCTCACATCTGCATGGCTCTCAAGACACCTCACCATCCACTCTGCCTCTAATATCAGCTTGGCCTGCAGTGGGTACACTTCATAGATACTTGTCATTTTTGGGTTGCCCAGCCTCTGGCCCCTTCCTCGGTATAGCAAATTGTCCCTCTGAGTGAGACATAGTGAGTGGCAGAAGCCACTTCCCACCCCAGCAGGTGCAAAGGCCCGGCACTCTCCCAGCTCCAGTCCTGGGCAAGGCATTCACACGCACAACTCAGCTTTGACTGAGCACATGAACCAAGCCCAGGCTTTGACTTGGGAGCGCTGGGACAGAAAAGAAGGGACAGAGGACAGCCTGTTCTAGTGGAGGCAGAAGTAGCAGCAGCAACCTCTGGTTTCCGGAAACAGCCATAGGACAGGGCCGGTGGCTGCCGCTGTACAGCTGTGGCCTCCAGGGTTCTACAGCAGCTGGGGAGTCCCCACCAGAAGGGCTCAGGGGGGCTTCAGGCTACAGTCCTGACCACTGCCTGGCCTCCCTCACACCTGTGTTCTGACTTCAAGTCTCCTGACTTTGGGGGATTTTCTGAGCTCCTAATCTATCATTTACATAAATTATTATTCTCAAATAAGCCAAAGTCGACTTCTGGCCACTGAAGCTAAGAAATCTGACTTGTTACCACAGACAGAGGGCTTTTAGGCACCTACATGATCCATTGCAACATTTGCATTTCATGCCCTCTCCCTAGGCCAGGCACCCACAGATTCCCAGCCTCCATGTATCACAGACATGGGTGTTGAGCCTCTAGAGGCCAAGCAGTTCCTCCCAGATTTACACAGCCGGGAAATGGCAGCAGACAACACAAATCCCAGTGCCACACATTCTTCCATGATACCAACAGCTCCCATTCCTGTCCAGTGATGTCTTCCAGGCTCTGGAGGCCTGTTGTTCCAAGCACACCATTGCTCCACTCTGTACACCTGACTTGCCTCTTACTAATGATGTGACCTTTTGAGCTAGCCTAATGTCCTAAGGCAGGCTGGGTCTTCGCTGTTATGGGTCTGTCCGCTGAGCCCCGGGCAGGAACAGGGACAAATGTTCAGATGGTGTCCTGATTGTGCCTGTGTGTATACATGGGGAGGCAACACTTTCCATAGCTGCTCCTCCGCACCAGCGAATAAGGGGAGACTTTATGGTGATGCACAGGAAGTGTTGTAACAGCCACACTTCTGTGCTCTCCCAGAGGCCTGTTTTCAGTTTGCAAACCAAGGGGGAAAACATTCTTCCAATCAAAGCACGTTCCTCCGTGGGTGAAGTGGGCCACGGGATGCTTGTTATTTCTGTTGAGATTGTCAGGAGGACTAAGTGAAGTAAAAGAGGGCCCAGCCAAGTGCCTGACAAGTAGCAACTATTCAAGAAATGTTGCTCTTCCATATTTCAAACTTCAAAAATTACTTAATACATAGATTACCACATCACTTATAAAAACAAAATGTTAGAAGCAACTGAATTGCCCATAGAGAGAGAATGATTTCCCTACTATACATCTATTAAAACTGGTAGCAAAATAAATTTAAAAATAGTAATTATGAAAACTCTGGAGCACCATAGGAAAAAGATTATGATGAAAAGAGGGGACAGAGCAAGAGGAAAAATTGTATGTAAATTATGTTTACAAGTAAGTAAAAATGTTATTGTTGTTGTTAGGTGCTGTCAAGTCAGTATCGGACTCATAGCGACCCTCATAGGGTTTTCAATGGCTGACTGTTTCTGGATTGCCTTGGGAGTGGATTGCCAGGCCCTTCTCCCATTTTTGCGGTGCTGGGAATTGAACTCGGGTCCTCAGAGACTGCAGCATAGCACTCTACCAACTGAGCTAAATCCCAACCCAAGTAAAAATAGGCATGTGAAAAAAGGTAGACAAAAAACATCCAAATGAAAGCTGTTAACTTTATCAGACAGTCTCATCATCCCTTACCCCCAAATCTTATAGTCATGTATGGTTTGGCATTCAGAATTGTTTGATATTATTGTATCTTGACTATTCTATAGCACTTCCAGCATACTTAATCCAACGCATTTGTACTTCAGCAATGAATATATGGCTGTTGTTTGTTGTTGTTCATAGTTGCCATAAAAGGAATAAAGAAAGACTCTGTAAACAGCCTCAGCTTGGGACAGGTGTCCCCACCAGATGAGTACAGCTCGGGTTGGATTTGACCATCAAATAAGTTATGAAAACCTTTTCATTTATCAGCTCTTTGGGAATTTTGGGAGTGAAGATAAGGGATTATAAATATATAATACTTAAGTACTAACCACCCTATGCAATCTAGTCCACATATTGGGAAAAACTTTTTTTAGTACTGGGGGGTTAAACCCCAGACCTTGCACATGCTAGGAAAGGGTGCCACCACTGAGCCACACACCTGCCCCTTTTTTACTTTTTAGTTCTTTGAGATAGGGTCTCACCAAATTGCAGCAGCTGCCTCTGGCCTCAAACCTGCAATCCCCCTGCCTCCACCTCCTGAGTCACTGGGATTATAGGCATGTACCACCACATTCAGATCCACATACTGGAAAATATTAAAAGTGGAAAATATAAGATGTGACACTGGTAGTGTCATCATCTGCTTCACTTGAGTCCAATATCGTGGTAACAGCAATATGCAATGCTTTCACCGTTAGCTAGATTTTCAATCGAAACCTGGAAAGTGTTAACTCATTCTTGGTCTTCTTTGCACTTACTCTATCATCTGGACTTCCTGGTTCCTTTTTAGACAACTTACACCATTATGGAGAAAAAGCAAAGGACTATAGCATCTAAACATGGCCCAAGAGTTAGCTGTTTTACATTTAAATGCTTGTTGTATTTTTTGTTTATTGTTGTTAGTTATAGGCTGCTTTTTATGTTTTATTCTCCCTCACCTTTTTCTCCATCTCATTTTTTTTCTCCAACTTCCTCATTCCTCTCAAGACTGGCAAGTAGGCCCACAAAGGGAAGTATGTTGTCTGAGTTGCAAACATAGTCCCGTGTGGTGACACATTCTGACCCTGTCAGTCCTCTGACATTACAAATAAATGCTTCCGACTGTTTTTCTATGTGTGTGATGGGGCTTGGGGATAGTGGGTGGCAGAGACAATGGGAAAGTTGGTGACTGAACAGGTTCTCTCCCTGTTATAAAACGTGGCACAAAGCACTGGTTTCATTATCTCTCTCGCTAATAGAAATGTGAATAGTCACGGGGTGGAAACAGCTGTTACCTTTGACTTCCTCTGCATTTTGCCTGGCCTTTAGGGGGAGCAGATCTTTGTAAAAAACAGGGGTCATCGTGCGTAACAGGGTGAGAAGAAGATAGCTTTGTGACCTTGGACAAGCTCCTTCACCTCTCAGGATCTTGGTTTCTCCTTCTGTAAAGCAGGGATGATTATAACAAGTTGAACTAAGTACTGTGAGGACTAAGCAAGACAATGTGCCTAAAGTGCTTAAGGCACATTTCTCAGCCAAAAGGAAGAAAGGAGAGGAAAGAAAAGGAAAGGAAAGGAAAGGAAAGGACAGACAAGAAAAGAGAAGAGAAGGGAAAGGAAGAGAAGAGAAGGGAATGGAAGGGGAGGAAAGAAAAGGGAAGGAAGGGAACGGAAAGATCCTGGGAGAAACAGAATGGCAGCTAGCTTTACCAGTATCTCTGCCACTATCCCATCAGGTCTGACAGTCACAGAAGACTGTACATAGATCTGAGTCTTGGATGAATTCTACTTCTTGTCATCACAGAATTCTTTCTGTGGTGGAGCCAAGGAGTGAATTATTAGCTTCAGGAAAAATAAAAGAGTTGACAAGGAAATAGTATTCTATTGTACTATTTGGCTCAATGGGAAACACTAATTTGGTGAATATAATCATGTAAACTCTTAATACAGACTCAGCAAAAAGTTTAATATGATAGCATATTAAAAGAAAAGAAGGAATTATATGATATGGGAGTTAGGTAAAGTTCTAAATCGTTATCCAAAATAAATAAATATCTAATATTGAGAAATCATGAAACATCTGTATAAGCATATTTTATCAAAATATAGAGATAATACAGTGGTGCAGAAACTCAAGAGGCAGAGGCAGAAGGATTGCATGTTCAAGGCAACCTGCGTACTTTAGCGAGATCCTGACTCGAAATTTTAAAAATAAAAGTATTCAACAGGGGCTGGGGGTGCAGTCCAGGAAGTGGGAGAGCACTTGCAAAGTATCTGCAAGGCCTTGGGTTCAACACCCAAATACCACAAAAAAGAAAAAAGAAAAAAAAAAATATAGAGATAATGCCAAAAGAAACAATTAGAAGTAGAAAATGGTGGCCTCTGGTGAAGAGAACTGGGTAAAGGAAGTGAAAAGGAATTTTTGTTCTTCATAATACTGTTCGACTCTGCTATTTGCATATCTTACTTTGATTAAATTTTTTTTAATTTTAAAACAAATACTGGCATATGAAAATTTGAAAGGATATGAAGAGATGGCTCACAGAAAAAGGAACTTCAGATGACCTTTAAACATGTGAAAAGACGTTGCACATCATGAGGGTAAGCAACATGAAGCCAGGAGTGGTGGCACACACCTTAATCCCAGCGACTCAGGAGGGAGGCTAAGGCAGGAGGATGGCAGGTTCAAGGCCAGACACAGCCTGCACAACTTAGACCATGTCTCAAGACAAACAAGCAAACAAACAAACAAAGAAGGTAAGGGATATGCAGATTAAAACTAAATTGAGAAATTCTTTCTCATCTACCACACGGGTAAAATTTCGATGGTTTAACGGAAAGCCAAATACCTCACGCCCTCACTTATGCGGAATCTAAGGCAATTGAATTCATGGAAGCCCAGCGTAGAAGGGTGGGGACTGGGAAAATAGGGAGGTGATCACAAGTGACAAAGTCCCAGTTAGACAGAGGGAGTGAGTTTGGCTTCTGTTTTTCGGTTTTTGTCTTGAGATCTGTTGCATAATGCGGTGGATATAGCCAATGGCTGAGTGCTGTACATTTCAAAGACACAGAGAAGGTAAACTTTGAATGTCCTCATAAAAGAAGTTATCAAATATTTGAGGTGATGGACAGATTGATTTACCTGATTTGTTCATTTCCCATTGTGTTAAAAAAATCATAACATCTCATATACCCTACAAACATGTGCAGGTATAATTTGTGAATATATAATTAAAAAAACACAATAGCTTCACACTACCCTCTTCTAGTAAGCCCATTGTTGTTGTTGTTGTTAGGTGCCATAGAGTCGGTATCTGACTCATAGAGACCCTCAATAGGGTTTTCAATGGCTGACTGTTTCTGGATTGCCTTGGGAGTGGATTGCCAGGCCCTTCTCCCATTTTTGCGGTGCTGGGAATTGAACTCAGGACCTCAGAGACTGCAGCGCAGCACTCTACCCACTGAGCCAAATCCCAGCCCAGTAAGGGCATGGAGAATTCAAAATGATTCAGTCCCAGTCAAGGAGAAGCTGGGCATACCCACTAAATTGCAGATGCATTTCACTCAGGAAACCCTCTTCCATAAATGCACCCCAGGTACTCCTGCATGCACCAGCAATGAAATATACATCAGGGTATTCCTTACACCACTGTCTATAATAGCAAGAGGTTAGAAATAATCCAAATGTCCATTAAGGAGAGGCTGGTTAAATAAACTACGGTCAATCCCTTAGTAGAAAGCATATATTTCTCAACGAACAAAGAAAAAAAACCTGCATGATTTTATAATCACTTTCCAGGCCCTCCAAAGCACAGAGGGCTGTCTCAAAATCCTCCTAGACAAAGAAGACTCTCTGGCCTGCTTAAGTCAGAGCATAAGAGGAACTTGGCTCCCAATTCCTTTCAAAACTCTAGAAACAAAGCAAGAGGCCATGAGGCAATGTGAGACCTAATGTCAGCCCTCCGTCCAAAGCCTCACTCAGCTGCTTTGTATTAACCATGAACGCCTGGACTTTAGTGCTTCATCTGTAAAATGGGGATAAACCCCCCACCTCCCAGGGTTGTTGTGCAGATTAAATGGGCTGCTGTATGTGACAGAGGCAGTACTGGGTCTGGTTCACCTAAGTGCAAAACAGACATCATTGCTAATAGACCACCAGAAACAGAACCCTGTCTCCAGGGCCACCATGATTACAGAAGGAAAGCTATGTTGGAAATTCCCAGGGATGAATCTGAAGTCACTGCTCTGAGAGAAAGAATATGAAGAATTTCCCTCTTTGACCATGAAGTTTGGGAAGAAACTCAATATCCACAGGTCGACACATCTGCTCTCGTGGCCTGCAGCTTCTCCCAGAGGCCGACTCCTCTGAGGGTCCACAGAGCCTCTCCCTACCTGTCCTCCATCCTCAACTCAGGGAGATCTGAGCCCAGACTCCACCTACTGAGGAGAAGAAACCCAAGGACCAGAGAACAGCAGTGATGTGTCAAGGGCACACAGCCAGCAGGTCTGTCTGCTAGGCAGGCTGGGCGACTAACAAAATTACCACCCAACTGTACACTTTATGACAGCAGTTTCCCAGAGATCCAAAACGGAAAGAATAAACCGAAAGCAAGGCCCCAGGGCACTAAGCTAGACTGGCTTCTGTCTGCTCCTAAGAGGGGTTTTGATCCACTGTGGAAACAAGTGGACAGTGCTGATGGAGTAAACAACGAATCTCTGTTGATTCATTTTTATGTCTAATGTCTACACCCTACCTGCACACACTTCCTGTGCAATGAAGCCCCTAACCCAGTGCCAGCTTGCACTGCAGTGAAAACAAAGATTTCTAAAATGTGCAGGACCCTCGCCATAGCAGGGACCAGATATGCAATGTGGGGCTTCCATGTTCTCATCGGTAACAGGGGATTCCTGCCTCCTGCAGCTCGCTGTTGCAAAAGTAAAATCAGGTAACTATTTGTCTAGGACATAGCAGACAGGACTTCCGTCAAACTTAGCTGTCCCCTTGCATTATCAACAACTTTGCCCCACCCATGGCAACCTGCTGATCCTGCTCTTTGAATTCCAAAGAAAGATTTCCCCCTAAACACCTCAAAAAAATTAAATACCTTCCATGATATTTACTCAATTTCTTCGACCAGAATGGAGGGGAAGAATTTCACTTTGAAGAATTATAAAGTATTTCTTTTTCAAGTTCCCAAAATACCTTCTTCTGCCACATTGCCCTTCCAGACTGGTTCTCCCGCCCCCTGGTCCATACTGATATGGATAGTGCTGGTGCCAGGTTCCTGATTTGCCCTCATTCCCACCCAGGGATTTGCTCACAGTAAACACTTAATAACTGCTTCTTAGCTGAACCAAGCAGAACCGGATGAAGAATTTCAACGAAGATACACTGAGATCCTACTACATGGTGGGCTCTCTGCGAGAGCCTTTTCACTTTCGTGTTTGATTGTCAGTCCTGAGAGGTTATCATCGTGGGCTCATCTTACACTGGACAGAAGAGAAGTTCAGAGCATTAAGAGACTCACCCCAATTTTCACGGTTGAAAAGGAGCCAAGTAGACGGGAACCCAGGCCTCCTGACACCAGGTCTTCCCACTGTGAGACCATAGTTTATTGTAACGCAGAGCCTTTTGCATCTAAAGCTCCTTTGCAGTGGGCTTCCCTTCCCAACCACCCCCTGCACACACACAGAAGCCCCCTAACTTTCAGCAGTTGTTCGAGAACCCCAGGGGAGAGGCCACATCCTTTTTCGCTACCTCTGTCAGTGAACAAAGACAACTTCAGGTTTCCAACATATTAGTCAGACTGAGAAAGGGGGAAAAAAATCCCCATGACTTAAGTAATTTTCCATCCTTAGAAATAAGGACACACATACACACAGAAGGTTTACCATAACATCTAGACACGCCTTAAAATGATGCCAAACTCTCTGGCAATATGGCCTAAACTCTAAAATCTAACGTTGATAGCTCTCTTGCTTGCATTTTAAATAGACACACAAACCTTAATAAACACATATAGAAGCCAGGCACAGTGGCGCACGACTGTAATCCCAGTGACTCAGGAGGTGGAGGCAAGAGGATCGCAAGTTTGAGGCCGGAGGCAGCCTGCATAATTAGCAAGACTCAAAATAAAAAGTGAAAAATGGGCTGACGGTGCAGCTCAGTGGTAGAGCATTTGCAAAGCATGCATGAGGCCCTGGGTTCAGCCCTACAGTACCACAAAAATAAATAAATAAATAAATAAATAAATAAATAACAGACAGACAGACAGACAAACCATAAATGCAACAGCAAACTAGTTAAGGAAGCCCGTTGCCTCAACATGGATGTTCCTTGTAACTTGTACCTGACTTGACTCTGGTCCTAGGCATGCTCACCTGAAATAGTTGCTGGCTGCAGCCAGCACCACGCGGTGGCAGGAGAATTCCTGAATGTCCACACACAAGATGACATCTGTCAGAGCGTTTTCTACACGGAGGGTCTCCAGTCCATTCTGAAGAATCAAGGAGAGTCCCGTATCATCAAATTTCACCTTCTCCCCACTTAAGATTTCCACCAAGTCTCCGTTTTTCTGGGAAGACTCATCTGTCGTGGGTGCCAGGGGCCCTTCCAAGCTCTTCTCTACCACGTCACCCATGGCCCAGGTGCCCCTCTGTCTTGCCGTCAACATCCAGACTGAAGGAGCACCCAAGTTTCAGGCAGGTCACATTGCAGAAGCTGAGCGGATTTCCTGTGCAGGGCCCTCCACTTATCACCAGCTGTCACACACACATAACAGGAAGTCTTGTACTTTCTTATCCTGTTACTACAAATGCCAGCAACTTCTATTCTTCTTCCTTCTGTGAGTTATAAGGTTAGATGTTGCTTTGAGTGGTTGTGTAGGAGGGGCTCTGAGAGAGAAGGGTGTCCCCAGAGTCAACTGGGAATGTGGCGTGATTATTTTAGCCCGTCTCCCACCTCACATCCGTGAGCAGGAAGCCTCTCTTCTGGTTACTACATTTGTATTCCTGGTGCCTCAATAAACCAAGCCATCGATGATAAGATGGGCTGGGGACATTCCACAGTCCTCCAGATGCCTGTTCCCAGGGCCCTGAGACCCTGTGATGAGCCCCCTCCCTGTCTCTTAGGAACCTTAGGAACCCCACTTATCCCTGACATTCTCATCTCGGCCAACACTACACATCTTCTGTCTTCCTCTTCCTCCCTATTCAAAGGGGAGGACAACAGCATGACAAACATTCGTGTCCCCCACTCAAAACAAATGTCTATTGTTTTGAATATGCCTCTAGAGGAAGAGAAGAAATAGTTTCCAGAAACTTCATCTGTAATATCTTGTCTCTTAGACCAGTCAGAGCTGGCCAACACCTGATTGCCCTGGCGAGTCCCAAATTAGCCTGGTCCTACCCAGCATCTATGGACCATGCATTTAATAGTAGATTATGAAGTATTTTCATTATCTCTGCAGGCCTCCATTACTTAGTACTAACTGACATTTATTAAAGTCCAACTGTATCCTAGGGAACTTATAAGACTTAATGTATTTGAATTCTTATAGCAATCCAATGGACATTGACATGAAGTTCCTCACTTTGTAACTAAGAAACTGAAACTCCGCTCAAATGAGTGCCAAGGCCCTGCTCTGTTTGGTTCTAAAGCCCCTGGTTCCTCCATCACCAACAGGCCACCAGGGCGGAGTCACCACGCTGGTCCTGACTCCTCTGACTTCCACAGAGAGAACTACAAGATGTGTCCCCCATGGCTGCACCAGACCCCCACACCTTGTCCAAGTGGCCACCCCTGACTCATTGCTGCTCTCCTCCATCTAGAGGATGGGGACACTCAGTCCCCCTAATGGGTAGAGTCCAGCCTTCCGTCTGTCCTGGTCAGGGATGTTGGACACCCTCTCCCAGAGTTCCACAGCTACTTACCTCTTCTGCTCTTCTATAGATCCCTGCTCCTAGCTTTGGGGACTCTGGCATTCCCCCCAAGCTTCTCTTCCTCCAGAGCTCTATCAGTAAAGATGCTTGTGATTCCGTAACGGAATAGCCCATCAAAGGTAGTTGAGGCAATAGGAGGCTCATGGTCTAAGAAGGTAGAAGCATGGAGCCCCACATTGGATGCAGCAGACTCAGCGCTGCTGTCAGGACACAGTTTTTCCATCTTTTTATTCTGTCACCCGCAGTGTGTGGAGATGTCCCCCAGCATCACATAATAGCTTCCACGGTATCAAACATTACATCTTTACACAATTGCAGCCCCAAATCGGGGGGGGGGGGATATCAGGTGGCTTTTTACTCTTCCATCTCTTCTCTCTTCTCTTTTCTCTTCCCTTCTTTCCCCTTCCCTCCCCTCCCCTTCTCTTCTCTCTCCCTCTCTCTCTCTCTCCCCCCTCTCTCTCTATCCCTCTCTCTCTTTCCTCTTCTCTCTCCCTATCAGAGACAAGATTTCCTAAGATCTCTATCAGACTTCTAGATCACCTGGCCACCCCAGACCAACCATCAAAATATATAAACATAAATGGATCACCATGATTGGCTTAGACTAAATTTGATTCATTCTCTGGTACTAAACCACCTTCCCCAAGATCAAGCAAGAGCCATCTGTTAGCTGAACAAAACCAGATCTTATGACACATAAGAGGGGAGAAGGCTGTTGTTCTCTTAACCTCCTGTGCCTGCCACAAGAACACACACAACCCTCACACTCCCTGCAGGTCTTCAGAGGGAGACTTAACTTCTACCTACCTAATTCTGTCAGGGTTGAGGACAACACACAACCCAACCCCTCCTGTGGTACCTTACCCCCTGTTGTTGTTGTTGTTATTGTTAGGTGCCATTGAGTCATATCTGACTCATAGCAGTCCTCATAGGGTTTTCAATGGCTGATTGTTTCAGGATAGCCTCAGGAGTGGATTGCCATCCTTCTCCTAGAACCTCAAATTATAAACAAAGTTGGCCATATCATCTCTATCTGCTCCAAATAAAACAAAACCAAGAATGAAACTCAATTTCTCATTCATGACAGACCTCATTCACCAAATTCCCTTATTTTTCATGTACCTCCCAAGTCCACCAATTTACTCCCCTACATGAGCAGATATCTGTTACCTTCATCGCATCCTCCATTTTCCTAGTAGGTAAGAATATGCAGAGTTATACCATAAGCATGATAACCTCTGTGATTAGGTCAAAGGGAAAAGCCACTGTATTAGCTGTCATCATTGTAGTAGAAAAAAACAATCAAAACCAACTTATGGAGGAAAGAGATTTATCAAAGGCTCACAGTTAGTAGATCAGTCATGGTGACAGAGCAGGCGTGGGGTAACAGTGGCAGGGTCTGTGTCAGACAACTTTATGGCATGGCAGACCAGGAACAGAGAGAAATCAGGGCTTCAGGAGGGGGTAAAAACCTCCAAAGACCCACCCCCAGGGAGCTACTTCTGCCAAAAGTCTGCTCCCCAAAGTTGCACAATCTCCCAGGACAGCACCACCAGCTAAGGGCCAAGTGACATGAAGTTTGGTAGACAATTTAAGTCCAAATCATAACAGCCACCATCAGTTTGGCATTTACGTCAGCCTGGATGTGCTCTGAACTTGTGAATATTTTTTATATGGAAGTTTTATTTTCCCTGCAAGGCAACAAAATGCACAAGTCATTGGCAAATGCTTGCTACTGAGAAAATAATCTCAGCACATCCTGCCAGGCTAGTTGGCTCTGTATGCCCATACAAAATAGATTTTTTGTTCCCATAGAAGTGGGTAGCTTCACTCAAACAAAAATCTCTATCCCAACACCAAAGATTGTACCTTTTGACTATCACCATCTGTCTCCTTGAACACAAATTATAGTGATAAAAATGTTTCAAGTCAGTACAAAGGAAGAGCCGCTGTCTTCCATGTTAATTTATTGCTACTAAAACTATCATTTGGGAGCAGGACCTGGCAATCTACTCCCAAGGCAATCCTGAAACAATCTGCCATTGAAAACCCTATGAGGATCGCTATGAGTCAGACATGACTTGACGGCACCTAACAACAACAACAAAAAAACTATCATTTATTGACATCAACTACGCTCCAGACACTGTGATAGGAGCTTTATGAACTTTAATGTACTTAGTATTCCCACTAACCCAGTGCGGTTCAGTATTCAAATTTCCATTTTAAAGACATGAAAACAGACAAGGTCACATAATTGTAGGGACACATCATGGCTCTAGTTAGTACCTGAGGGCCCAGAAGACTGAGAAGCTGCACTTCTACCACAGGTGAGAGGTCCCTTGTGTATTCCCAACTCACAGGTGGAGTGTCTCAGCCTCTCCCACTCCCATCCTGCAGATATTGCTGGCCTGGTCTCTACTTCCTGCCAGACTCAAGGCTGCCCAGTGCTCCTAGGCCCCTTCACATTGAATGCACAGCCCTGGACCCCTGGGGCCAGCCACATCCTGCCCACCCTCCTGCCAGCCACATCCCATCATAGTAATAACAAAAGATAAATACTTTCATGAATATCAATGAGCTACGGCCTGAGTGAGCCAGAAACAGGAAGTTGGGAAGTTGCCTGAGGAAGAGTACAAGACTGAAGCCCAGAACCAAAATCTAAGAATAGGGCCAGGTTCAGAGCCAGCCATTCCATACTTTAATCCAGAGGGGATTATTTTTAAAAGATCTGGGTCAAGGCTTTATTTTCTCATCCACATACAGTACACATTTTCCATGGTATTACTTTTCACTTTTGGTCAACATACAAAAAAAAGTCTTGTTCTATGTAGGTTATAGGGTTTTAAAGGTTTTTCTTTTTCTCTTTTCTTTTCTTTCTTTTTTTTTTTTTTTTTTTTTTTGTATTGGGGACTGAACCCAGGGTCTCATATTTACTTTGCAATCCCTCTGCCACCTAGCTGAACTCCCAGCCCCTTTTTATTTTTTAAATTGAGACAGGGTCTCACTAAATTAGGCAGGCTGCATCTAGCCTCAAAACTGCAATCCTCCTCCCTTTCCCTCCTGAGTCACTGGGATTACAGGCATGTGCTACCGTGCCCCACTGGATTTTCTAAATTTTCTATTCAGTGCCACCAAGCCTGATCCCTTATACCACCCTGGAATGTTCTCTGCAGACCTGAACTTAAGAAGAGCTGAGTGTTCCCAAGATCCCTACCTGGTGGTTCTGAGCAACCCCTCTGCAATGGTTGATCTTCAGTGTCAACTTGATGGATTTAGAATCACCTAGGAGATTGAGGCACACCTCTGGCTGTGTCTGTGAGGGCATTTCATAGATTAACTGAGGGAGAAAAAGCCACCCTAACTGTAGGTGGGACCATCTCATGGGCTGCGAGCTCAAAAGGAATAAAAGGGGAAAAAATAAAAAGGAGAAAGCCGAGCACTGGCATTCCCTTCCCTCTGCTTCCTCTCCACCATGATGTGAGCTGCTCCGCTATGCCTTCCCTGACACGATGGACTGAGCCCTCCAAAACTGTATGCCCAAATAACTGTTTCCTCTCTTATGTTGTTTTTGTCAGGTATTTTAGTCACAGAAATGCAAAAGTAACTGATACATTCTTCCTAAAACAATGTCTGCAAAGTTGGGAGTCAATATGTGGATACGTCTACTTGAGAGCAGCTACAAAGCCAACCACACCTGAGGTAAGATTTGACATGCAACTAATGGAGAAAACTGATGGCAAAGCCAAGATTGATCCTTGACAGAGGTTGAAGTCAGGGACATTTCTTCTTAATACAGCACTTTATGGGCTGGGATTTAGCTCAGTTGGTAGAGTGCCACTCTGCAGTCTCTGAGGTCCAGAGTTCGATTCCCAGCACCACAAAAATGGGAGAAAGACGTGGCAACCCACTCCCAAGGCAATCCCAAAACAATCTGCCATTGAAAACCCTATGAGGGTCGCTATGAGTTGGACAAAACTCGATGGCACCTAACAACAACACACCACTTTACATCCCATATTTCATCACACCGCAAGAAATCTCATATTTCTTTTTTATTTTAATTTTGAAATAACTTTTGCTAGGGATCTTTCTGATTATTAAACAATGATAAATGCACCTTGTTGAAAACTTGGGAAATTCATAAAAGACTCAAAATTACCATTTGATGTGCTGGGGTAAATTCATACTGACTTGAGAAAATCGATTCTGTGTATTTCTTCCTAACTTCAAATTCAATGGCATTTTGTTGGTTGAAACTGGTCATGATGTGGGAGTCCCCACATCATGCTATTGTTGTTAGGTACTGTTGAGTCCAACTCATAGCGACCCTATGTACAACAAGCAAAACACTATTGTCAGTGGTTCTCTGCTACTCATAGGGTTTTCAATGGAGGATTGATTTTTGGGAGTGGGTTGCCAGGTCCTTATCCCACACCTACAGCACCTGGTGTTCCCAGGCAGTCTCCTATCCAAATACTAACCAGGCCAGACCCTGCTTAGCTTCCAAGATCTGACGGTATTGGATGCCACAGTGCCACACAGTGATAAATGCTATAACTCAGATCTTTCTGTCTTCGTAAGAGCTAGTTGTTAAACACTTGGAATCACACCACTGTCATCTTACCTTCCCTTTAAGGTCCTGAGGCCTCCTTGAATTTTGACCACCCTCTAGCTCCAATTAAGGCTCTACTCCTGGATTTCAGAGGAATTCTACCTGATCCCTCCTTCTCCAGGTGGATTGACTGAGTCTCCATTCCTTCCTTCCAAGTAAGCCTTAGTAGAATAGAGGAAGAGTGGTATTGAGATGCTCCTCTGTGTGGCCTACATGCAAACCATTGTCCCACCCTTTCTCCGTAGTCCCCAGGTTCGTCTTCACCTTCAAGTGCTCATTATGGATGCCACATGTGCAGCCTAGCCTGGTACCTGCCAGCTTCTACTCCTTCCCTGAGAATGAACTCAATTTTCTCCAGGAGGTAATTTCCTGGCAGACACTAATTTTTCTGCCTTTTGGCCTCATGTAGCCTCAGGTCGTCCCACTATGGTATCCTGCCCTGGTTTGCCTCTTGGCCAGACTTGTTCAGGATAGGAAGGGTTCTGTTGGCAGCCCTTAGGGAACTATCCTTCAGCTGTAGGGGTTCATGGGAGAAGGTTAGTGCTGGGAAGAAGCAGGAAGAGCAAAGTAAGACTCCAGTCCTGTAAGACAAGAGAATTCAGGAGACCAAGGGCTAGAGAGAAGCATAAGGTCAAAGAAAGAACAGCTGATGGTGATGATGCTTTTCTTTCTTTCTCTTTCTTCCTTCCTTCCTTCCTACCTTTCTTCCTTCCCTTCTTTCTTTCCTTCTTTCTTTCTTCTTCCTTCCTCTCTTTCTTTCTTTCTTTCTTCCTTTCTTTCTTTCCTTCTTTCTTCCTTCCTTTCTTTCTTTCCTTCTTTCTTTCTTCTTTCTTTCTTTCTTCTTTCTTTTTGGTTTTTTCAGACAGGGTCTCGCTGGCGTAAATTCATACTGACTTGAGAGAATCGATTCTGTGTATTTCTTCCTCACTTCAAATTCAATGGCATTTTGTTGGTTGAAACTGGTCATGATGTGTCCCCACATAATGCTGTTGTTGTTAGGTGCTGTTGAGTCCAACTCAACACTGGCATGGAACTCGCCATGTAGACCAGGTTGGCCTGGAACTTGCATAGATCCTTCTGCCTCTGTGATGATGGTTTTTCAAATGGGTTTAAACATAAAACAGGTCGATGCCTCAGTTTCTTCACCTGTAAATTAAAGATAATAATAGTATTCACCTCAAAGTCCTTTGGAAAGGAGGAAATGAGTTATCATATGTGAAGCCCCTAGAACAATGCCTGGCCTATATTAAGCACTAGGTAAGCATAGCTATTATTGTTTCAACCTTTCTAGAGAAGAGAAAGTGTGCACATTTCATTCTAAATCTGGCTGCTGGCTTCAGACCAAACACTCCTTCAGTACAATGCTCTTTGTTAGTATTGACGCATCATCTATTGTCCCATGTTACACTGGATCACTTCCATGTAGTGAGGGTAGAGGGGTCCATTGACCACCTCCTCAGGGAAATAAACATTCCCATTGCCCCACCCTCTGCATCAGAAATATTATTCCAGCAAGAGTCATAACAATTTGTAGAAGAAGTTATCCATCTGGGAAACGGTCCCCAAAATAGCCCAAAGCAGAAAGGCAGTTTGGAAAGTGATGGTACAGGTGATGGAAAGGGCATCATTTGCTGAGCTGTTACTGGGATAATTACTCTGTGAGCCTTCTGGCATCTTATCTCCTTCATCCTGCTAACTTGATGAAATGGGTGCCTTTCCCTCTTTACAACCAAGGAAATGGAGGCCCCACACTAAATGTGGACGCTTTGTCCTAATCACACAGCCCAAACGAGGTAACTGAGTTATCATAGGTGGCCCACCCAGGCTCTGTTCTAATGGAAGGTTGCCAGCCCAGAGCCTCTGTGGCCCAAGAAGCCATTTTTGATACCATATGACTGTCATTTCCCCTTGTCAATTGGACTAGAGTGGATGTCCCCAGCCACTAGCCAAGTATAGAGATTAGTTCAAAGACATATAACAGCTGGCTCAGAAAGACCGGATGGACAACTGAACTCTTTTCTTCTCTTCCCTTTTCTCCCCTCCCTTTCCCTCCCTTCCTCTTCTCTCTCTCCTCTCTCTCTTCCTCTCTCTCTCTCCCTCCCCTGACCTTTTCCCTTCCTCATTTGGAATAAGCAGCACAGAAAGATCAGCAGAAACAACAGGCAAATGGATGCACCAAGAGACGCCATGAGACGGTCAAAGCCACAGCACACTAAGCTATGTGCAGGCCAAGCTTCTGAAAAGCAAGAACCCAGTGGAGGTGCAGCACCTGGACGTTATAAAGAAGAGGCTGGAGTAGGCGGTGGAGAGTGGCTGAGACAGGTCACCTGAGACAGGTGGAAAACCACTGTGGATCTGAATCTGGCCCCGGACCCATCCCCAGCTCCAGTCAGGGCTCTGCTCTAGGATGTTAGAGAGGGGCCTACAGACCTCCCACTTTTCTTAAAGTGGCTTGATGGTGACTCTGTTGCTTGTTCCAGTGAGCCTCGCTGGAGGAGAAGCAGCACAGGATGGTAAGGCTGCCATGCTGCCTGACCCCACGTATCCACTGCAGGCCGAGCCTCCCTCCACCTGGTCAGAGAGGTGAAGAAGGTTCAGCGGCCACAGCTGCAGCCAGTGCTGATTCAGCTCTGCTATCCATATCCACTTGGCCTCTCCCCAGGAAGAATCAAGCGGTAAATGGGAAACGGCAAAAATTCCAAATGTGAGTTCTGCCAGTAGGAGCAGCCCCCCAACACGTTCACTTACTGCTAAGGGGGTGGGGAGGTAACAATATGTACAATGTGCTTCCATTGGTGCAAATGTGAATCTATGTGAAAATGGATAAACAAGCCGGGTCTGGTGGCTCATGCCTGCAATCCCAGCACGTGGGCTGTGATCTCCCATCTAGATACTAGCCAGGTCCCACCCTGCTTAACTTCCAAAATCTGAAGGGATTCGACGCCACAGTGGTAAGGCTGCTGGCAGAGAAACACCTTAAGACATTCCAAAGCCATTTAAGAAAGACTTAGATAGCTCCTGTTTTAATTAACAGTGCTGCTGCTCAGCAGGTGGATATGCATAAATGAAAGAGGAAATATTGTTTAAAAGCTTCGTAACAGCCAACATAGTATCCCCACACAGTGTAGTCACTCATACTAACCCTTCCAGGGACACATGTAGGGGGCCAGTGGAGAGTGGTGGGACTTAAGAATTAAAACTTCTGCCGGGCACAGTGGCACACGCCTGTGATCCCAGCGGCTTGGGAGGCAGAGGCAGGAGGATCACAAGTTCGAGATCAAAGGCAGTCTGAGTAACTTAGCGAGACCCTGTCTCAAAAAATTTTTTTACAAAATGGGCTGGGGGCACAGTTCAGTGGTCCAGCACTTGCAAAAGCATGCAGGCACAAGGCCCTGTGTTCAACCCCCAGTACCAAAAAAAAAAAAAAAAAGAATTAAAACTTCCAGCGTGTCTGAGGAGCATGCATGGGCATTTTAGACCGCTCCTTCAGTTCGTTGTGTGGGAGGGTGAAGCTGTATTTTCCGATTCAAAATGGTACTAGAAAATTTATTCATGTTCTCCGAGGGATAATTGGGACTTTGAGTGCTTGTACTTGGGGAAAGAAAGTTCATGTGGGGAGAGAGGTAGAAGGTCCATCACCCTGCCTGAGAAAGCAGGAAATCAAAAGGTCCTTGGAAAGGGCACAAACTCTAGAGTCAAACAGACCTGAACTTAATTCTAAGCTACTACATCTACCAGACTGCAGGCTTGAGCAATTTGCTCAATTTTTTGGATGCTCAGTTTTTTGATCTACAAAATGGACTACCATCTCCTAGTACTGTGTGGTTACTAAATGAGAAACCATTACAGAAGTTTCCACACTCGATACACAACAGAACTAAATAAGTAGCAGTTACCATTAAACAATGAAAGTTTCAAAACCGTACACAAAAAAGAACAGAGACCTAAATTCCCTCCAGACATAATGAAAACCATTTTTGCCACTGACTGATTGACATGTAAATCATTTCTGACTCTCTCAAAATAAACCCCTTTAGCAGAAATTCATCTCGATCTCTAACTGGACAAAGCAAACCCTCCACCAGGCTGCCCTTTCTCTTCCTCAGTAGGCTCTGTTCTCAATCCTTACTATGTCCAAGAAGATACTGACGAAGAGGATTTTCAAATAGGTCTTTTCCCAGAATTTAAGTTTAATTGATATTTATCAGTGCCAGCCACAGTGCTAGACACCCAGGTGACACAGAAGTGAATAAATATTGCCCCAGTTTTGCCCTTAAGAAGCTTCCAGACTGGTAAGACCAACATACGGGCAAACAAACTCTGAGTAGAAAGTGGAATGTGCTGACCACCGTGAACTGTATGGAGTGTTTTAGCACAATCTTTAATTGTGGATTTCTAGTATCTTGTGCTGTTTTCAATTTGGTTATTTTCTTGATGACAACCACTCTGCGAGCAGGTGCTCAGGGCTGCAGACACGGTGTGCAGAGGCTGCTGGATGGGGTGGCCTGTGGTCTCAGGGAGAGGCCTGGAGGGCCCCTGTGCTGGGGAAAACAGTCCATCAAGGGAGGCAGCCACCTTTTCCAGGACAGTCCTAATGTTACGAGGTTGGTACTGTTTTCCCCAGAAACGGTTTGATTTCGTGGCTTCTGTAAGAAGTAGTAAAGACAACAGCTCAGGGAAGGTTCCTGGAGTCAGACTGCCTCCGTTGGCATTTCGTTTTTTGTTTTGTTTTTTGCAGTCCTAGCAGGTTGAGCCCAAGGCCTCGCACATGCTAAAGTGCTCCACCCCTGAGCTGCACCCCTTGGCCCTCAGTTACTTTTTATTGTGAAACAGGGCCTCACTAAGTTTCTCAGGCTGCCTCTGGCCTCAAACTCTCCTCCTGCCTCAGCGTCTCACGTCCTTGGGATCACAGGCATGTGCCACCGTCCCCAGCTTCAGTTCCGCTTTTATCACTGACAAGTTGTGTGACCTTGGACAAGGCAGTTAATGTCTATGTATCTGTTTTCTCACTGGTAACATAGGACTGGTGGTCATTGCCCCAACCTCCTGGGGTTAACAAGCTCTTTAATGAAATATTCTCGGTGAATGTTATTATTTCAGCTCCTTTCCTTGCAAGTTGGTAAAAGTGCAAAACCAGACTGAACCATTTTTGGGATGAACTGCCTCTGCCGGGATGAAGTAACAGCACTGCCTGATGATGGCAAGAAAAAGAAACCAACCAGAAATAAGCCAGAAGCCAAAAGGAAAGAGTGAATCGCTACTTGCTCAACTAGCCCTGCACTCTCCTTCTGAGTCCTTTATTAACAGAACCTGAAGGGCTGGAGATGTAGCTCAGCAGTAGAGCCCTACCTAACACATGCGAGGCTGTAGGTTCCGTCTCCATCCCTCTACCAACTGAGCTAAACCCCAGCCCATATAGACATAGATACATCTATCTATACAGATTGGGAGAAGGGCCTGGCAATCCACTCCCAAGGCTATCCCGAAATAGTCAACCATTGAAAACCCTGTGAGGGTCACTATGAGTCGGATACCGACTCGACGGCACCTAACAACAACAACAACAACATCTGTACAGATATATATAGATATAGGCAGAGAGAGAGACAAAACAGAGAGAGAAAGACAGAGAGAGATGAGAAGTAATTCAATGGACTGATAAGTTCTTAAGAAAGTGGCTTTGTTGTAAAAAAATAATCTATTTCTGACAAGCTTGTTCTGTCTTTTTGTGGGATACCCTGGATCTTCTTGAGGCTCTGCAGAGAGTCCCCATCAAACAAGCAGACCCTTGCCTCATGTATCCCCTCAGTCTTGGACTTCTCAGCCTCCAGAACTGCAAAGAATAAAGTTTTTTCCTTAAAAATGTCCCAGTCTCAGTTATTCTGTTATAGCACAGGAAACAGGCTAAGATACCGTCAGATGCCTTACTTTTGCACTTCAACTGGTGGCCACAGCCCTATCTCTCTAAGCTGCTGGTCTCACTATAAACCGACCAATTAGTGCCTCAAATAACACCTGCTATCTAGACTATTATTAGCCTCTTATTTTAATAACTGATAAATTTAAATTTGGTCTCCTCTAAAGTCCATCCTAAGCAAGAACAGGATGTGGGTGCAGCAACAGATAATTATATATGTACTTTCAATTCTATTTAAATGAGGCAACTGTCATTCAGTCGATGAGGACTTTCTAAACTCAACCTGAATTTTCGTTCTTTGTTTTGCTGCCACCACCCAGGACAGACGACCTCAGTGTTTTGCAGCACTCACCTGTCTTATTACTCTTCACAGAAACCCAACTAAGGAATAGAACACAACTTATTTGAACTTTTATTCTTTTTTTTTTTTTACATATTTAAAATGTACGTTTATTTTTAAACATAGTTTTTAAAAAAACACAAGAAGAATTTATAAAGAACAGAAGGCAGATATAAATATTAGCTAAGACAATACAAATTCGTAAGTCACTATGTAGCTGTGAGTATACTGAAGGAATTTTTAAAGTTTAAATATTAATACTTAAATCATTTCTTAAGCATGTCAATAAAGTTTTCTAATTATGTAGAAACACACACACAAATCACCCAAGAATCAGCCATTTTTACTCTAAGATTTATCCTCTCAATACAGTAATGCAATGGTCTGTAATGTTGATGTTTTGCTGGTTGAAAGTATAAATCTGCACATTTACTGCAGGCTGCCTACTTTGAATTTTTTTCAAATCCACAACCTGATGAACTTTTATTGGTAATTGGGAGTGTGGTCAACACTGAGTTTGCCATGGGGTGCTTCAAGGGGTGTCTCATTTTAGGTTGCTGTTTGGACATAGGATGGACTATTAATGGGTTTATCCTCTCTTGGGTTCAACCTGGAATCTGATGATGTCATTTTGTGGAGTGTATGAAAATAAAGCCTAATTCTTCACTGAGGAGCTAATACCCTTTATATAACTGCTTTGTACATTTGGACTTACTGGGGAAACTTTGCTTCAGGAAAGAAAAGAGTTGATACCTCACTGCTCTCCCAGCGTTCCCACTTAGGTGATCCTTCTAATACGCTCACCCCTTTTTTCCCCTTTATTGGTAAATATTGGTGGGGTACAGAGTAATACAGCATTTGCTTTTTCCATTCTGCAACTATTATATCAGTTTTGGTTACACTTTTATCAACTAACAAGGTTTATGGAGCCTTATGGCCAATATGTAGTAAAACTCAAATGCATATTTGGGTTATGTTCCCCTATTTTTCCAACATACTCATGAAGTTGTATTGTTTACTTTGAGAGTATCCTCTCCTCCATTATCCCTCTACATTGATTCTCCTCCCCATCCCACCTTCCGCAATCTTTGCTTCCCTCTGCTTGTTCCCTCCCTCCTTTTTTCTACTCTTTATATTGTCCTTTCTTTGCTAACTTTAATTGTGCATTTTTATATACCAACTTACGTATAGGATTTTTTTTCTTCCTTTAAGTAGGATTCAGCTCCCACGTGAATGAGAACATACGGTATTTCTCTTTTTGAGCTTGTGTTCATTTGCTTAGGATGATGTTCTCCAGTTCTATCCACTTTGCTGTAAATGACAGTATTTCAATTTTTTCACTGCTGAGTAGTATTCCATTGTGAATATGTACCACAGTTTTTTTATCCATTCTTCTGTTGGTGGGCACCTTGGTTTGTTCCATACCCTTGCCATTGTGAAAAGTGCTGCATTGAACATGGAGATGCAGGTGTCTCTGTAGCATGATGACTTAATTCTAAGCTCCACAACCTGCAGTCAGATTTCCTAATCTGAGTGTGTGCAAGGTTTGGTATCAGAAACCATGACAGCTAGACCATCTCAACAAGTAGTTATTTTTAATTCTGACTTCCTTACATACAGGTTCTTTTGAATGAAATTTCCGTATGTTGGGAAGTAGGGACCTCAGTGAAAATCTGTTCCCTTTTCAGAATTTTTAAATGTGTTCCCAAATAAGTGTGGCTTTCTCTCTGCTCCACCACTGTATGAGGTTTGCCTTTCTTTCTTTTCTCTTGTCTGCCTCCCCATTCACATATATTTCAATTCAAAAGATATTTGCTGAGTGCTCGGCTAAGGTGGACTATACAGCACTGTGTGGGACAGAGCCAGGCCCAGGCCCTCGGGGGTGTCCCCAAATACCATCCCACTTCCCAAACCCCAGAGATTCTGAGACTGCCTCACAGGCAAAATACACTTTCCTCTCTGAAACTGTGATGCATCGAGAAGGCAAGCACACACCAATGCAGAACTATCTGGAGATGTTTGGAAGACGTCCAAAGTTAAATAACAAGTCTGCTAAAGTACTTCCCTTTTCCCAGAACTACCGAGAACCGGTCAGGCTGAAGAGACCCGTAAAAGGTGCATCCAAGTTTTTCCTGGCTTTCTATTTGGGTACCTAGTCTGGAGCTTCCCACCCTAGTCACCATTTCAGGACAGCCAGCGGGAGGCAACTCCGCCCATCCTCACAGGGCACCACTCTGGGTGAGTTTAGGAATGGTGCCCCCTCTGCGCAGGCGCCCTCCTTCCCCAGCCCATGCAGCCACACTCAAAGGTACACAGGTCGGTGAGCAAAGCTTAGGCAGGATTTCAACCCGGATGTGTCCTTTCAGTGTGACCCCATTCTGAGTCCCCGCTGCCAGCTCCCCAGTCCACACACTGGGTGCAACATGTGCCGGTGCATTTACATTACAGATGTTTTAAATTAACACTAATAAATAAGGAAAGCAGTCTTCCTGGGAATGGCTGAGTTATATGGAAATTCTTTCCTAAAATTTCAGCAACAGCCACAGGACCTTAAAGCATGATTCAAACTCCTCCGACTTCTTGCAAGCCTACATCTTATTTCTCCAAATAGCTTTGTAACTCTTGAAAACCTGTGACTTAACCAAACTCTCAGCCCTTCAGAAATGGAAAATGAGCACAGTCTCCAGTTGTGCGGTTTGGGACAAGGCCCTGCCCATTCCTGGACAAGTATCAAGGTCAGTGTTCCAACAACTTGCCCAGGCACATCACTAAGGAATATGGCCCAGTGGCCTTTGTGTCTTGTGCAGTTTAAGTTCCCAACTTTTTTCAAGAAGCAATCCCCTCACCCTAGCCTGTCATGTTAAAATAAGCCACTCTCTGTACTCTTGAGCTAGGTAGTAATGGCTCAGAGTTTAGGCTTAAGGAAAGTTAACAATTTAGTCATTTCCTCCATCACATCACTCAATAAACCTGACTTGAAATGTGGCCCCAAGGTCAGCTGGGGTTGCCCCGCCCCTTTAAGCACATCTGACAGGCGCCAGTCCCAACTCTTGTGTCCTGTGGAAAGTCCAGGGCTGTCCAGGGGATTTCTGCAAATGGAGCCAGGCAGGAAGGACTCTGCTCACGACCCTTTCCTGTGATTCCCAGCCTCCCCGAATTCGGGTTCTCCCTCCAGCCCCTGGGAGCCGTTGCCCTGTCTGGGCCCTGGTGTCATGCATGTGGCACCAGCGCTTTCACTTGTGACCCCTGGAATATACGAGGCCCGGGAAGAGGCATTACAGCACCACCTGACTCCAGCTGAGCCCTCACGCAGACACCCTGTTCTCCACCCCCTGCAGATCTCCGAACTGCCTGTCCCACCGCCCACACCTAGTCCAGCCACCCCAGCCTGCTTTTCCTCTCCCTCCCATCCCTGCCCTCGCTGCCAACTTCCAGGGCCACATTCTCCTGGTGGGTTTAGAGAGCCAGTCAGCCTCTCCCTCCCAAGCTACCCAGGCCCACCTTCAGACCAGCCCTCCCAGGAAGTCAGCTCAACCAATGGCTCCTTTGCCCGCAGAGGCCTTGCCTGCAGAGCGGATTTTTTTTGTAACAATGCTTTAACCCTCCTGGCAGGCAGCTGCTGTTCCAAAGAGCCAGGTTTCTCTTTGCTGTGCTTTGCTGTTCTGATGAAGGGAGCAATGCAAACAAGGTACAAGAACCTCTTTCTTCCTCTTAAATAAACCATCCAACCTGTGTCCCCTTGTTATTGCAGGTGCCTTCACTCAGCTTTTCCAACCTTGGAAAAGTCCTGAAGTCATGAATGGCCAGGCAGTGTGGCCCTACTGGTTCACAGTATTAACTTCTTCAGCGTAAAAGCAAAGGGTTTATAGTTTAAGATCTTGGTCAGGCCACAGCCTAAGGTCTGCCAGGTCCCATTTCACAGGGGAGCTCGGCTGGACAGCCTGTCTGGGGAGCACCCTGCTCTGTCGAGACTCATGCTGGCTTCTCTGCCTCCCTCCTCACACATCAGAAGCAGAACAGATTTTCATTTTTTGCATTCTCTGAAAATATAAAAAGGAGCACCGTTTCCCAAGTGTTTCTGTGCACAATCACACTTGTATATGTGTGTATGTGTAAACATGCTTGCATATGTTGGTGTGTATACATCTTTTCACAGACTCCTAAAGCTCAACTCTAATGATAACCACTGGTGACAGCACATTAAAATCACCTGAAGAGCCTTCTTTGACTGCCATCTGGTCGCCAGGGGCAGGGTGCACGCTTGTAATCCCAGCGGCTTGAGAGGCAGAGACAAGAGGATTGCAAGTTCGAGACCAGAGGCGACTGTGTAACTTAGTGAAATCCCGTCTCAAAAAGTAAAAGAAAAATGGGTTGGGGTTGCAGCTCAGTGGTCCAGCACTTATAAAGTATGCAAGCGCAAGGCCCTAGGTTGAACCCCCAGTACCACAAAAAAAAATTTTTAAGAAAGAAAGACAGACTGCCTTCCAGTGCTGCATGCCAGACCAGTTGTATTTTCTCTGTGAAGGTCAGACCTGGGCACCTGTGTTTTATATGAGTACTTTGCAAACTCCCAAGGAGGTTCTGATGGATGTCCACTGTTGAAAATTACTTAGAGGTACTCAAGTCTGAGCAGAAGCAATAGCATCCTAGGGAATGTAGTGTCCTGCTGAATTGGAATTTACATCTTACCACAATCCCAGGTGATCCAACGTGCATGTTACAGGTGGGAAAGTGTTGACCTACTTACTCTCTCCTATGATAGGTGAGGTCCAGGAAGGCTGAGTGATTTTACATGTCAAGCAGTTAAATGGAGACTTAACTGGAACTGGAGCCCAGACCTCTTCACTGCCAGACCCTTTATTTCCATTGCATTATTATTTCTCAGATCTAGCCAATGATTCCTCAAAATTCCATCATTTTTCCCATGTTTACCACAACTCTCTATGATTTCTGCCTTTTTTTTTCTTTAAGTATCAAATTTAAAAAACAGTTGCTTTCTTGCTGGTATTGGACCAAGTGATTAGATGACATGACCGAAAAAAAAAAAAAAAAAAAAACACAGAACCATGAGAAAGACATCATGGAGCAGCTATGAAGAAAAGATGGGAGACGTTTCAGAAAACAACTTCACTTAATTTGTGAATTGGAGACTGCAGGAACCATGGTTGTTTTTGAGAAAGGGGAGAGACTGCCTTCTGCCTAGCAAGTCTGCATCTTGTGATAAATCAGAATTCAGCCTGGGTAAAACCCCGCTCCTCCCTCGTGGACCTATAGAAGAACACGCAAATGTCAGGGAGGCGTTCAGGAGCTCACCGATTTCATGGGTGCATCGCGTGAGAACGGTTTGATTTCATCACCACGGATGACAGAAATGTAAAAAATCCCACAGATCCTTGGAAGCCAGGTTTTTTCAGTCAGAGCCGTTCTTATATCAGGGTTGGACCAGCCCCACACTTTGATCCCGTGTGACTTTGAGGGCATCCCCTCACTGGCTTCCCAGCTCAGCCTTCCATCTGCGCACTTGGCTGCTTTTAGCCCTCATTCTTCCCCTAGAATCACACAGGCTCCACAGGAAGGAGGCTGGCTCATATACTTGCTGTCCCCGCCTGCAGTTTGAGCCAGTCTGCTGGCCCGGTCCTCCACCTTATGGCACGCTGCCCACACTGCTTGTCTGGTGGATGAGTTGGGTTCTCTGCCCTGGCCGCTTGGCCTCCTGCTGCTCCCAGCAAGCAGCCCTGCCCCAGCTGCCCTGGCTATGGTCTCCTTCCCACGCCCTCCTGTAGGTACTGAGAAGACCACCGGCCACCTGGAATCCATAGCCCCAGGCCCAGGAGTGCCCTGTCTCCCACCTCCTCAAAACCACGGAACCAGCGCTGGCATGGTGGCACACGCCTGTAATCCCAGCGGCAGCTCGGGAGGCGGAGGCGGGAGGATCACAAATTCGAGACCAGAGGCAGTCTGCGTAATTTAGCAAGACCCTGTCTCAAAAAGTTAAAAAAAAAAAAAAAAA